>CM053769.1:17284419-17396994 GCA_028658325.1 Potorous gilbertii | reverse complement strand
TGATTCCAGTGGAAATTTTTCCCCATGCTAGTGTCAGGGGTATAATAGTATTTGTCTGCTATCTTATTAATACTATATTTATTACTAGTAATTATCCTCTTCGTAGCAGTGCACATTTATATCATGCTTTAAGGTTTGCAAAACACTCTTCATAGTTACCTCATCTTATCTTTGCAACATCTGATCCTTACCACCTTACCGTCTGGGACAGGTGTCGTTTTTAGTTCCACTTGACAGGTGAGGACATGAGATTCAGAGAGGTTACTTCCTTTGCTCAGGGTCAAACAGCTATTAAGTGTCTAAAGTTTGATTCAAACCCAAGTCTCCCTGACTCCAAGCTGTACCCTCTCTTTCCTATGCAATGCTATCTATTAGAACCACCACAATGGCTTCATTCTACCAGACAATATAATGTGATTTTACAGTTATATTTTAGGGGTAGATAATTGGATCTGTGATATCTGAATCTTTAAAATAATCTCTGTTATAATTAGAGATACACAATTTGTGGATGTTCTGAAACTGTGGAAGGGAAAGTGTTTTGTGGAGGAAGTGGAGAAAAATAAATGCAAATAGGGGGAAGGGAATTGATATAGATACACTATTTATTGTTTTAGTCTCTTACAGATCTAAAGTCATTTTGTTAAGTATAGAGACATAAAATATATTATGCATAACTTGGCTGTATTTGTAACATTTAGAAATATGGGGCATTCTTCCCCTCCCTCTACTTTCTGAAAAATACAGTAACAGAACAATATATTCGAGATGGGGATGGGGAGAACATATTTTCCATGAAATTGTGTGTGTATTTGTGTGTATTTGTAAGTCTTTGGTTTTCCAGGCAGGTCCTTGAATCTCCGACTATAACAGAGCTCTACTGTATTTTTGTACGGATTTACAGCTGACAGCTTGGGAAAGGGGGCTTTAGCCCAAATTTGCTGCCTCTTTATAGCATCAAAACAAAGGATGGCGTGCTCCTGTAAGGGAGTACTATTCATCAGGCAGGAGCTCCACTTTGCCAGACACCCTAGGGGAGAGAGAATTTTTCTAGAAGGTCCCAAGGGAAGATGTCAGTTTCGCTGTGACATTCTCCAAACCGCAGGCATAACCATGCCGGGGAAAGTATTATAGCCCCAACAAAAAGAAATCTGCACTGTATTATTCTGTAGACTCCAACTGGTTCACTCTAAAACAACACACAAAAAACGAAATTATATGCTTGATGCGGTATTAGAGCATTTAGCATTTCCATTTCTTTTCTACATTTTAAATCTATGCCTTCTTGCTAATGGCTGTATGAAACTCTTTGTCACTTTCACACTGCATTTTGAGGCGCTTAAATAATGTTTTTGGCCATTGCTTATTTATAAAACTATATTCATGTTGACCTCAGGTTTTAATTCTAAGGACAGAGTTTTTAACGTAATTTAAGTATTATCCAAAGAATTATTAAAGGATTGGAGGGTCTGAATATAGTCGTAGTAATTTATTATGGGTAGTCTTCAGTAAATCATTCAGAAAGTCTGATAGTACAGAAATCTGATGAAGAAAATTTTGAAGCAATAGACTTTGAAATTATTAACCATGAAAAAGGAGGAGAAATTTGGTCTTTGAAAAACCATTCTAGTCCTCCTTGTGTAATAAATGTGATCATATGGAAAAGTGTATTTGTTCAACTGTCCTTGATAACATTTTTGCTAATTTTTCTAAATCAAATGGATTTATTTTGTATTTTTCTGTCAGCAAAGAATGGATAAACAACATGTATCAAAGGCTTTTTGCCAGCCACAACAGGGAAAAACTATTAACAAATTTATGACTCCTTTTTTTTTCTGTTTGCTTTTCCATTCCTAAAGCTAATTGCTTAATTAAGAGGTTTCGCTTTGATTTCAGACCTTTAGTAATAAAAGCCTGTTTGGATTTCAGAAGTCTTAATTTCATAAGGGGAAAGTTGACTCTTCAAATATTTTCATGGGGTAAAACCAATGATTAAGGCAGATAGTCTAAATTAAGCAAATAGTCACCCTTATGACTGGAGGAATTCACCAAAGTTTAATTAATGAATTTTCTTATTGTCCTGCTCTTTTATGGACATTTAATATTTTGTTTTCAGTCATAACATGTGAAATTTACTATACACTAGTATTCTCTCCATCTCATTCCCTGGAACATCAAACATTTTCTCCTTAACTCCTTTCCAGTTTTGAAGAAGAAATAATAATTTTTCTCCAATACCTTTTCAAGAGCTGATTCCCATCAACATCAGCAATTCAGAATTTATAAAGGCTTAATAGAAGCAGTAAAAAAGGTTAATTAAATCTGGAGATTTAAAATGTCAGACCTAGAAGGGACCTTAGAAATTAGGTAATCTAAGTCTCTGATTTTCAGGGTCATGAAACTGAGACCCCAGAGGGGAAGTAACTTGAACCAGGTCACACTAAATCAGTGGAAGAACAGGGACTAGACCAGGGCTGGGGAACCTGTGGCCTTGAGGCCCTATGTAGTCTAGAAGGTCATATCATGGCCCTCTAATGTGTCCCTCTAACTGAATCCAAACTTAACAGAACAAATCCCTTTAATAAAAGGATTTGTTCTGTACAACTTGGACTCACCCAAGGACCTAAAGGGCCACATAGGGCCTCGAGGCCGCAGGTTCCCTACCCCTGATAGACTATAGATATCTTAACTTCCAGTTCAGTACTCTTCCCCCTTCCTACTATATCACAGTCTTCTTTTGTTTTCTGAAAGGGAGCGAAGAGTATTTAATTACACTTTGCCCTTATTGGAAGAAAAGTAAAGAATCTATTGTGATGGTAAAAAAAAAATTGGCAGAAACCAAATAAAAATTACAGAGATAAAAGTACACATTATAATACTCATTCCCATGTCTAGAACACTTTAAGGTTACCCCCAAGGCCCCACCCTCTGATTGGCTGGTTCTTCCCAGAACCTCTATTTTAGGGAAGCAACCCAGGCAGGCCATGTCTTCATTGCCGTATTCCTGACTCTCTGGTTGACTTTCTCTACAATGCCTTAACATCTCTTCACCCTGGAGGGTAATTTCATGCCTGAACTTCACAGCGTGGAAGTACCTTGTGCCCCTTAGGTCTTTGGATCTAATTGGCTGGATCCTCCCAGAACCTCCATTTTAAGGGAGATTCTCAGGACAGCTGTGACTTAATTCCTCTGCAAGTTTTACCTGGTCTATAAAGCTTTTTCCAACAATTATCTTCACATCTTTACCTCCTTTCTGCCCAACCTCCCCTCTCCCACTCCTAGCCTTTCAGCTTCCTGTTCTACGTTGTCTGTCTCCATTAAAATATAAGCTCTGAGTGACAGAACAGTCTTTCTCATCATATTTTATTCTCAGAGTTTAGAACAATTCATGGCAAAAGGTAAGTGCTTAAAAAACGCTCGTTGACTTTCTGACTTTACAAACATTTTTCCTCCTCCAACCAAGGAGGCATTCCAAGTATTATACTTGCCTTGTACATTTGAGGAAACTGAGGCTTTGGGAGGTGAAATATATGATATAATACTTGTCCAGCATCAGAACTGGGATTTAAACCCGTATATCCAGAATCTATAATTCATTCTCTTTTCACTGTTGCACCCTATTTCTCACTGGATTTCGATTCAAAAGATCTAAGGCCCAAAAAAGTTAAGTGACTTACCAAGGTTACATATATAGTAATAAAAGTACAATGTAGAGCCAGAATTCAAACCAGAATGATCTGGGTACAAATATATTACATGCACACACACATATACATACATGTGTATGTGTGTGTGTGTGTGTATCACAGAACTTCTGATCTCAACTCTGCAACACTGACTTGTGTGAGTCAAGTCACTTTAAAAAAAATTCTGTGCTTCAGTTTCCCCACCACTCGCAGCTCAGAATACCTGTCTTCCGTAACTCCTACACTTCACTCTCACTGGTGGAGCTATTACATTTCCTTTCGGGGTGCTCTAGAGTATCAGGGTATAGAATCTTGTTAATTTCTTTAGGAGAGGTGGCACGATTTGTTTGATTGGCTCAACCATCTTCTACCCTTACACTTCCCTCAAGGTCTCACTCGTAGGGCACTTTCTCCTTGAAGCATTCCTATCACCCACAGTTTTGATTCTTTGGAGATGACCATGATTCACATGAACACAAATAACATCAATGAGAGAATATTAGTGCACATCAAAAACCAGTTTAGAGTAGGGGAACACGCTCTGCAGTTTCTCAAGTGTAATCTAACCCGACATTTTATTTTCCTATTCAATTCAAAGCTCAGTTCATTGTTTCTCTGCAGTTCCTATGTAAGATATAGGTACATATGAACTCCCATGGTTGACCATCCAACTACACATTATAATATGCATTCTTTATCCACTTGATTTTTAGTATATGTATTGTTTAAGTTGAAAGAGTTAGCTTATGGATCTGTAGTATTCTGAAAATAGTAGGGTATGTTCTGTAAACTGAAGAATCAGGAAGGACTCATCATTGATTTATAAGGAAGCTCTTTTCAACATTTATTCCGCACAGGACATCATCCATGATACTGATGAATCTGGTGAATGCCTTTGAATTTCCTTGTTTTATGTCTGTCTCTCTTGATGTTGACAATCAGAAAGTAAACAAATTTATCTGTGATTGTCACTCAAGAAATACTGGAAAATAACATATGTAGGGAAGACAACCTTTTGAGGAAGAGTATATAAGTCTAGCTTTCACTAACAAGTCAAATACTTTTTTGTAGTTAAAAAATAATAAACACAGAAAAACCTTATATTTTCTATTCTTTCTAGTTAGTTGTAGAACTATGAAGATTGATTTTACAAAATTATTTTACAAAAGACTGATCATTCCCATCTTAAATTTTCATCAAGGATACCTAAAACAAGTATGAACCTCATAGGGATGAGAAAGAAGACATACGGCTCAAGAGCTACTGATGAATTCTCAATAATCTTTTTTGAAAAAATAGTAGCATCATATAATTGTTTTCATGGTCTTTTATCATTTCTTCTTTGAGACATTTTGAAAAACAATACCTCATTGCCTCTAAAATTGTCACTTCTGGCACGTGTTTCTTTTGTGTGTAATTGTCAGGTGCAGCTGCTCTTTCAGATTTCAACTTCCATTTCTGCTTCCTCATGTAGCAATCTAGCATTGAGATGTTTAGAATCTCAAGGTGATGATTCCTCTGTTACAGAAGATGATGAGACTAGATTGTTATACAAACAATGGTAAGTAGCTTCCATTTTGTATCTATTGTTAGGTTTGCAGTTTCATAAATAGTCTTTTGGGATGATCTAACTCAGCTGGATTTCACACTAAAATCTCCACAAGCTTATTTTCTTCTCAACTTCCTGCCCATTCTTATGTAAGGTGATACAGCTTATAATCTTTCATAATCATATGCCCTAGTGTTATTCAAATGAGCTTTTACTTAACACTTATGGAATAGACAAACTAGTCTGAAATAGATACAAATAGATTATACCTATGAAAACCCTGAGGGGAGATCTTTACAAAACAAAAAGGCAAAAACTCCTTCCTCTAGAACCTTGAAATACATTGGTTCTTCAAACTTTACCAAAAAAAAAAAGAGTAGGGAATCCTATTCTATTTTTAGTTTCAGTAATACATTAAACTTTTGGCAAGGTCATTTTTTCCTCCACTTTCTTCTGCTGTTTTGTGAAGCCATACAGCTCATAATTTTCTACTGTTCTCCTTTGTCATGTTTTTCAAAGGAGTCTGTACTTTATACCAATATTGTCCTTGGTTCCCATATCTCTCTCCCTGGCAAATTAGATCAAGGCTGTTTTTGCTGGCTGGGGTGGTTTCTGGGTTCTTTCAGTCTACTTGTGGAAACTGTAAGATATTGTGAAGAATCAATGTCTTTACTTTTATCCATTTCCTGTTTTTTTAGACACACTAGTTTGAATATATAGGTCAGGTAAGAACCGTAGGGGTCCTGGTTCTTTACAATATGCAACGGATTACTCAGAGCCTAAGGTTCAAACCAACAATGTTTTTACTAAAAACATATTCTAATACCTCAAGCAGAAACAGTCTTAAGGTGGTTAAAAGCAGTTCAGAAAGATAAAAGCAGACCAAAACTGCTGGCAGGAAGGTTCAAAGTAATCAGTAAGAAAGTTCCCCTGAGATCTCAGGAACATTCCACCAAAATCCTAAAAACGGCTTTTATAGTCTTCTTGCCCAGAGCCCACAGATGTTCCTAGGTTAATTCACCGGGGGCCAAAATTAACTCAGACTACCTGGGCAGACAGATGGTTCCGTGGATAGAGTGCTGGGTCTGGCATCAGGAAGACTTATCTTCCTGAGCTCAAATATGGCCTTAGACATTTACTAGGCAGGTTACTTATTCCTGTTTGCCTGTTTCTTCATGAGTTGGAGAAGGAAATGGCAAATCACTCCAATATCTTTGCCAAGAAAACCCCAAATGGGTCACAGCTAATTGGACATGACTGAAGAACACTTCCACTTCAAGTTACTTAATACTCCCCCCAGGTGTTGTGGGAGTGAAGGAATTAAATCAGGACATCCCACTTTCACCAGTGCCACCCTGTGGCAAATGCAATGGGTTTGTTCTCGCAGATATCTCTTCTTTTATTTTGATGTCAATTTTGACTTTTTTTTTTCTGATGGTGTTATCCACAAAGATAACCGAGATAGAAATAATTCCACACTGGGAGTCAGTTGTTCCTGGTCATGACTAATTTCATGTGTCTGTGTGTATACTCTGTCATTCAGTGTGTGCCATGTCTGGTGCCTTCAGTCCTGCTTTTTGGAAAAAAAAAAAGTACTCATGATAGCCATGGTAATTCTGAATTCTAATAATCCTTGACTTCTTTTCTTCGTCTGAACCGTATTTTCCGTTTTTTTCTGCTGGTCATCCTTCCCTTTTCCAAGACTTCATCTTGAAGTCACTGAGCATTAAGGTAGATGTTAACTTTGGAAGCTCTTGTCAAGTTCATAGAATTTTTCTCCCTTATTTTCTACAACAGATATGATACATAAACTACAACTGTCTTTATTTATTTATTTAAATTTATTTATTCATTCATTTATTTAAACTGTCTTTTTCTTTATTCTCATCATGGCCGCTCCAAGGTGAAGTGACTGAATGTTCCATGAAATGATGTTCCTTATTGCCCTTTGGGAATGGGATGAAACCTTTGTTCTTTCTGTCCTCTGTCATAGCAAGAGTGTCAATATTGATATTATCTACTTCCTCCAGTTATGTGTTGACTCACTGATCATTGGATGATGATCTCACATTTAGAGTATCAACAGTTAAATGAATGTTTACTAAGAGCTTAAAAATGGATTTTTAAAAGTACCCTCTATCGTTTTTATTATAACGTGACCACAGTCACAGCAGAAGCAAAAACAAGCCAAAAATGGGTCTAACAACTATTTTGAATTTGATTTTGTTCCATGGGTTTCCATTGCCAAAGAATTTATTTCCCAGTGGCCAGCCTGCTAGACATGTCTCTCTCTACTTACTTCCATTGGTTCTTAGACAGCAGGAACCATGTGTTAATATCTCTGTGCTGGAAGTCTTTTCAGTTTGGGAGGGCCTGAAAACATTCATGCTTCACTGTGAGAATCCTCAAGGCTGACTTCCAGCCTGTGAAGGTCTGTAATGCTTGAGCTCTCATGTCCTCTTCCTCCATTTGGTAATTCTCTGAGCATGCTAGCCCCCACAGTCTCTTCAAATGCAGACCAGTCCATGAGGCCCCAGACCATCTCTCCATATTGCCACCATGAAGATCCCATAACTCACCTTGTTGCCTTTCAGCTATTTTTTATGTGTTGTTTTCCCCCACTAGAATGTAATAAGGGATGTCCTTTTTTTCTTTTTGTATTTCCAGTATATAGACAGTACCTGGCACATAGTATACATTTTATAAATGCTTTATCTATCTATTTATCTATCTATCTATTTATCTATATCTGTCTCTGTCTGTCTGTTTTTGTCTGTCATCTGTCCATCTGACTATTTAACTCTGACAAAACATTAACGTAGAACATTGTCATCATCTCACACTTACATAGCATTTTTGATAGATTGGCAGATTTCCTTATAATAACTATGAGTTTGTTAGTGCAAGGAGTCTATCCTAATTTTACAGATTAGGCAACTGAGGCCTAAAGAGGGATGTGACTTGTATAATAAGGCTACATAGCCCATTAATGGCAGAGCCTCCATTCAAACCCACATCTTCTAATGCCCAATGCTCTTTGGGTTATATCACACTGGAGAGGAATTCTTTGATTTAGATGAAGTCCATGTTCATAGCATTTTTACAATCTCTGGGGCTGTATAAGGATCCCTTTCTCAGCAGGAAAAGTTAGATAGGACTAAGATTCTAGGCATGGCCCTGACTCTGAGTATATGGCTGTAAGTTATTCTGAGTCTATTCCATGTGTATACGTGTGTGTGTGTGTGTGTGTGGTTAAAAGATGTGAAGCACAGTAATGATGGCCATTGATTTCCACGTTAGTTCCAATGTTGGCACAAGTGGAATGATAGCTGGAGCCTCTTGTTAGGCTATGATTCCAGGGGTTACAGATGCTGCTGGTGTGGAAGTGAACAGTTAACTGCTGTTTAGCTGAGCAATGGAGTGTGATGGAAGAAGCGCAGGACTGAGAATTAAGAGAGTTGATTCCAGTTCCTGAAATGCCTGATCAGAAATGATCTTCTACCTCATACCTCCCGTAGGGTCATATAGAGCTAAAAGGAACTACTGAGTCCATCTGGCATGATCTACTTATGTTACAGTTAAGGAAACTGAGATCCACAGATATTAAGTGACTTACCCAAGGACGTAAAGAGTAAAAAAGTAAAAAATAACTTGCACATAGCATCTTGCCATTGTACTTACTTTGTCTGATCAAAGTCATTGAGCTGGATTGAAAAGACACCTGAGAGTCCTTCTGAGCATTCTCATTTTTCAGAAGAGAAAAGCCAGGGACATTTAAATGACTTGACCAAGGCCACACAGATAGTGTCAGAAGTGAGATATGAAACTGGGTTCTTGCAATATTGTCTATAATAGTGTGTCTCCATTTCTTGAGGTCAGGGATTATATTTCATCCAGACTTTGTATCTCTCCTACAGAGGCACAAAACACACAACAGGCACTTAATAAATGATTGTGAATAAATGATAGAAATGAATATCCTCCATCCCTTCTTATATCCCTTCCCTTTTCTTCCTCAAGATCCCCCTCTGTAAAATGAGAAGGCTGGACTAGGTGAACTCTGGAAGCTCTCCTACGTTAAATTTTATGGGATTCTCTAAGATTCCCATAGGAGGGCCTCTATAACTGAGTCAAAGGTGAGAAGCAAGCAGTAGAAGCCTCGTTAAAGTGGGTGATAAACCATTTGACCATTCTCATGTTTCCAGCATCCCTCCCCAATTCACAAAGCAAAGTAGATGATTTGCCTGTGGGTGGGAATGGGCCTATTGATTGTTCTTTAGCTTTTAGGTAGCCCTTAAAGTTCTCTAAGGGTATCCATTGAGGATTGAGAGAAATAATGGCAGGAAGTGGTGTGGAATGTTCCACAATGCTTGTAAATGCACCTAGAGGCTAATAAGCTGTGTGTAATCTCTAAGCACTGACTACAGCCCTCTTTGGTTCCATCACAAGTTTAGAGCCTCTCAGAGTGAGAAGGCCACCTAATTCATTCTCTCTATCTGAACAAAAAAGGTCTTTACAACAGCTCAGAAAAGTGGTTATACAAACTCTGCATAGAAGCTTCTAGTGATGAGGAAGAACACACTCCCTTCTGAGGCATCCCATTACATTCTGGGGCAGATCTAATTGCTAGGAAGTTTTTATCTTTTATCAAAAATGAATCTGGCTTCTGGTAACTTCCATTTGCTTCTGCCCTCTAAGACCAAGGAGACCAAATCTAATCTGTTGTTTACTTCTCAGACTAGTGCTCTAGGAAAAAAATCCCTTTGGCAGACCCTCAAATACTTAAAGACAAATGTGATGGAGGGTCTGCTCAGTGAGGGTGCAGTCCTCAGATTTGCTCAAATGGTTCCTGCCTGGTATCAGTTTAAGCCCCATGGAAACCTGGGGGTAGCCAGGTTTCAACCATAAAGAATTGGGTTAGTACTAGGTAGGTGGTGATGAAAAGCCTTCTAATTGGCTTTGGAGCCAGATAGACTGATAACTCAGGAAAGGCCAAGCTGGAATTGAAAGTGCTTATGAGTTCAAGCCTAGTTTTTCTCTCATCTTCCCTGGAAGCTTTCAATTTTCAAAAAGAATTGTTTTGAATTGTCATGTGGGGAGGGAAACTGTCCACTTCCTCCATCCCACCAGCCACGTATCTCTGAGTATGGTGCTTTTTATATTTGCTCTTTCATGATTTTAGGTGAATAAGTATTATCCAAGGTTTGTCCCAAGAAGAACAGGAGATCCACAGGATCCATCAGAGAGGTAGAGCAACAACTAGGAATTTTTTTGCTTGAGACCAGTACCACCAGTTAGATTTGGGGAAAATGTCATTAAGGGGGCACTCAGTTAGGGTGTTAGAATGACAGCACTCCATGGTGGGAGACAAGATATTCTAGAACACCAGCACCTATAGGTAGAAGTCTAAGGACACTTTCAGGGTGCTACGAGGGATAGGGGATGGAGCTACTCCCAGGGAGAGAAAATCCACCATCTGGTACTTACTTATTTTAACTAATTATTCTTGCTAACTAGGTGTTAAGAGCAGGTTTTTTTCATACTTGGTATCCAAGGAACCTGAATACTGGCAGGATGAAAATGGAGTGCCAATAAACAGAGAGATGATTTTGAGGAGGGACATAAAAACAGCATGAAAGGATTCTTCCCAATCCTTCATTTTCATGACATGATGTCATAGTCTGAAGGGAAGTTAAGGATCATGTAGCCTAATGCCTTCATTAGGGAACATAAAGACCCAGAGGGAAAATGACTTGCCCAAGGTCACAGAGGAACGCTCATTTAACATACTGATGTAAAGAGAATTGATTGCTTCAGTTACTTTCATGTGTTGGACTGACAAAATCCATGCTCAGTATATTTCCATTCTACCAGGTCTCTCTACTACCTGTTCCTCCAGGACATAAGAAAAGCATAAAGAGAAAGGGGTGTTTTTTAAAGTACTGAAGGAATATCCAGTTGTCTTTCATAGATCAGTTCAGAAAGGTAACTCCTTCAAGAGGAGTCTATCCTTTCCATACTCATAGCCAATCAGATCACCTTGGAGGCAATCCCAGTTTGTGAAACCCCAACATGACAGATCCCTCTTAATAAGGTGCCAATGGATAAGTTCATTCTCTCCATCAGGAAATGCTCATCAGGTGCTCTCCCAAAAGACTCACATGCCTAAAAGGGGAAGGGAACCACAGTGTGCCAAGCACTGTACTAAGCACTTTCTAAATATCATCTCATCTGAGCTTCACCACAACTCTGTGAGACAGGGCATTCATTATCCCACTTAATAGCTGAAGAAACTAAGGTAGACAGAGGTTGTGTGACTTACCCAAGGTCATGCAACCAGTGTCTGAGGCCAGAACTGAACTCAGCTCTTCCTGATTCTAGACCCAGGGATCTATCCACTGCATCATCTACTTGTTCAAGTTCCTTAGAGAATTCTTCTGATCAACCCACTTTATATAGAATTTGAAGTTAAGTCAAGTGGTTCCTAAATCCCATAGACTCAAAGACCTTTAGAGTTAGAAGGGACCCTCTTCCTCCAGAATTCAGAGAAGGAAACAGAAGTCCAAAGATCATGTCAAAACAAAGGATAGAACCCAGGTCTTGTGACTATTAAGAGCTCTTTTAGGCGGGTAGTACTGTGCCCTTCTGATGTCATCTGGGATCACTAAACACCCCCTAGCACCAAGTACTTACCATTCCTTGGTCTCTATGATTCAGGCTGAGCAAGTTGAGCAGGAAGGGATACAGGAGGGTTCTTTGTTTCTTCTCAGGAATACTGGAAATCTCTCTGCGAATGACTCTCAGATCTACTTGTCATTCCCAACCTCCCTTCCAACCTATGTTCTCACATCTCCAACTCCCAATTAGGCATCTCAAATTGGAAGTTGTGCAGACATCTTGAACTTGCCACGTAAAAAACTGAACTCATTATCTTCTCCTTCCTAGCCTCTCCTCTTCCTTACTTCCCTGTTACTGTTAAGGGTACCCCATCATCCTAGTCACCCAGGTTTGCAACCTTGATATCACCCATAACTCTTTACTCTCTCACAACCACATCCCCACATCCATACTTCACTCCTATGTTCCTCCATTTCTTCTTGGATCCTGCTACCACTCTGGTGGCCTTTATCACCTAGAGTTTGGACTCTTGCACTGGTTGTGCTCCCTGCCCCCAATCTCCTCCCACTCTGATCTATTTTTCACTCAGCTTTCAAATTGATCTTCCTAAAATACATGTATGGTCATCATCACCTCAACTCCCAATGCGCATTCAATAAACTCTAGTGACTCCCTATCACCTCCAGAATCAAATATAAAATCCTCTGTTCGGTAATCCAAATCCTTCATAACCTAGCCCCTCCCACTCTTCCAGTCTTCTTACACATTACCCTCCTCCACATACTCTGATCCTCCTGGCTGTTCCTCACACAGGGCACTGTCTCCAGACTTGAAGCATCTTCACCCACTATCCCCCATGCCTGGAATGTTATCCCACCTCTTCTCTGTTTCCTGACTCCTGGGCTTCCTTCCTGTTCCTTCCCTCTGAAACTACTCCCAATTTACGCCCCCCATATCTTGTTTGTGAATTTTTATTGTTCGGTCATTTCAGTCATGTCTGACTCTCTGTGACCTCATTTGGGGTTTTCTTGGCAAAGACACTGGAGTGGTTTGTCGTTTCCTTCTCCAACCCATTTTACAGATGAAGAAATTGAGACAAACAGGGGTAAGTGTCTTGCCCAGGGTCATCCTGCTGGTAAGTATCTGAGACCAGGAAGATGAGTTAGCATAGTAGTTGTAACGCTGCCTCCCATTGGACTATCAGCTCCTTGAGAGCAAGGACAGGTTTTTTGGGGCCTTTCCTTGTTTTGGTACATGGTAGATGCTTAATAGTTGACTGACTGGAACCCCAAGTTTGCCTAACCCAGGAGCTTCCTTCTGACTCAGTCTGCTAAACCATCTCTCTGTCCTTTCCCATCTACATTCCCCAGTTTTCAGTCTAATGATCCATACCCATCATTCAACTACCTATGCTCCACCCTCGATCCAGTGAAAAGAAACAGGGCCATTATCCATTGTTAATAGTATTAAGAAAAATAGTATAGCTCCACAGGGATAAGTACAGTCCTTCTCTATCCAACAGCAAGCCAGAGCTTAGTCTATATTCATATTCTTTCTCTCTCTGTCTCTCCATCTCTGTCTTTCTGCCTCTGTCTCTCTGTCTGTCTGTCTCTCTCTCTCTCTACAGAGCTGTGACCTCTTAACAGACAATTAACCTAACACAGAGTTGTGCACTGCCAAACAACCATTATGATAGCTGTTGTTTTCTTTCTTGATATAAGTTGCTATCTGCACCCTCTAAATTTCCTTGCCCTGGGGCAAAGTTGTGGCCATGAGGCAAAGTCACAGATACCTGATCTGGTTATTTTTCTCTAATAGGGGGCTGGAGATGGATGATGATCTAGCAAAAGAGATTAAAAAAGAACCATCCAACAGACAGGAAGAAAATCAAGAGACAATATCCCAGAAGCCAAGGGAAGAGAGAACATCTCTGAGAAAGAAATGGTCACTGGCATTGAAAGCTACAAAGAACCCAAGGAAAATGAGGAATTACTTAGCTTCTGATGACTTCTGAGAAAGCATTTTCAGAAAAGCAGCAGGAAATCAGATTGCAAGGACTTGAGAAAAAAAGGATAGTGAGGAAACAAAGGCAAGTGTTGTGGACAAGACTTCTAGGAGTCAGCTGGAGAAAAGAAGAGCTATAGGGTAATCATTGAAAGGGGTAGCAGAGACAAATGACAGACTTTCAAGTATGGGCAGAGGTGTACTCCATATATTTGTAGGCAGAAGGGAGAAGGGAGAAAAAACAGAGCAACAGAATGATAGAAACCTGGAATTTGTCATCAAGGATTCAAATACAGATTTTGGCAAGGAGAAAGACTGCCTTGTCCTCATAGACTGAAGCACAGAAGAAGACAATGGGGATGCTGAGGTTTGGAGAGGCAGACTAAACAACATTAGTGACTGACCTCTCTTCTCTCAAGCAAGGAAGGTCATTCGCTGAGAGAGAAAAGAATAGGAATGTGAAATAGGAAGTTTAAAGACAAGTAAGTTTGGAATATCTTGCTCTGGGGAGTATTCTAGACAATCAATAAGAAAAGAATAATAAGACATTTGTTGTGGTGTCATGAGGGAACAGTTGGGCTGACACAATGTGAAGCTATAGTGGATATGCTTATATATCTTCTTGCTACATTCAGTTAGATCAGAGCAGGAATAGAGAAGGCACATAATGGAGATGACCTAGAAGAAAGGGTTTGCATGATGTGAAAGCAGGAAGGGTAGGTTTCAAAAGCAGAGAATGGTCTGTGATTGAACTGGTGAAGGGACGATAGTGAAGCCAGAGCAAGAATGGTAGACTGAGAGCTGGAGGGCTCAGCAGCAACACGTGCCATGAAAAGCCCTTCCCTACCCTTCCTTCCAACAATCTCTTCCCTTTTCCCTTGCTGGAATGGAGACTCATAGATCACAATCTCCATCTTGAGAAGGATGGCCCAGAGGAACTCAGTTCCACTCTCAATCTTGAGTCTGCTTCTCCTTTCTCAATGGTTATGGACTGAGTCTGTCCACACATCCTCTACCTTTGCTGCAAGCCACTCAAAATACTTGGATGAGCAAGGAGTAGGTTGGAAGACCACTGGTCTTTACCATCTTCTCTGCTACTATACCTTAAGAACCACTGGGCCTCATCATCTACCCTTCCACTATTCCTTCCAGATGCCTAGGCACTATTATCTGACCTATCAATGTATGTTTAAGAATATCTCAGCCTTGCCATGTACCTCTCCTCTGCATCCTGAAGACCTCCAAGCCTTTTTCACTGATAATGAAATATGTCATTTCTTCCCCAATTAGAATATGTTTCTTCTCAATCCATAGTAATCTCTTCATAAATGCTTTTTCATTTCACTCATTCACTCATCAATGATATCACCCTTTAACCCATAAAGTTTCCTCAACTTTATGAATTTTTTATGAGAAAGCTTTACTCACCTATCAATGTTACCTTTTTTTTTTTTTTGCAAATAATTCTTTAGTAAAGACAACATCTTGACATTCACACACTTGACTGAAGGTTTAGGGAATACAAGATTCCACTCTATTATCTCATTGTTGATTAAATAAAAAGAAAAAGACAAAAAGAAAAAGAAAAAGAAAACAACAGTTGACTCAGTGGAATAAAATACAGCCTTAAAAGCTCTCTTCTAATAAGGAGCTTCTCTAGTATATGTTAAGATAATACAAGATTCCTTGATAAATAAAAACACGGAGATATCTCCATTCAGTTCTACATCACTTCTCACAAAGATTATAGCAATAGCCTCCTAATCTCCTTGATTTCCTCTTTCCTTTCTCTAATCCATGACAGCTAACAAACTGATATTCCTAAAACAAAGCTTTGGAAATGGTATTCCCTTCTTCAAGTCTATTCAATGGCTCCCAATTGCCACAAGATAAAACAAAAAAATCTGTAGCCTTGTAGAACATGACCCCTTCCTACCCTCTACAATATGATACTGGTCATCTTTCCAGTTTTATTTCATGTTATTCCCCTTTACATACTCTCCATTCCAGTCAAATGGACTGTTATTTGAACTTGACATTCCATCCCTGGCTCTATGTCTTTTCTCAGAGGATTCCCCACGTCTGGAATGTACTCACTCTCTCCTCACCTCTTTCTCTTAGAATTCGTAAAAGCACAGCTGCTGGATGAAATCTTTCCTGATTTCCCCTGTTAATGCTTTCTCCTTGAAATGATTTTGTATATACAGAGTTAGTGAGTTAGAGTGGAGTCTTCTCATCTATAAAATAAGAGGATTGGACTAAATGACTAAATGAAAGTTCCCTTTCAGCTCTAAATCTATGATTATTTTCTCTATACAGAAGACCTTGGGCAGAATTGCCCTGGAGTCCACAGAAGAAATGGAACAGGGTGACAAAAGGGGGAAAAATGGTGAAGAAAGTCCCCAAAGAGACTTTACCTTCTCCATACGGTGTCCTATGTATTATAGGAAGGGCTAATATAATTTATTTTCATTGTTGTTGTTGTTTTTAGAGTTTTTGGAGAATGTTTAGGTGAGCTATTGCCAGTCTCTAATGGCCTCCAAAATACTCTCCAGTCTGTTCTGAATCCAATACCAGCTGCTTTGCCTCAATATGTATAGCTTCCTCTCCTGTCCCACAAAACTCCCCTGTATGTTTCATCTTCCTCTATTAGAATGGTAGATGCATGAGAAGAGATTGCCTTGTTTTCTTGTATTTTTATTCTCAGCACCAGATATAATGTATAATCCTAATTAAATACTTTAACTACAGCTAGCTATCCAATAGTTAAGTGGACCAACCCCAGGGAATTTTCTCAGTCCAATCTAATAATGTCAGTAGAAGCCAATATGATTGACCTTCTGCCATCATGTTTCTATACCACCTTTCCTTCATGTTATTATATTAACTGAAGAAAGGGAAAATTCTTATTCAAGAAAATCTGTGTGAACTTAGAACAATATGCTCCTTCTAGGAAATAAGATGCCTAAGGATGAGTTCTTCTAAGTATCCATTTGGCTCTCAGAAAAGAGGTTAATGACATCACAGGTGTGATCATTTTGAGTGAAGCACATTCTACTCCCCATCTGCTGTGGAAAAAAATCAGTTTCCACTGTTTTACAGTAGGGAATTGTGAGGATGGAGAAGCCCAGAGCTAATATGTTGAGGGCTAGCCCTACTCATACTCATCAGATATTTTTCCCTTCCTCTCTGGGGCACCCACAATTTAGTTGTAGTTTTCATTTTTTAGGAGGTAACAGTGCTCCATGATTCGGAGTCATATCAAGTCACCAGGGGAATGTTTTTACACTTTAAAAGGATGAGCTTTTACATCAGGGATTAGTTAGGAATCTTTGAAAGTGCTTCACTTTACCCCCAGTGTAATCCAACCCAATCTTCTCTTCCAACTCAATTCTGGCAAACATGTCTCTTCCTTGATATTGATAACTGGAGGATTTCTGAGTAAAGGAATGTTACATGGTCTTCATGTATGCATGAGAGAAATGTCTTCTATTATTTCGAACCCATAATTCAGAAATTGTTTCAAGGATGTATTTTTAGCTATATGAGGAAACATGTCCATTCCTAGATATTTACCCAGTGGTTCTTCTGAAATAATTACGATTTATTTACATCACCTGCTAGGCACATTTGGCAAGTGTGGTAGGAAGGCAACTACAGAAAGCATCACCATACAAAGGCTGATGAGAATGCTTGTGAATGAGTTAGCATTGTACTTGGGGTCAGTGTACAGCCCAGTGAAAATGGCTTGGCAAGCAGACATGATGGATCCAAGGAAAAGTCATCTACTGTCATCACCAGGGCTTTTATAACTACTTTTCTTTTTGCTAGTGTAGACATGATCAAATTAAGCAGGCAGAAAGAAAAAAGAAACAGAAGCAAGAAAAAGATTGGAAATTTCTATCGAACTAATTGCCAGTTGGAATGAATCCTGGAATAGACTCACTTTTGTGAAAACCTAAAGAAAAAAGTCCATATAATCTTTTTGAATCACAAAATACTAAAAAAAGAAAATGAAGTGATCTAAAATTTCAACCATGCCTCACTGACCTGAGTTATTAAAGAAAATTTAACACATCACAAAAGAAAATAACAAAGGAGACTAGAAATAGAAAATTTTTTCCTCCCTCATTCCTTGAAATAATAAAATAGTACTGTGTAGGAACAAGAATATTGACTTGAGAGTTATAGGGCCTGAGTTCAAGTCTCAGCTATGCCAAACCATGTGACCCTGGGCAAGTTTCTATTCCCCAGTTTCTTTATCTATAAAGTTAGGGCATTAAACTAGATCACTAAGATCTCTTACCACCCAAAATCCCATAATCCCTCCATTGACTCCTCAAAACATTCAAGATTAGATTCATAGCAGGCAAATTCCTAGTTCCTTTTAAATGCCCGTGTGTTTCAGAGAAGCGACTCTGAGCCAGTACAGATACCAGCAATGTCCAGTCCTATCCCTGCTCCCACCACTTCCCTGACAGAACGTGATTGTTAGAAATCTTCCTGGCTGCTCATGCCATTTTGTGTGGCTGTTAACATGAGCAAACAATACAATTCAAATATCCTGTCAGCTACTTTCTTGGGGACTTTCCAGAAATTTCTTGAAGCATTTGTCACACAACCTTTCTATATTCCTAAAAGTGGAAGATACCCTTTTGACTTTTCGGACATTGCCTGGAAATCTTTTAAAAGGTAAAGTGAGGTAAAGTGAGAAGCTAGACTATTTACATAAAACTGATTAAAACAAGTGTGGAGGTAAGGGGATGGTACCCATTATTAATATTTAAGTCTGAACTTTCTGAATCTTAGGATTCATAAGTAGTTCACTGCAGGAAAATAAGGCTGTGTCCACAGGGAAAGAGTGGGCAGACACTACAGTACATGCTTTCTGAGTGGGATATCTGGTCTGATCTCTGTTCAGGTTGGAACTCACTGGTTTGCATAACTAAACTTTGGATGTGGAGTCTGGAAAAAAGAGAGCATTGGATTAAATGATCTTTAAGGTCCCTTCCAGCTCAAACATTTCCTGGCTGTATAACCTACTGTAAATCTCATTCTGGAAATTATAGTATAAGACTGGAATATAGACTGCATGGAAATCTGCTGTTGGCTTTCTGTTTACTCAAAATATTGACTTATTGGAAAGTAGCTGAGTTATTCCTCCCTCCTAGTACATTGAAAACTAACCTAGACCACATATTCAAGAAAGGAGTTCTTTTAACAGAAGAATCACGTGGGTCATGATTGGGAAGTATAGTCTGGCGGTCAATAAGCATTTATTAAGCATGTTCCAGGCACTGTGCTAAGTGTTGGAGATACAAAAAAAGGACAAAAACAGTCCTTGCCCTAGAGGAGTTCCCAATCTAATGGACTGTGACATTGTGTTGACTTGGAGTTACTGACTGACTGAGGCAAAGACAGGACATAGTACCCGGTGAATACTGAGATGTATGTGTACCTGAAGATACATCTGCACTGAAGGGCACTACACACACATGACCCTTCAGCATTCTAAAGCCTTGATAAGAGAAAAAAACAAGAGAAAGTTAAACCTTGACAAGAAAAAAGAAAAAGGCAAAGGAGATGAAGTAGAGAGGGAGAGAGAGAAGAGAGGAGAGGAGAAGAGAAAGAGAAAGAGTGGTGGGAGGAGTAGTAGTAGTAGCAGTAGTAGTAGTAGTAGTGGTGGTGGTGGTGGTGGTGGTAGTGATGGTGATAACAAAGAACACAAAACTAAAATATGAGAGTGCAAGTCCATAGACCTAGTAGCCTTGCAGTGGTACTGGGAGTCACATCTATGATATAGGTTCCTAGAGAAATTAAGACCTAATAGAGGGGAGGGTAGCTTGATGCCCCTCAAAAAGAGGAATAGTTTTTCTTGACCATTGATCTATTGATGGACTTGGATAAGAGCTCTTTCTCTGTCCCTCTGTAGGTATGTATGTATGTGTATAAACACATACACACACACAGGACAAAAAAAAATTGTTCTATATTTGCTGTCTTGTTTGCCTAAAGTATTTGCAAGGGAGCTAAGAATTTCCCTGGATGGGACCATGGCTAAAGACATTTTCTTAAACAACACTTCACCCCACCCCTACCCCCCAAAAATCTATACTTTAGCCTTTCATGGCAATGAATGTCACAAGTAACCTTACCTAGAAATGCCGAAGTGTGCATGATTCTCAATACCACCTCAAGGCTACTAGGTCTGTGGACTTTCACCCCACGTTGTAGCTCTGGGCTCCTTGGTACAGATGGTTCCCTACTGTACTGCTGCTCTCTCTGTCTTTGTCTCTGTGTCTGTCTTTGTCTCTCTGTCTCAGTCTCAGTCTCTGTCACTGTCTCTCTGTCGCTCTCTCTCTTATTCTCTCTCACCACTTCATCTCATAAAATGAGGAAGCTAAGTTTCAGAAATAAGACTAAATAATCAGTATGATGGTTCATCTGACCTATTTTGTCTGTAAAAGATTATATGCAAAACTAAAGAAATCATGTTTTTATTTTTGTTCCTAATGGGATGGGGGCAGGGTAAGGAAGGGGTGGAAAAACTTTTTAAATTTATTTTGAGATTCTTACTTGGATGATTCAATATAGTATTGTAGGGTCTAAAGATAGAAGGAAACTTGTTCATTGTTTAGTCCTTTTCAATCATGTCCAACCTTTCATGACCTCATTTGGGTTTTTCTTGAAAAAGACACTGGAGTAGTTTGCCATTTCCTTTTCCAGCTCATTTTACACTTGAGGAAACTGAGGCAAACAGAGTTAAGTGACTTGCCCAGGGTCACCCAACTAGTAAGTGTCAGAGGCCAGATTTGAACTCAAGAAGATGAGTCTTCCTGACCCCAGGCCTGCCATGCTACCTACTGAGCAATACAGCTACCTAGAAGGAAACTTAGAAATCATCTAATCCCATTTCTTTGGGTAAACAGAGGCCCCTAAATGTTAAATGACTTGCCCAAGATCACATAGGTAATAAATAACAGATTAGAATTCAAACCCGGGCCATCTGATTACAAATTGAGGGTTCTTTTAGACTACACCACACTCCTTTGGGGGCAAAGAATTTGTTTGGGGTCTTATTTTAGATTCAGTCATTGCCAGCTGCATAGACCCACAGAACCATCTTTAAAGAAATTTATTTGAGCTTTGAAAGAAAGAAGACTTTGAGTAAGATATGTAATTAACATTGAAAATACCTCTGGGACTGTACTTTTTCAAGCTAATGACCCTGTCTGTCATTGCAATGTAAATGTGGGGAACGCTTTTGAGGGACTTGTTAAAGGAAAAAAAATCTGCAGAAATCTTGCTTTCTCAGAGATTGCCCTTTAATTCCACACCCCAGTTTCTAGTCAAAATTAGAAATGTGAGTTCATGGATGTTGTTATTTATGATGTGTCAGAACGAGGGCTATATGGTCAGTTTATGGCATGAGGGTCTTTAGGGTGGTTTTTGCCAGTGTATAAATTATACCTGGCAAAAAAAGAAAGACACATGCTGTTAAGTATTTCTGAAGATTCCTCTGGGCTATATCTGTACATTTATCCAGAAATTGCAGTTATTTAGCAGGCTACTGCTAACACAGAAATGAATTCTCCACAGATATTACATCAGATAATATCTCCCACATCCACAATTTTAGTAAATGGTTTTGTGGATGAGGGCTGAAGAATTTAGGATGTGCACTTGTAACGCCCTTCCTGCCCTACACCCCACTTAGGTATGTAGTTGATTTGCCCCCCTTCCCTGCCCCGGGTGTGACTAGCTAAGGGAAAGGGTGAAGGATTCATCTCATCTAAACTTTCTTCCAGGAGCTCAGTTGGTTGGAACATTCTTTCCTGATTCTTATCTCTGAGGAAGAATCTATGTGCCCTGGAGGGGCCTGAGCCTAGCTGAGATTATAAATAAATCTTGGCATTTCAAAATGGAGAGAAGGGAAAGCTGAAAGGGACCTCAGAAATCATCCTGTGCCACTTTCCTCTTTCATTTTACTGATGAATAACAAACTGAAACCAAGAAAGGGAAAATTATTTGTCCAAAGTCATACAGACAGTATCTGGCAAAGCCTAGACAGAAGCCAGGTCCTCTGACTTGAGATCCAGCATTCTTTCCACAACTACACAATGTTGCCCTTCCTTTAAGTTATTCCATTCCATGAATGACTGGTGAATTGCTGAAGATCATAGGGATGCACTGTCCACAAGTGTCTCAAGCAAGCTGTCGAGAAGTCTCAAGTCTTTTCCAATTATTTCCGGTACAATTACCCCAAAACAAACCTTCAGAATCTTATTTTTCCTTTCCTGATGCATTACCTTCCTCTTCCAAGTTTCTCTTTCTTCTCTTTAGCCCCCCAGTTACCAAGCCTTCAGACAGATAGATTTTATTATTTCCAATTAGTTAGTAAGGGACAAAGTAGAAAATATCCCAGCATGCACAAAATAATCTCAGAGTTGAAAGAGACCCAAGACGTTATCTTAAATGACCTCTTACCTCACTATTTCTTAAACTGTTTCCCCTGGAACCTCAGTGTTCCATGGAACCAGAACAGCGATGCTGAGAAAATATATGATGCTAGTGAATTTTTCCTTCAAAGATATTAAAGCACCGTAGTGGAGGATGTTCAAGTCTGGGGATAGAGATGAGGAATACAAGCAGTTCTCAGCCCAACTGGACTGCTTCTAGTCTTTCTCCCCCAACACTACCCCAGTTATTGTCCAGGACACACACACACACACACACACACACACACACACACACACACACACACACCCCTTAACATACAATGGTATGCCTTTATCTCCTACTGTTGGATTAATTATTTTGAACAAGGTACTCTTTCCTGTTTCAATATACCAGCCACAAATCCCATTCTGCCACATCTTAGAGATATCAAGGTTTTATTTAATTCCCAGCCTTGTTTGTGGACTAGGTCTGGCAATTGGCAAAATGTGTTGTCCTCCTTCCCACTGCCTTTTAAGTGTATATCGTACCATGCCAGCCCCTCCTTAGACCCCTATTCAATTGTCCTTGACTGTGTGCTCTTCATGCTTCTGGGGGCTGTCCATCATTCCAGGATCTTCAAACATAACCCACCAGTCAAATTCTGCTTTTTCCTATCAACTACTGAACCGACTGTTCATGTCTCCTATTTTCTATTGCCTTCCAAAGTTCTACCTTCAAATAGAAGGAGCTATGAAAACACCACCTGTGCCTGCATATCCTCTTTCCTGTCCTGTCTGAGTCCCTAGAGATGCTTTCTAGGTTTCTTCTGTAAAGACTCCCTATCATTTCTCTCACATGAATCGCTGGTAATGCATAGCAACTGGCCCATTTGATAAGACTCAGCAGGCTCTCTGTCACTTCCCAGAAACACACTCCAGGAAGATAATACATGTCTTGATTGGCCATGTCAAGTCTATATAAGGCTGCCTCTGTACATCTCAGCAGAGTCACCAATCACCAAAACCTCCTTCTCCCTCCTGGGATCAGTAAAATTTTTCCTCAATTTTTCGAGTGGTAGTGAATCTGCCTCATTGCAGCAGGATGCTGTTGCTTCCTCAGGAGGCCTGGATTCTCCTTCTATGAGAAGCGTCTACTACACAGATCTAGCAGTTTAGTTTCTTCTCTCTTAGCAAAAATATCCTTACTTATTTTCTACTTTACTTGATTTTCAACTTGTCCAGTTGTATAAGTCAACTCTAAGAATATTAATGACAAATGTGAAATAGGAAACTCTGCCGAGATTGCAGAGTGGATGTCATTATGGCTAAAACTATTAATTGTTAACTTTTTTTTACTATTTTCTTTTTTTAATTTGAATTTTTTAGACTACTTTTTAAAATGAAGTTCATGGGATTTTTTTTTTTGCTTGACTATGCATATTTGTTCCAAGGGATTTGGTTTCGTTTATTTTTTTTCAAGGTAGGGGTTAGGGAAATGAGAGAGAGGAAGACAGGCTAGCAATGGAGTTGCCTGAAAAAGAAAAGAGATTTCTTTGAAGCATTTTTTACATGCACAGAAGAAAACAGAAGGAAGGTCAGAAGGAAATACAGATAAGCAAGACAGCTTTGACAGTTATATGCTAAATTTATCATTTTATTAAAAGCAAAAGTAAGCTGTATGTAATAGAGATTTGCAGTTTCATATAAAATCACCTTTTTCTGTTCTGTTTTGTATATGGACACATTTATTTTATTTAGTGTTTGTTAACTGAGAATATAAATTTTTAAAGATAGAAACAAAACAAAACAAAACAAATAGAAGCTCTTCATTTCACCCTGCTAAAAACTCAAGCAACTATCTAATATCTTTCCTTCTTTTCTCTGCCAAATTTCTGGAGGTAAGTGCTTCATTTTCCTTGTGCCCACTCATTCATCAGACTCTTATAATCTGTTTTCTTTCCCCTCTGCTCTATTGAGATTGGTCTCTCTAAAGTCATGAATGACTTCCTGGTAGCCACTAAATCCAAAGTACCTTTACTTTTTGGTTATTTCCTTTAACCTTTCTGAAAAGCCCTTGTCATTGCTACCAGTTCCTCCTTAGGATTTAGGTTTCTGTGGCACTACCCTCTCATGTTTCTTCTGACCTCACTCCTTTCTGTTCCTCCTCCCCAAAATGTGAGTGGCCCTCCAGGCTCTTTCCTCAGCCCACTAACTCTATTAAATCTCTAAACACTCTCTCCCTTGGCAGTTTCGCTCATATCTGCAGCTTCAGCTACCACGTCTATGACAGTATCTCCCACATCAGCATCTCCAGCCTTGACCTCTTTCCTGAGCTCAAGTCCCACTTTTTGAACTGCCTAAATGGGTAATCCTACTTTATGTCCTAATGATTTCTCAAAATAGCAAGTAGAAAATTTAATTTATTATCATATCACCCCCAAAGCTAGACCTCCTCACATAAAGCTAAAGCTTAGTGTTAAATTAGACTCTTCCCTCTCCGCTCCCTCTATATCCATAAGTTCACAAGTCTCATCAATCCTATTCTGGTGGTTTCTCAGTCATTTGTCCCATTCTTTCAATACTGACTTCTACCACCTTAATTTAGGTCATTTTCACATCTTTCTTAGATCATTAAAAGTATCTTCCTAAGAAGTGAGCCCATCTCTAGTTTTTCTCCTCAAGATAAGACCATCCCATACACTACTACCAGAATAATATTCCTAACGTACAGCTCTGATTGTATCCCTTCCATGCTCAAAAATCTTTTTATATTCCTGATTACCTATAAAAATACAATTAATTTACTCAGCCTAAAACTAAAGGCTCTCAATGTCTTCTAACCTATTCCCTTTTATATATTCTATGCTCCACCCAAACTAGACTATTCATCAGAGTTACAGTACAGAAAGCAATGAATACGAAGTCTGAGGACTCAGTTCAGCTACTTACTCTCTATTTAGGCTTGAGCAAATCATTTTAACCATCTAGGCCTTAGTATCCTCATCTGTAAGAGGAGAGTTCAACTGGAAGGCCTCAAGGGTCCCTTCTAGCTCAAAGTCAATGATCCTTACCAAAGATGAGAAGGTTCACCTAAAAGGCCTCAAGGATCCCTTGCAGCTCAAAATCTAAGACCCTATTAACTTGATTCTATTTCTCCAAGCTTCTCAGGTTGTCTTCAGTGCTTGCAACGCAACACATCTCATCTCTGACTGTTGACATCCTTCCTGCATTGGTGCAGGTGCCATCTTCTATGAATCAATCAATCAGTCAATTGACAACAACTTATTAAATTTCTGCTATGGACCAGGTGCTGTGCTAGACCCTGGGGACTCAATGACAAAAGTCAAATTCTTCTCCAGGCTGTACTCCTGACTCTCCATCCAGACTTTCTCTTCCCCTGTGACTCCTCTTTCTGATTGGCTACCTCCTCCTATAATCTCCATTTTAAGGTCAACATCCATACCAGCTATATCTTCATTCCTCTTTAGGCTGTACTTCTGATTTTCCTCCTTGACTTTCAATACATTCGATACATTTATAGCTTACATCGTAAGCATTTATATAGAATCTATTATATACCAGACACTGTGCTAAGTGCTTTTTAATAAACCTATGATATAGGTACTCTAATTATTCCCATTTTACAACAGGGAAAACAGAATTTAAGTGACTTGCCCAGGAGTATAAGTGTCTGAGACCTGACTGGAACTCAGGTCTTCCTGACTCCAAGTCCAGAGCTCTATCCATTATGCCAGCTAGTTGCCTCTAATTAAGCACTTAGAATGTGCTGAGTGTGTGGAACACAAATGAAAACAGTCATTCCCTCGGTGAACTTAACATTCTAATGAAGGCAGCTGGTATAGTAGCAGACAGAGTGCTGGGTCTAAAGTCAGGAAGACCAGAGTTCCAATCCTGCCTCAGACCCCAGCTATGTAACACTGGTCAAGATACTGTAAAAGCAAGCACCCTGACGTATCCGGGATGGCCTGCTTTACAGGTTCTTAGGTCTGCTTTTCTAAAAAGAAAGAAACTTTTGAGGGGTCAACAATCTTAATCAAGCACATATATCATTCACTTAGTTCAGGGGAAAAAGTCAGCACCCTAAACTTCAAAGAAATAAAGACCAACAGACAGGGCTTCCAGCTGTCTGATCATAAGCAATACACACATCACAGATCAACAGACAGATCCAGCTGTCTGGCCATTACATACATACATAGTTACCAGAGAAAGAAGAACCAACTTCTGGGTTTTCAAAGCTGAGGGACTTGTTAGCAGTTGCCCAGAGTCTCATCTGGCCAAATAAACACTTCCAATGAGTAAGATCCAAAATAAAACCTCACCTCAGAGTATTTATATATTTTTCAGAGCCAGAGTGCATCACAACCCTTGAGACCAGTATCTCAATAGAAAATTAACGAAAGGTATGGGCCTCCGCTAATCAAGCTTCCTTTAATGGGCAGGCCCATTAATGGGTAAGGAAGATCTTTAATTCTCTGATTAACATTGTAGTCACTTAATCTCTCTTTACCTCAGTTTCCTCAGCTGTAAAATGGGAATAATAGCACCTACCTTATAGGGCTTCTGAGAGGATCAAGTAAAATAATATTATAAGGCACCTAATACATAATAGATACTATATACATGTTCTCTATTTAAGTAGTACTAATGATCATTTAAAAAGTGCACACAGAGAACAAAAGAAAACTTACAAGGAAATAGAAAAAATGGACAGTTCTCCACACAATGTGTGTTATTTATCATACAGGCTTTCTTGAAATGAAAACTTATTGTTACATATTTTGAATCCTCTCACGTTCTGCTATGCACATGACATGCTTTTTTCTTTCTTACTTTGTATTTAAGTTCCGATTTTTAAGTTTCTGATATGTTTTGTTCCTGGCCTCTATTCTGGATTTATGTTGTGTTGTGCGTCTAAAATGAAATTTAAGAAGAAAAAAAATGATGAAGATATTGACGATGAAAATGATAATATACATACAAATGGGAGCTCACGCTCTAAAGAGGCAAAAAATATGCACACCAAAGTACAGGGATAGGCTGTCATTTCACTGATATAGGTAACTCCCAGATGAGAAAACTGTCTCTACTGATATAGGTCAATACATTTTCTGCAAATGACAGCCTCTGAGAGTTGCCTAGACCACCGAGTGGATAAGTGACTTCAAAAGGTCATATAGACAGTAAATGTCCGAGGCACATCTTTAGGGACACACAAAACACACACAAAATAGATACAAAACAGCATTATTAGGGTGGGCAAGGAGAGCAATACCCTCCGGGAGGATGAGAAAAAATCCTTCTATAAAAAGTAGCATTTGAACTGCTTCTTGAAGAAACCCAGGCATTCATTCCAAGAAGTGGAAGAAGGAAGACTTCCTTTCTAAGGTTTTCCCTGTCTTATCTATTTCACAAGATTATGTGAGTTTCAAACAATAAACTAGATATGAAATTTCTTTAAAATACCTGATGTAACAGTAATTCCTTTTTCACAAGATTATTAGACTGGCAAGTAGACCAGAGCAATGCCATAGATAAAATATGCCTAGATTTGACAAAGTCTCTCCTCTAATAAGGTGGAAAAATGTGGTCTGGATTATCACCCTGTCCTGTCCCTGGGTCTATTCCAGTCAACATTTTTATCAGTGACTTGGATAAAGGCAATGATGGCATACCTGTGAAAATTACTGATGACAGAGCTGGAGAGAATAGTTAATATGCTGAATGACAGAATCAGGATGCTAAAAAAAAAATCTTGGCAGCTTAAAACAATAGGCTGAACCTAATAAAATGAAATGTAAGAGACATTCATGTAAAGTCCTCTGCTCACTCCTAATCTTCATTTCTGTAGTTTTATTTAATCCTGCGCACCAAAGTATAAAAGGAAGAGTAACAACGAGCAGTAGCCAAAAGGGAGGGATTATAGCACGAAGGGGTTTGGAAATCTTTTCTTCTGAGGAATGGATGAAGGAATGGGGAGTGTTTGGACTGAAGGAGGAAAGACAGAATGGCGTCTTTAAACACTGGCACAACTGGGGATGGAGGGAATTACAGCCAGACAACAGTTCACCTGAGTCAACAGTGAGACATAGAAACTAAAGAATGCTCACACAACAGTAGAGGCAGAGTTCTTCAAACAAAGGAGGTTTTATCTAATTTTCTTCTGCCCTCGTTGAACCATGGCAAAAGTCCAGGTCTGCACATCACATTTCACGAAAGACATTGATAAACTGTAGCCTGGCTAGAGAAGGATCATCAGTGTGATGAGACCACAGGAAAATGGATCATATAGTAACTATTTGAAGGAGCTGAGAATAGTTAACTTGAAGAAAAGAAGACTTATGAGAAAACATAACATTTGTTTGTGAATTTTTTTTTATTTAAAGGGTTGTCATGTGGAAGATGAATGGGAATTCTTTTCTTTGGCCCCAGAGGACATAACTTAGGGTGATGGGTTAGTACTGAGGACAGGTAGATTCATTCAACGTATGGAAGCAATGCCTAGGAACTGGAGCTGTCCGAAAGTGGAAGAAGGTGTCTGTCTGATAAGGCAGTGAGTTTTCTGCTACTGGAAACCTTCAGACAAAAGCTGGATGACCCATCTTCGGGTATGTTGTAGAGAAGACCTTGTTCAGGTAGAGGTTAGATTAGATGTCCTCTGAAGTCCCTCTGAGACTCAATAATTCTTCAAATGTAATAATCTTGATTCATCTATGTGACTTGTGGTGTTGAATGTGATTTTGAGTCAAATCTCATACATAGCAATACAAGTGCAAGATTATAAGGTAGACTGGGACACCACATTGATTATTTTATTACAAAAGCCCTGGAGCCCTTCAAAAGAGTCCAACTCTACTCTTTGAAGTCTTGCCAGATTCTAAAAATGATCTTTCAATTCTTACATCTGATTGTCTTTAATCAGTCCAAACACACTTTATTTTTCTACAGCAACCAGCACTGATGCCTACCCCCTCCTGCCACCTATCTCCTGACTTCTGTGACACTGCTCTCAATTTCTTCCATTCCTACCTGTCTGGCTGACCCCTCTTTAATATCCTTGCCAGGTTCATTTTCCTCCTCTTACCTGGGTAAGGGTGTCCCTAAAGGTTTTCGCCTTAGCCCTGTTCCCCTTTCTCTCTCTACACTCTCTCCCTTTATGATGTCATCCGCTCCTGTGTATCATCAATACACAGATTTCTACCATAAAAACCAGTACCAATCTCTCTCTTGAGCACCAGACCTACACCTCTGGCAGCCTCCTAGAAAGCTCTACTTCAGTATCCAATGGGTGCCCCTAACTCAACATGCCTAAGCTTACTCACCAAATCTCTCCTTCCTCCCAACTTTCCTATGTTTATGGATGGTACCACCTTTCATCTAGTCACCCAGTTTTTCAACCTCAAATTTGACTTTGACTCTACCTCACACTTCCTGCCACATCCAAACAGTTGCTAAATTCCATCTATTCTACTTCCATAGTATTTTTCATACGCATTTTTATCTCCTCATTCCTAATAAAGGCCCTCCTCTCCTCTCCTCTGAATTACTGTAATAAGATTCTTCCTGCCTTCTCCCCAGACTACTGTGCTAAGGCTTCTCCTGCCCTCTCCCCTGAACTATTACAATAAGACTTCTCCTGTCCTCTCCCCCAGACTATTGTTACAAGGCTCCTCCTTCATAATCATTTAATGAATATTGACTGATTGGATTGCATTTGGGAAATTGGGCAGTACTTTCAATAACTCCAAGGTACTCCCTGAAACAAAAAACTCATCGTTTTTACACCAACACTCTTCTAGTGATAGAATATGGCTGTGAATCAGAATACCCAATCACCAAAAATTAGTGTTCTGGGTCACCCAGAAGGTAATGGACACACTCACGGTGTCTTCTTCGTCGTCGTCTTCCCTATTACACACTTTCACATACTCTGGTTGAGCCCAATTGACCTGTATGCCGACTCTCACACACTACATTCCACATTTCTCTTCTAACCAGGTGGTTCTCATGCCTAGAATGCTCTCTACTCGGCTACTTAGAATTACTTAGATCACTTAGAATCCCTGATTTCCTTTAAGCATCAGTTCAAATGGCTCCCTTTATTCATTTTATAGTCAGTTAGGCAGGAAAGCAGATAAAGTGTTGGGAGCTGGGGTCAAGAAGACCTGAGTTCACATGTGACCTCAGACACTGACTCGCTGTGGGATCCTGGGCAAGTCATTTAACTTTTATTTGCTTCAGTTTTCTCACATGTAAAATGAAAATAATAGTAGTACCTCCATTTCCGGGCTGTTTCTTGAGAATCAAATGAAATACTAATATTAATAATTGTTACTATAGATATTAATAATACCAAGATGCTTTTTACCCTGCCCTGAAATGACTCCATATTTAACGTTATATATTTTTATTACTATGTTACATAGCATGTTCATCACATAGAGTGGCATAGTGCATTACATACTGTGTTTGTCACGTGACAAAGTGCATCCATAGCATGTGGCATGTTAGTTGTATGATATTGCTATAAATGATGCCATGTTTATCACAGGGCATAGTGCTTGTCACATGATGGGACTATTAAATAGCATACCAGTCATATGACATAAGTATCATACAGTCTGCCACACAACATGGTGTGTTTATTGCATGATGTAGTGTATTAAATAAGGCATCCTTATATCACATGTGGTCTGTCATATGTGATGACATTTCATCACATGGCTGTGTATCACATGGTGTGACTGTTGAATAGTGCCCCTGTTACGTGACTTAGCATATTGCATAAGTCTGACATATGGTGTAGTATGTTCACTATATAACATAGTATGCAGTATGTATTTGCCCCATGCAATGGGATGTTGAGTGTTATTTTTGATACACAACCTGGCATGCTTAAAGCATGTTGCCCACTGTTGTAGTCATCGTGTGATGTAGTGTTTCACAAGACATGTTCATCAAATTGTGTCATCACATGACATAGCATGTTCAGTGTTGTGTTTGTCACAACATAGCATGTTTATCATGTGAAGTTACAAAGATGGGATCTCATGTCAAGAAATTTGAGATCATTTAAATAATTCATTATTTATTTTCCCAAATGCCAGAGAAAATGTTTCTCCTCCATGTAACTTTTCTCCCCAGATCCATAATGTCAGACAGAATGGGAAAGCAGGGGGAGCGCTAGACCTGGTTCTGAGGATTTGGGCTTGAATTCCACTCCAGATACTGTAGGATCTTGAGCAGATCACTTCACTTCTCTAAGCCTCAGATCTATAAAATGGGTCTATTGGACTAAGGGATCTCCAGGGCTTTTTCCAGCTCTAAATTCTATGATCCAAAGCTCAGGATGCTACAAAAAGAATTTGAATCAAATTGTTTATGATCACCCATTAACTTGGCTAGGTCTCAGCAGTTTTACCACTCATTTCTTAAAACAGCAAACTGCAACACGTCTACTGTTCAGCATATGACCCTGATGACCCTGCATGAATTATGTAGGTTTTTTAAAATACCATCGGTGCCTTGTAAAGGAGCCTGGCTTCTTCTGGGAGCACTCATCAGTTAAGGAATCACTGCACGTATGAACTTATGCCTCAAGAGTTCTTGTATTCCAGAACTCAAATTTTTTTCCCTGTATAAACAACCTAAGTCTAACCTAAGAATAAGAAAGAAACCCAGGAAAACTTAACAGTACACGAAAGATTTGGGGAAACAAAAAGGGCAAGAGTTATTTCATAGCTTCAGCTGGTGGCCCAAAGCTAAAGGAAATATTGGTGATAGAGAATACCAACAGAGTTAACTGTTAACAGAGACAAAGGAATGCAAGATCTCCTATGCATTCTAAAAAACAGAAACGCTGAGGGCCAAATTTGTTCAGTTACTTCCAGAAGTGGAGTAAAAGAGAAGCAAAGTGCACAGATCTGAGTCACTAGAAGCAGAGAGAAATAAAACATTTCGATCAACAAACAATTAAAGAATCCATTTTCCAGGGGAATTCTGATGATTGAAACATAAGCTCAGGAGAGAGAAGTAGGAGACACTCTCCCTTCCACCACTGGTTACCTAACTCTGCACTTTCAGAAGGGATTCCGAAACCATTAAAACTGTTTTAGGGGTCTCCTCCACTTTTTGGTTTAATTAACTCATTTAATCAAAAATGTTTAATCAAAAACATTTATTAAATGCCTACCAGGCACTGTGCTAAATGTTGGATATTCCAAAAAAGGAAGCAAAAAAGTCCCTAATTTCAAGAAGTTTGCTACTTACCACCTGGGTGATCCTGGGCAAATCACTTCTTTCTAGGTCTCAGTTTTCTTAGTTCTAAAAACAAAATATTGGACTATTCTGGTCCCATGAAGGTCCAGATGTCCTGTACATCAGGGCTTGGGAATAGAGGGGGAAGAGACCTGCTTGAGATCGCAGGTCTGGAGCTGGAACAAGTCCCTTCCACAGAGAAAGGTTTGCCACCCTCACTTAAGTTCCCTTTCCCAGTCAGACAAAATGCCCCCTCCCTACCAGAGAAAATGAAACGAGAAAAATGAACAAGAGTAGTGAGTAAATCATTTCTAAGGGTCATTTCTAAAGTATTTCAAGTTTGGACTTTGTTAAGGAAAATGCAACTCTCTCTTGCCCCAAATCCCTGCACTCAGTTCTCAGCATGTGTTGGACTGACAACTAAGGCCCCCAATAACACTTTGAGATAATGTCAACATTTAATGTTGCCAATCCTTTTTCAATATAAATTTTTTTGGGGGGGTAATTTCCTCATGTGGCAACTCCATAGTATGGAAATTCCCTCCAGTCATTTATTTCAGAAACTTATCTTTAATTCATAGTCCTGCAAAGTTGCCTGAGGCATCCTCCAGGGCTGAGCTTCTTGCCAAGGTCACATAACCAAGATGGGTCCCAGACAGGACTTGAACACAGGTCTTTCTCACTCTAAAATCAATTCCCTATCCATTATGTTGGTCTCCTTCTCCTAACAAAATTAAAAAAAAAAATAGAATATCGTCAAAATGGAAAAAAAAACAAAACAACCCAAAACAACATTACAACAAACCACATATCTGTTTGCCCCGTGGGAGTTTTGTGTCATTTATACCTGGGTATAAATGTCTTCTTGTGGGAGGAATGCTATGAAATACTTTAGCATACCAGAGATCTAAGATTCCACAGATGTGGGTACGCTTGATACTTACACAGATGCTTTACTTCATGAACTTGGGACATTATTGTGGCTAAAAGTTATCATCACCTGCCAGGTGGTGCTGATGAGTACTTCTGTATGGAGTTAGATCAGTCCTTAGGTGACAATCTCCTTCTCTGAGTCTAGGGTGTTCCTTTAGAGTTTACAAATTCAGTGTTTCTTTTGAGTTTCACAACATCTCAGTGAGGTGGTATAAGTATCACTGTCTCTATTTTATAGATAGCAAACAGGAGATTGAGAAAAGGTAAATAAGCTCAGGCTCACACACCTAGTAAGAAGCAGCCATGGGATTTCCACTTCCATTTGATCTCCATGTCTGGCACTCTCTTTATTGATTAGAGAAATGCAAATTAAAATAGCTTTGAGGCATCATCTCACACCTTTCAGATTGGCTAATATGACAAAAAAGGAAAATGACAAATGCTGGAAAGGATGTGGGAAAACTGGAACACTAATTCACTCTTGGTGGAGTTTTGAACTGATTTAGCCATTCTGGAGAGTAATTTGGAACTACACCCAAAGACCTACAAAACTGTGGGTACCTTTTGACCCAGCAATACTACTACTAGGTCTGTATTCCAAAGAGTTAATAAAAGGGGGAAACATTTATATGGACAAAAATATTTATAGCAGCTATTTTGGGGGTGGAAAGTGGAAATTGAAGGGATGCCTGTCAATTCGGGAATGACTGAAGAGGTTGTAGCATATGATTATTATGGAATATTATTATGGTATAAGAAATGACAAGCAGGATGATTTCGGAAAAACTTGGAAAGATTTACATGAACTGATACAGAGTGAAATGAACAGAATCAGGAGAACATTGGACACAGTCACAGCAATATCATATGATGAATTGTGAATGATTCAGCTGCAACGATCCAAGACAATGCCAAATGATTCATGATGAAAAATACTTCTAGAGAAGGAATTGATGGAGTTAAAATGCAGACCAGAGGATACTATTTTTCACTTTATTAATTTTTCTGATTCAAGTTTTCTTCCACAAAATGACTAATATGGAAATATGTTTTAAATGATTACACATGTATAACCTATATCAGATTGCTTTCTATCTCTGGGAAGGATGGGGTGGGGAAGGAGGCAAAAGAGAAGGAAAGGGGGAATTTGGAACTCAATATTTTTAAAAACAAATGTTTTTACATGTAATTGGGAAAAATAAAATATTATTTTTTTAGAAGAGCTCAGTGTACTCTCCTTGTTATGACAAAGTACTGGAAGGGGGCTTTAGTGAGGATATGCTATTAAAATCAAATGAGAATCTTTTTCCCCAGGCATGCCAATCCTCTAGATGCCAAGGTCTCTCAGTCTTGCAAAGTTTTATTGTATTTATGTATCAAGAGTTAAATCATTTGTATGAAAGTAAACATGATTTTATTATATAAAAGTTTTCTGCCAGAAGGCACATAGCACAACTACAGAGAACAGACATTTCCTCCTTGTGGTAAAAGAGTGTGTCAGCATCCTGACCTTCGGAGTTCAGCTCTAGAATCAAATCATTTCTTTGTCCTTTATTTACTAAAACTGGCCTTTGGGAATAGGCAGGCTGAACCCCAAAGTAACTGAATAAGACAGAGATGAGAGATGGATAAAAGAGCATGAAGGGGAATGAGATGACCAACCTCCAGGTCTCCCTTGATACAACAGCTTGTACCATAGACGGCTAAGTGCCATGTACATTTAGAATCTTAAAGCTGGAAAGGGGGAGGGTCATAAGAATTCATCTGGCCCAGTGGGTTAAAATCACCACTGCATATTTGTATTGTTTTTACAAGACATTAATCTCATTACATAGTCATCTGAGCAAGAGGCAAAAGGTTGCATAATACTTAGGGAAGGGGAAACGTAAGCAACTAGAGGCTGCTAGGTAGCACAGCCCACATTGGACTTGGAGTCACGAAGAGGGATGTAACTGCCATGACTAAACACAAGCAACTAGAAGTAGTCCAGGGCTTCCAATTTCTAATGGGCTAGGCAAACCTTTCCAGTTTATATTTGTCTGTTGCTTTGTGTGATTTACTGATCATTTTCCTCCCAATAACCCTGTGAGGTAAGTCATGTGTCATTATACCCACTTTATAGATGAGGAAACAGAGGCTCAGAGTGGTTGGATGACATTGCCTAAGGTCACACTGTCTGCAAGTGTTGGAGCCTGGATGCATTGTATTTCTCTCTCTCTCTCTCTCTACAACATCTCTGACAAGTGATGGATTATTCAGCCTCTGAAAACTTTTGGGGATCCCTGAAGAGGCAGTGTAACCCATTGCCAGGCAGCCTTATTCAGGCAGATTTTTCCTTGTTTTGATGCAAAATCTGTCTTCCTGTAATTTCTGCCAGTTGGACCCTGTTATGCCCTCTGGAGTTACACAAATTACTTGAAGACAACCAGCATATCTTTCCTCCTCCAGGATAAACATGACCAATTCCTTCAACCCTTCCTCATATAAGAAGTTTTCCAGGCCCCCTCACTGTCATGGTCACTTTCCTTTGGATACTTTCATTTGTCAATGTCCATTTTGTGTGTCTTGAATTGAATACAAAGTCTAGATGTGGTATGACCAGCACAGAGTACAATGGAATCAACTGACTGTGTATGTATGTATGTATGTATGTGTGTGTGTGTTAGAAGCTATATCACCCATGTTAAGCTTGTGATCAACTATAGTCCCTAGATCTTTTTCCATGAACTCAAGTTTGTATTTGGGCCATTCATTTTTTAACTCAAATACAGCCTCCTCTATTTAATTTCCTTGTTTATATAAGCATTCCAGTCAATTGAAATAATCGATGAATTTGAATCGATACCATTAGCCTCACCTTTTGTTTGTTTCCCTTGCAAATCTGATAATCATCTCCATTATTCCTTTTTTTTTTTTTTTACCAGAGAGATAAGAATTCCGTGCAATGAGTGGATATGGCAAAGAGGCATTCTCAGGGATAGATGCAAGGAAAATCTTACAGAATTGGTTAAAAGTTGAATTACTGCCTCAGGAGAGAGTGTGTTACGCTGATTGGACATGATTCTATGCAGACCTTCTGACTCATTGGAGGTCTTTAAGTGTATGCTGAATGATCTCTTCTGGGTAAGTAATATGCTAATCAATCAATGAATAAAAGTTTTTAAGTGCCTACTATGTGACAGGCACTGTGCTAACTATCGGGGATACAAAAAGAAGCGAAATACAGGGCCTGCCTTCAAGAGGTAGTAATCAAATGGGGGAAACAACATGAAAACAAAAATATACAAAACAAGCTATATTCAGGATAAGTAGGAAATAATTAACAGAGAGAAGGCACTGGAATTAATCGGGGTTGGAGAAGGCTTTCTGTGGGAGGGGGGATTTTAGTTGGAACTTAGAGGAAACCAGGGAGGTCCCTAGCTGGAGTAGAGAAGAAAAAGCGTTCCAGGCATGGGGGACAGCCAGAGAGAATTCCTAGAGCTGAGAGATGGAGTGTCTTGTTAGTGAAATAGCCAGGATACCAGTATCCCTGGATTGAAGGAAATATGTCAGGCACTAAGGTGTAAGATGACCAGAAAGTAGAAGAGGGTTAGGTTATAAAGGGCTTTGAAGGGTAAGCAGAGCATTTTGTATTTGCTCCCAGAGACAATAGGGAGACCTTGGAGACTATTGAGTTAGGTGAGATGATCTCTGCAGTTCCTGCTGCCTGAGATTCTGTGACTCTATGGCACTCCTCAACCCAAGAATCTTCAACATCTGTCTATTGACTAATACAGTATAAAATCTTGATCTCTATATTCAAAGTTGCCTAGGGATAACTAGCTGGCACTCTAGTGAATAGAGCCTGGAGTCGGGAACACCTGAATTCAAACAGCCTCAGTCACACTAACTGGATGACCTTGGGCAAGTCACTTAACCAATATCTGCCTCAGTTTCCTCAACTGTAAAGTGGGGATAGGAACAGCCCCTGCTTTACAATATTATTGTGAGAATGAAACAAGATAATATTTGTGCTAAGCACAGGGTACCTGGCACATAGGAGTTCTATAAATGCTTGGTACCTTTACTCCTCTCCATCAAAGTCTATCTTACCTGTGTTATCTCAGGTTACCCTCCTTTATGAACTTTATGCTCCCCAAACTGTCTACTCTTCGAACCCCAACCCAGCCCCTGGGTTTCACTGCGGTAACTCTTGTTTCTATATCTTTACTCGGGTCATGTCCTGTGTCCAGCATGGATTCGACCTCCTCTCCCTCTCTTATCTGGTGAAGCCCCTCTCTGCTTTCTTAAGACCCCCACTCACTGACCTTATTAACCTTAATCCATCTATGATACAATCCTTTACCCGCCACCTTCCTATTCTCAGGTAAAGATGATTTCTCCTTCCTCAGATTTCTCATGTCACTATGCCTAGACTTCTTTTACTCTGACAGGTCAACAAACTCAGATAGCACACACAAACAATTCTTGCACATTTATTCATTCCCAATTTAACATGGGCTTCCCTGGGTCTTCCCCTCAATAAAAAGAGTTAAAACTCTCTCTTTAAGAACAGCTGTTGCTGTCCTTAATCCCTTCCCATACCCCATGACACCATAACTTCTTTGAGTATGTATTTCTTCGTTTCTTTACTGCTGGGATAGCCTTGTACCTGTGTGTATGTGCATATGTATATGTAGATCTATACATATGTATTCTTTTAATAAATATTTATGGAAGGAAGGAAAGGAGGGAGAAAGAAAAGGAAGAAAGAAAGGGAGAGAGGAAGGAAAGAAGGAAGGAAGGAAAGAGTGAAGGAGGGAAGAAAAGAAGGGAGGAAGGCAGGAAGGAAGGAACAGAGGGAGGGAAGGAAGAAGGGAGGGAGAGAAGGAAGGAGAGACATCCTTAATGTGGAAATGAGGTGGGGGTAGCAAGGAACAAGTAAGGATTTATTTTGAGAAGTTGAAAAGGAAATACTGAAAAAAAAGGCTTTCTGTGAGGCAGAGTAATGAAGTAATCCGAATTTTGAAGGATTAGAAAAGTAAAAGGGCTAAGATAAATCACATCTAAATATGAAAAAGCAAATGGGAGAAAATAAGAGGACATCTTCCAAAGGAGATTTGTGTGTAGCTAAAAGGAAAAGGATCTTACTTGAGTCCTAGGAGGTGGGTAATTCAAAATCCATTTCTGTTTCTTCCATGAAAGAAGCTATGGCAGATCAAGGAAACTTACCAGAATGCTGACATTTCCAAGAAATGGAAAAAAATCTATTTTATTTATCTAGAAGAGGAAGACCCAGGGGATTCCACCTAAAATTAGGAATGAATAAGTGTGCAAGAATTGTTGGTGTGTTTTCTAGGTTTGGTACCATGTCAGTAGGAGTATATAGATCAAAGATGTTATAACATATCAAGAGTTCAGGGAGTTACCAGGCACAGTATTTTCCTAATGCCACCCAGGAAAATTGCCTGACCAAGTCTAAAAGCATCGAAGTTAGGAGAGCTATTAAAAATGGATAGTAAAGTGGCCCGAAACCCAGGAAATAGGTGGTAACTTTTAAGTACAGAAGAGTAAGAAATAAGAAGCAGCACACCATAAGGATAAGTATTATGGACACTTTGGACTATACTACATAAATAACCCGTAATGGGGATGTAATTTCAAAAATGGCTACATTTCCTGATATGGGGTGATTTGGGATGAAGGGGGAGTAAATATAAAGACAGAAACACTCTCTAAGTAAGATTTATCCAGGAGCTTTCTTTTTGATTTTAAGTAGAAACTGAGCTCCTCCTTGATTAATCTTTCTACCTCCTGGGGGTTTCTCAAGTCTTGTGCTGAGATGTCCCTTTGGCTCTGTTCTAGACAGGAAGAAGAAAGGTGTGAAGCATGTGTGTGTCGCAGAGCCTGGGATGTTTGGGGAATATATTGTTGACCAACATTTTTCTTGCCTCTTTTCCATCAAACAAAATCTTTTCTGTTCATTTGAACCAACATTTGTTAAACACCCATCATATCAAAATCCGTATAGTAGGTTATGTAAAGACAAAAATAAAACAGTCCTAGGATCATAGATTGTAGCATCATGGTACAACAGAAAGGGCACAGATTCTGAAACCAGAAGACCTAGGTTAGAATCTCATCTTGGAGGTTTAATGACCTGTGTGACCTTAGACAGGTCACTTAATCAACCTGGGTGGGAGACCTATACAGAGGGGTTCTGGTAATTGTTTAACAAACAGCTCTCTGGGAGCAGAAAAAAAAAGTACTTGATAGACTTTTAAGTTGAATCTGCATTATTAAAAATTTCTCCATCACTTTCTTAAGTCTAGACAATCAATAAAACAGTAAATCAAGCCCTGATAGGTAGTGTTTGCCGATTTCAGAGCTATAAATGCTTACACTGAAAATTTAATCATCTTGGGAGCCAGTACAAGTTTACTCCAACATACCCTTGTATTCCTCCCCCAACAACTGAAATGCTTAGCCTAGATGGCCTAAGAGACCCTTTCCAACTCTAAATCTGTGATTCTATGAAAAAAAAAATCAACATTGGGCTATGGCAGACAGAGAAGAAAAGAAAACTTATGTCCCATCCAACCCTACCTGACTTCAGTTAATTTCATTTCCATTCAATAAACATGCATTTGGCGCCTACTTTATGTGCAATACGGCTCTTCTAGAGGATTTCATCCTCCATAGACCAACGGCTTTACACTCAATCTGTATTACAGGAGTGGAATAACGGACGAGCTTACATCTCCCTGTTTTATGCCTCCCCTGATGTATTAACAGAGGACTACTGACCAAAGTTATTTCTGGTTTTTTAAATCTTCCAAGATTTCTTGAGTCACTTTGGCACGTGGATTATTATAAATAAGCCCTTAAGGTGAAATTTTTTTTCGTAATTGACAAACAATAGGTACAATGGTATCTCATATTCTTTTTCATTTAATTGTAAAGTGGAAAAGACACAATTGCTAAATATTTTTTATGAAAACCTGCTTGCTCCTTACTACTAAGTGAATCAACTATTACCTTGGTTCATGTAGAGATGATTCATGAAAACTTTGTATAGCTAGGAGAGTAAACATATGGAGAGTTAGTGATTTACCTGCATCCACCTTTGTTTCAGCATTAACATGGTCTGAGATATTTCCATGATTTGGCATCTTCTCCTCTTTCTGATACCTTGTATATCAATCCCTCAGTAATAATTTTGCCTTTAGTATGAATCTCCTCTCTACACACTTGGGCCAATTCATTGGCTTTTCCTATGTTCATTTTCTTTAATGTCACTCTTGCCTCCTCTATGAGTACCTCTGGGACTCAATGTTAGAGTCTGAATGTGGTGGTTCTACTGTCCTTGATGATGAAAACATTTTGCTACCATGGTTTCTGCAAATCTTTTCCATTTTTCTTTTGTAGGTAGCCCTTTTTTGTTATTAACTTCAAATGCTCTGGGGAAGATTTTGCTCATTTGGATATCTTGCCTTCTTTCCTTAAACTGGTTTTACCCTCTATTACTTTGTTGTCTTTAAGACAATAATGTTCATAAACGTACCTCATTCTTTATCGTAAGATTTTACAAATGAGTCTTTATTGTAATCTAGTATTGTCTCTGGCCTTCATTTCTCTCCACTTGGCAAGTAACATGTTTGCTACCTAAGGTGCTTTCTGGGTTCTTTTGGTTTATTGGTTGTGACAATTAGTTTGGAATAGCTAAACCTGCCTCTTCTTTTCCCACATTTGAATCCAAGTCACTAAGCATCATAGTATATGTTGAGTCAATTTTGAGGATTTTATAAAGTTTCTCAGAATTTCTCTAACCATTAATCCCATCATAATTTCATTCAGAAGTTTGGTCATTGTAAAATATTTATAGCAAGAGTGTCCAAATTCATTCAACTCCCCCAACAAAATATCAACTGGTTGGCCCCTGGACAAAGAGCTCATATTTAATGACCAATAGCAATAATAAAGGTTGTTGATGGCTTAAAAAATTGTGATTTTAGCATTCTCTGCTCCCTTTCCTACAGTCACTGCAGAAACAGAAGGGGACACACTCAGCCGAGGACCGTTTTAAAAACTGATCTTTGTTTCATGGGCTCCTATGGTCAAAACATTTCATCACTGGGTGACCAGCCTACTTCTGATGTGTCTTTCCATAATTAGCTACGTCAGGCTTTGGACAACAGACAAACAGACAGTCTGTTGCTAGGGCTATATTCTTTTTATTTTTATAGTATACTGCAATCCTTTTTAGCACGGTTGAACATTTTGGAATTTACACTCTGCTGCCATAGGCTTTGAGCGATAGCCTGTGCTAAGTGCTTTACAATGACTATCTCATCTGATCTTTACAACAGTCCTGAGGGATAAGGGCTATTATCCTCATTGTACAGTTGGAGAAACTGAGGCAAGCAGAAATTGAGTGACTTACCTAGGGCCACGCAGTTAGCCAGTTTCTGAGGCTGGATTTGAACTCAGGTCTTCCTGACTCCAGATCCTGCAGTGCAGAATCAGTTTCTGCCATGGCATTGGAAGAGAATTTTGTGGAAAGAGGCTATTGGTATGATGCTTTCCACAATTTAATCCTTGAATGGTGAAAAGTCCTCTTGCCAGGTGATATTCATGTAGCAAAGCTCTGGAAAAGGAGAAGGAGAGAGAGTCCAATGGAAGGAATTTTTCACCATCCCTATATGTCTGTTAATTTAATTTCAGAGCATAGTCTAGCAAACTGATGCTATGGACAATCCTAATTTTGTGGCATCCTTGGATGTAGAATTATAAGGGACTACAAAGAGCATTTAGTCAAAAGCTTTTTCTTTCCAAATGAGGAAACTGAGGCTTAGAGAGAGGAAATGACTTATCCAAGACCACTTGTAAGTGGAAAGCCAGGATTTGAGTCCAGAGTCTAACTCTGATCCAGTGCACTCTCGCTGAGTCATCGTTGCCTTTACATCATGATCCTCTCTCTATGGCCTCTGTCCACCCAGCTATGACTATTGACTTGACTGCTCCAAAGGAGTTATAGACTGTGAGGGGTTTGCATTCAGTGACATAAGGAAAGAGTTTGTTTGTTTTTTAATTCCTGGCCCTCTCTCATGGTCCCCCAAACCCCTATTTGAGACTATCTGGCAATTGTTGAGACTTTAGTACAGATCCACCAGGACACTCGAAGGGGAAGGTTGAATGTCTTTTCTCCCCTTTGTTCTCTAGATCTACAGAGTAATTGAGTTTGAGTAACTGTCCTTCCTCCCTAGTGACTTTTGGAGGCAGAGAACCCCCAGGACTCCATCTGCCTGGCCCTGCTGTTTAACCCATATGGAAAGCAGATGTGGCGGAGTGTGCTACTGTGGCCCTGGTGAGCAGCTCATCCAGATGAGAAGATGATGTCTGTGTTTCTTATGCCAAAGACATAAGAAAAGGTGAGGGCAAAAAAAGAAAATCTAGGGGTTTAAGTATCCAGAAAGTTCAAGAACATCTAAGATAGGGTGTGGCAGCCAAGAAGGAAGCATGTAGATTTGGGTTGCTTTGGTGCCTAGTGTCCAGGGTGAGAATGCCACTTTCTCATGCCCTGATCAAACCACATCTGCAGCATTATAATCAGCTACTAAGCCACATCTTAGGAAAATTATTAATGGAACCAAATGTAGAAAAGAATGAAAGGGACTGGGAGACCATGCCATATGAGCTATGCAGCTAGGTGGCACAGTAGATGGAGTGCTGGGCCTGGAGTCAGTTAAGATCTGACCTCAGACACCTACTAGCTGTGTAACCCTGTGTGAGTCCTTAACTTCTGCTTACCTTAGTTTCCTCAGCTGTAAAAATGGAAATAACAACCCTTACCTCCTAGGGTTATTATATATATATACATATATATATATATATATGTATATATATATAAATATATAGTATATATGAAGTTCAAATGAGCTAATCATCACAAAAGTGTGTGGCCAATAGTCAACACTATATAATGCTAGCTATTCTTATTATTAATTATTGTATGAGGATGAGCTGAAAGAAGAGAGAGTATTCAACTTTAAGAACATTATTTCTTAAGGGCTCTGAATGTCTGTTGTGCTACATCATTTGATTATATGATGCGGATTGGCCCTAGTGATCAACAGTAGGAACTGTTGTCTGAAGTTGCAAAGAGATGGATACAATAATTGTATTTATACATAGTCAATAACCATTTACTAAGTGTCAACTATAATTTATATGTTGACCAAAGGTCTATCCACCACTATGAGCAAGGATATTCAACACAAAATCCAGATTAAAGAAGGTGACCCTGAGAATGGTGAGATCCTCCAAATTCTCTTGTTTGTGGATAAACAGTCCATGAAGTGCCTCAAGTCCTAGAACATTGCAGAAATCCCCGGAAGGGATTATAACCATTTAAAAGAGTTCATCTTCCCCATCCACATATAAATATCAAGTAGATGAAAAATGTCCATTGCCCAGATGTTAACATGCATTTGGATGGACACTCTATAGAATTTAACAGTGTATTTATTTGGGACAGACTGTACAGATAAACAATGAAATGGACCCATGGTTGCTTAAGAGCAAGAGGTAGATTAGATTTCTTTTGAGAAATGACAAACCTGTTTTACTGATTCTCCAAGCTTCCCATGAAATTCAAAGCTCATCTTTTCAATAATGGCATGTTACTGGCATTGTTGTACAGGATGCTCAAGTCTTACCGTTCAGTAGTTTTTTACTCACATCTGATTCTTCTTGGCCTCATTTGGGGTTTTGTTGGAAAAGATCCTAAAGTAGTTTGCCATTTCCTTCTCTAGCTCATTTAACAGATGAGGAAACTGAGGCAACCAGGTTTAAGTGACTTGCCTAGGGTCATGCAGTTAGTGACTGCCTGAGGTCACATTTGAGTCAGGTCTTCCTGACTCCAGGCCCAGAGCTCTATTCATGCATCACCTAGCTACCCTCTACTAAAGATTTAAAAAATAACAAATTTTTGGAACATGTTATATGTCAATGAGACATGGAACATATTAGTTTCTGAAGAATTAAGATGAATATAAAATATAGGCAATGGAGAGGTGCTTGGCAACATATAACAACCAATGAAAAACTCCAAAGACAAGGAAAATAACAAGATGTCATAAAGAAATTGTATGACAGGAAGAGATGATGGGCTGTTCATGTAGCAAGAGGGAGAAAGGGCATCAGGTAGACAGTCAGAGTTCTCCCATTGGTATCCGGGAGAAAGTGAGGAAGTTTTCCGCCATAGTGGGTGGACTTTCTGTGGTGCCCTTTGGGGAGAATGTGGGCAAGAGGTCTACAGGATGGGTAGGTACAGAGGAGTTGGGATCCCTACCTTTGCAAGGAACTTATAAACCAATGAGATCGCAGATCAGTTCGAGCATTGAGTACTCCTCATAAGAGTGAGTGTCATAATCCACCTTTAAAGCCAACCAAGCATTTTCTTCATCAATTACCTTGTGACAGAGGCATTATACAAATGAGGAAGCCAAGGCTAGGAAAGTTTAGGTAGCTTCTTCATAAGCACTGTTAGAAAGTGCCTCAGGCAGGATTCAAACCCAAGACCTAACTGTAAGTTCATGATACCTTTTCAAATGCCTTACATGCAGGTTCTATTTGAGGAAAAACTCTCAGTAAATGATGAACAGCAGTAGAATGGGTGACCTTGGGGGGGGTAATTAAGTCCCTATCATTGGATCTCTTTAGAGGAAGACTGGTCAGTTGAGGGTCTGAGATAGTGGGTGGGGTCTTCTGACTTCAGGTGTCCTTTCCAATTTCTGATTCTTTGAAAATAGTTAAAATTCAACATAGGCAGGAAGGGTGAGGAGAATAAGGAACCTTTGGAAGAGTAAGCCAGGCTTCTCTCTCACATCTTCACATTAGAGCCTTTGCTACATGCTCGTAGAGCCTCTCCACTGGGCATGTCTTTGGCGCCTGCTTTTTGACCTTTTTTTAGGACCAGAAGCAATGTCTGTTCTGAAGATAGCTCTCCCTGGATGTCCTCCAGTGTCTGGGGCCTGTCTTCAGGGTCTCTTGTATAAAGTGGCTCGCCTCACAGGAACACACAAGGTCTTGTGTTTTCCTTCCGCTGAGTCACCATCTTCCAAGGTGAGCCTTACCATTAATTTGCCTGGTCTTGACATTTTTTTGTGAGCAGCCCAGGAGCCTCCAGGATGCAGTCCTCAGATAAAAGTTGTTATGCTGTCAAGCAAAAGTATCTCCCTCAGCCAGTTGGAAAGCAGAAGAATCTGATGTTAAACTGATACTGTGCTGTTCAACCTTAGCCAAAGCTATCTTGGCTTGTTGACCCAGCTTTCCTCCCTTAGTTAAAACAGGCTCTGCTCTCCCCAGCTGAATCTGCAGTTACCCAGCATATAATGACTGCTCTGTGTGCATCCTGGGGCACTGCATTCGGGGCCATAGGATGGCTATTCTGTGTTCCTGTGCATCTCCATTCACTTACAAGCCCCGGGTTTCTGTGTAATATTAATCTGTGAGTCCCAGGGTACATTATAAATTCCATAGTGGCATGGAGTGCCCTGGGGGAACATCCAGAGTTAGAGACGGGCATTGAATTTATTTCTGAAATGAATCGTCATCCAACATGCTAATGCTTCTTGTCTGCAAAATGTCTCTGGTTTGGAATAATCTTCCATTCATTCCCATCTATTTCATGTTGTCTCAGAAAGAGCAGAAATTGGAGGCATTTGGGCTGCCGGGAAAAATTGAAGTATCCTTTTAGCAATTATAAAGAAAAGCTTTTGCCCTTCTGTGTGGGAGCTTGGTGTAGTGAGGAAAGTCCAAAATTGAATTATTTTACATGTCGTAAATGTGTATTCCTTGAGGCAGGGTTGGGGGTCTTCGTCCTTTTTGGTATTCCCAGTGTTTAACCTAACTTGGCGCATAGTGGGTGCTTAATAAATTCTTGTTGACTGATTGATTGACCAGACTTGGAGAAAAAAGAACCTTGAATTTGAATCTGACCCCTAGTAGCTCTGTGACTGACCAGGAACAAGTTATTTAACCTCTGTCATCCTCAGTTTCCTTATTTGTAAAACAGGGAAAATAATATCAGCCAATCATACCTTTATGGAAGGTTTGTTTGGAAGATCAAAAGATGATGTACGTAAAACATTTTGCAAACCTTGAAACACTCTATAAATACCACCTATCATTATCCCTTTGTTTTTCAGGTGTCTCTAGTCCTTTCACAATTCTTATTTTGGAGTTAAAATACTTGGACTCCTTGACTGACAAATTGTATGACCTCAGTCAAGGCATGTGCTTTCCATTTTGATTTTTTTCCTTATAAAATGGAGATTGGGCAGCTTGGTGGCCCAGTGGAGAGAGCACTAGGCTTTGAATCAGGAAGACGTATCCCTGAGTTCAAATCTGGCCTTTAGATACTAACTAGATGATCCTGAACAAGTCATTTAACCCTGTTTGCCTCACTCCCTCATCTGTAAGATGAGCTGGAGAAAGAAATGGCAAACCACATCATTATCTTTGCCAAGAAACTCCAAACTCTTTGTGGTCACAAAGAGTCAAATTCAACTGAAATGACTCAACATCAACAAGATATGGATAGAAATATCTAAATCTATCTGCCTCATGGAGAACTTGTGAAAATAAATCCAGGGACATCGTGAGCATTCCGAGGTCAGCAGAGAAAGTGGTCATGTTAATATGGAATATAAATTGAGCAAACATTTATTGAATACCTGCATGTGTGCAGCGTTGGTATTAAATTATGGTATGGTATTAAACTAGAATACCAATTAATTTAATACTAGAATTTATTGGTATTAAACATTAAAGTTTAGATAATTAAACATTGGTACTAAACATTAAAGTTTAGATAAGATACTACCCTGCCCTCATGGAGCCTGAAATCTAAGGGAGTTTATTACATGACAATAGACGGAATATTTAGTATTATTTTTCTGCTGAGAAAGGTGGGGAAAGGATCAAGTATTTATTAAGTACCTACCATGCTAAATATTATCTTATTTGACTCTCCCAACAACCCTGGAAAAGAGGTGCTATTACTCTCTCTGTTTAGAGTTAAGGAAATTGAGGCAGATGGTTAAATTACTTGCCAAAGGTCATACAGCTGGAAGTATCTGAATCCAGATTTGAATTCCAGTCTTCCTGACTGGGTCTCTTTACTTAGATAAGCTCTCTCTAGTGAAGATACTCAGCATGCAGTTGGTTATGAGAAATTAGAGTTCAGGAGAGAGCTGAGGGTTGGACATATATTTGTAACAGATTGGAATATATACCAAGAGCTCCTGGTAGCATCTTCCAATAGGGATTTGTTTAGGAACCTGCTTCTGGATGAGTTTATGATGATACGTAATGGAAGTGCCTTTGAGAGACTATGAAGCATGTGTAGACACTGTAACTGGTTTTAGTCTGGTCAGATGAAAAGCAATTTCTACCGTCATGGAAGAGACAACATGTACAAACAAGACATATACATGATAAATTAGGGGTGGTCTCAGAGGGAAGGCACTGAGATTAAGGAGGACTGAGAAAGGCTTTTTGCAGAAGGCAGGACTTCAACTACAACTTCAGAGATGCCAAGGGAGCCAGAACATAGAGATGACAAAGGAAAGCATTCCAGTTATGGGGGAAGGCCAGTGAAAATGTGGCATTAGGAGGTGGAGTGTCATCTGAAAGAAATAGCAAAACTTGTATCACTGAATTACTGAGGGAAAAGGTAGGAAGGAGCCAACCTATGAAGAAGCCTTTGAAAGAGTATTTTATATGTGATCCTGCAAGTGATAAAGAGTCACTAGAATTTATTGAAAAGAGGGTGTAATACGTGGTGCCTTTAGGAAGCTTTAAGAAGGCTTCCATTAAGAAAGATCAATTTGACAGCTAAGTGGAGTATGGTTTGGAGTACGGAGAGCCTTGAGAGACAGATTAGAGAGGGAAGAGACGGTGGAACCCTAGACAGGTCACTTAACCTTTGTGTGTGTAAAATGAGGAGGTTAGATTCAATGGTCTATGGGGTCCCTTCCACTCGAAATCTGTGATCCCAAGCGTTTCTGACTGGATTTTTTTCTTTTTCTCTCTCTTTTTTGTTCTTTATTATAAGGAATGGCTCTCTGGGTTGAAAAATCAAAATATCAACAAAATGTTTTCAATAAGGAGGCTAGACAAGCTGACTTCTGTTTCCAACGCTAGGGCTTATGAAAACTCTCAGGACTTGGACAGAATGGCTCAGGAAAAGGGAGGTAAGAGTCATATACCTTCTAGTTTCTAGTCAGAATAATCACTGGAACTTAAAGCCGTGTCAGCTGAGTGTATTCCCTGTTCCTGCTTTCCCCTCCTTCCTCTCCTCCCCACCCCGTTCTGTTCTGTAAAGAGTGAAAACGCAGAAATTTCTGGGGTGAGTCTACACCTACATTGTCATTTTGGTACTTTCTATTCACCATCTCTTTTTCCCTAAGACTCATTTTCCCCATGATAAATGACCAAATGAGATAATACATGAAAGGTGGTTGGTAAGTCATGAAGAACTATATAAATGCTAACATTTAATTATTACTACAACGATGATGATGATGTCCTTAACATATTTGAGACTTGTAGCTGAATAAAACCGCAAGGAAATTCTGACAATTCAGTTTCTGTGAGGTCTAGACCGTCTAAGGAAGATACTGCAGTAACTGAGTCCTCTACGCAGTCAGCAATCAGAAGAAAATATCTTTGCCATCGGTCAGAAGAAACCTCCTACGTTATTGCCTTTTATATCCAGGTTATAAACTAGGCATTTCCTCTAAGTCAGTTTCTTTCTCCTACTGCACTTAGGATAGTACTTAACCTTTTTGATGTCATGGACCCCTTTCTCAGTCTGTGGAGCCCTTTCTCTGAATAATGACTTTAAATTCATGAAATAAAATGCATAAGATTACAGAAAAATCCAATTAGATTGAACAAAGATGTAGTTGCCTTTTCTTTTCTATCCACATTGTCAGACTTCTCGAAATCTATCCTCAAATCCCCAAGAGGTCCCTAGGTTAAGAACCCTGGGCTTAGAGTCAAGATCACGGGGTGAGACTCAAACGCAAACCAGAGTTGCCAGCCAACAGTAGACAAAAGGCTTGAAAAAACCATCTTGACTTTTCTATCTTGGGTTCTTCTGTTCCAGTCTTCTCTATGGTGATTTTGTGATTTGGACGATAGTTTCCGGTCTGTGAAGCAACTCATGCAGTTTCACATAGCTAAAGGAAAGGAAATGAGATAACAGGCCAAATATAATTACAGAGGCTGTAGCTCAGACGGAAGCACCAAGCCAAGTACAGACCAAGGAAAATGAAAGACCTTCAGTGACTGTGATATTGAGACCATCTGGAGAGCGTTTGGCAGCCGAAGGAAAGAAAAAAAAGGAAGAAATTTGGGGACATAGAATGAGGCAAAGAGGAGGGGAATGTACCTGGCAACATTTCACATCCTCATCAGTAAGATCTCATTTAAAAATCCCACTGCAAGTCCAAACCATTACACATTATTAAGATGCAAAAGGTACAATCAAAAGTAAGCCTGGATGACTCAGGTCCTTTTCTAAAGGAGGGAATCACTGTGACTTTTTAAAGAAGAATGACCAGGCTTAGAATGACAGAATCAAAGAGCTGAAAGGACCTCAAGAGGTCATTCAGTCCACTCCCTCTCCCTCCAAATATTGGATACTGAAACTTAGAAAATAGAGCCTTCTTGCTACTCTCAACCCCTCCAATAGGGTGTTTCCTTCATCTAAAGCGGCTTTAGAAACCCTAGTAAGTTTGAGTGCATTGTGGATTTCCACTGTGGTTGAGGTAGGTTCCGGGAACCAGCCTCTACACACAAAACCTCTGAAATTCTAGTACTGGGTTGGTGCCAACAGTCAAGGACATAGAAATGACTATTGAGAACAAAACCCATAAAACACAGATGATGGAAGGGTTTCACAAATCTATTGGGGGCAACTAGATTTTAGGAGATGACAGGATGGTATTAATAGTCAAATTCAGTCAACTAAGTAAAAATATCTCGTAGACATGTTACCTTCCAAAAGGCCTTTGCTACAGATCCATACACAGGCATAGAATTGCTAACTCATGGAGTGGGCTATTTAGGGGGACAGACAAGGTCCTCAGAGGAGCCAGTCTACAATGACAGCGAGTCAATGTTGGTATGTACATACCAAACTTTGCGACATAATTGCATCACTCCATCCATCATTCATTCAGCAACCATTTACAAAGAATCAACCATGTGCAAATTGTTGTGTTAGATACTGGGGAATATAGAAATATAATTAAGACAAAGTCCCTGCACAGATGGAACTCACCACTTAGCAGGTAAGCAAATATCCAATATTATGCAATAGTTAATGGGAAGGGAGAAAGGAATAAACATTTATATTGCACCTGTTATGTGCCAGACACTTTTATAAATATTATCTCATTTCATCCTCATAGTGATCTTGACAGTAGATGCTGTTATAATCCCTGTTTTAGAGTTAAGGAAACTGGGGCAAACAGAAGTTAAGTGATTTCTTGTTGTTGTCATTCAATCATGTCTGATTCTCCATGATCCTGTAGACCATGGCATGATATTCTTGGCAAAAATACTGGAGTGGTTTGCCATTCCATCTCTGCTGGTTTAAGGCAAACAGAGGTGAAGTGACTTGCCAATGGTCACATAGCTATAAGTGTCTGAGACTGAATTTGAACTTGGGTCTTCCTGAGTTCTATCCACTGAGTGGATATCTTCTCGAGTGCTCTATCCACTGAGTTACTTGTCTGCCTGTGCTAGCTAAATGATTCAGGGTTATACAGTAGTAAGTATTCCTCCATGCTTTTATCTAATTCATGAATTAAAATGTTGAACAACATGGGAGAGTCAACAACAGATACCTAGGGCACTCCACTACAGACTTCAGTCCAAGCTGACATAAAGCTATTAATGACTGCTCTTGAATCATTCAACCACATGATCATCTAATCCCCCTTGAGGAAAGGATGAAGAACTCTGTTAATACTCAGGAATCTAATACTGGAATACTCTTAAGACTTGGGAATCTAACATTAACATTCCTCTGATATACCACTCTGGTTGTCCTGTTTAAAAAAGTGAGGTTCGTGTGGTATGACCTGCTTCTTATGAAGCCACGCTCACTTTAAGTAATTAATTTTTCCTATTCTAGGTGCTCACAAATTATCCCTTATTATTTAATAATTTTCTAGAATTTAACATTTCTAATATTTAATTTTCTAGAATTTAATGATGTGTTCTAGAATTTTTCCAGGGATTGAAGTCAAGCTGGTCCATGGTTTGCCAGGGACTATACCTCCCACTTTTAAAAAAAATAAAGGACAATATTTGTCCTTTTCTGTTCTTTATTACCCCTTATATTCTCCATAATCTTTCCAAGATTATAGAAAATAGGTTGGCAGGCACCATTTCATTCAATATCTTAGCATGTGATTCATCTGAACCTAGCAACTTGAATTTACTGAAGGCATCTAGATGCTGTCTGACCATGTGCTCATTGACCTTGACTTTCTACCTCTGCCTACCACCCTTAATCTGTCCTTCCCAGCCTGATGATCATCCTCCTTGAAAGAGAAAAGAGAAGCAAGAGAAGGGTTGGATAGTTCAGCTCTCCCACTTTCATCTGTTATGTCGTCTCATTCATCCCATGAAGCCTATCGTATCTCATTTTTGGCCCTACTTCTGACCTCAACATAGTTTAAAAAACAAACAGACACTCGTTTTTGTTGTTTTAACATTAACCACATCCTTAGTTCATTTGGGACTTTAATACTGATCTTTTAAATCCAAACTCCATTATTTAAACTTGCTTCCATTTTCTATGCATGTCTTTGTAAAAACTGAGTTGTATGATGAGTTCCCTATGCAGCAACATCTGTCTCTTTAGATGGCTTCTCTTTCCAGCTGTTCCCCTCCCATGGACTCATTTTTGTCTTAAGAATTTCATTCTTGACAATCTCCTGTCCCTTAGACTGACCCACCCTGGACAACATGATGCCCAATCTTTTCATATACCCCTTGAAATCTGCTTCCCTGTTATCTAGGATGTATCTGCCAGACTATGCTTAGCTGCTAACCCCTTATTATGAGCTCTGTAATGGAATGAGATCTTGCCCCTATTTCCTGTTATTTTGATTTCAGCAACCAAGACCTCTTTGGTGGTCCAAATCAGGTCCAGAATAACATTTCCCTTTATTGCCTCTTCCACCTGTAAATGTTCAAAGGAAAAATCTTCCTTGCAATGAATGTTGGGACTTTTTAATATGATTTTCTTTTTTAAAAAATCTGGCTAATATGGACCTGATTTATTTTCCATTTGAATACATTCATGACATTCTTATGAAAAATAATTTTAAAAATAATTTACATACAGATTCTGATTTTTACACATCATTTTTATGAAATACGTTCAACATACAAAGGTATATAACACCAATGTTTAAAGAAAGGGAACTGTTAATTCAGGTAATGGGGTGGAGGTGGGGCAACAAAATCTCCACAAGGACCTGAAGAAACCTTGCTGTAATGACCACTCCCCAAACATTCTGCTGCAGACAGCAAAATAGCCCCAAGACAAGAATGTGGGCAGCCACAGAATTCAATTTGGAGTAATTAATATCTACCTGGGGGAAGGACAATAAGAGTGAAACTGACAGGCCAATTTGGAATAAAATAGGTCAGAACACTCAGAAATCCTCTCTGGATTCATGTCATTGCTGAATCTCTCGAAAACAGTCATGCATGCTGCACACCTGCCCTCTCTTTCTATCTTCTGTCATGGAGTGTAATTGATGGCTCTAAGGGTCATATTTCAGATGCCTCAGTTTGTATTTGGAAATTACAGCAAATACAAGATGCTGTTCATTGGATGTATCAACTATTTTTCTACAAACATCACTCCTTTGCTCAAAAGCCTTCCACGGCTCCGTGTTGCCCACAGGATGACGTCTACACCCTTTATAGAGCCTGGCTTCTAAGTCTCACTATAGTCTGGCTCCTCAGGCAGTGCAATATAGTATGGCAACAGCACTGGATTTGTACTTAGAAAACCCTCAAATCCCACTTCTGCTAACTATGTGAAAAGTCATCTATCTTACCTGAATCTCATGTGCACAATGAGGTAGGGGAGTAGGGCTAGATAATCTTGAAAATCTCTTCTAATTCCGGTAGTCTATGGTTCTGTGTCTCTTCAGTTACTCTGAAGACACTGTGCTCCAGTTAGATTCATCTAATTGCTAGTCCCTAAATGCACCCTGCATATTTCTACCCCTTTGCCTAAGTACCTGCTGTTCTCACCTCAAGGGGAGACTAGTCTAATTGGAGGAAACAGGTGTGAGTCTTTCAAATTAGGCCTGTAATAGAATTGCAGAAAGTCACATCTGTAAGGAACTTTCGACCCATCACTATAATAATATAATATTTATTATATAGTACTTTAAATTTTGCAAAGTGCTTTATAAATCTCACATTTGATCTCTGCAATAACTTTAGGAAGTAGGTGCTGTTGTTGTCTCTATTTTACAAATAAGGAAACTGAGGTAGAGTTAAAGTGACATGATCAGGGTCCCATAGCTATTAAGTGTCTGAGACCAGATTCAAACTCAAGTCTTTCTGACTCTAATACTCTATCCATTGAGCCACCTAGAGAGATCAAATGGTTTTCCTCAAGTCACACTGCCTATAAGAAGAATTTTAAATTTCAGTCCCAGTGCCCTTTCAAGCACTGGACATTATACCTATGGCATCAGTGCAATGGCTAAAACTCTCAGTGGCATACCAGATGCACCCAGACACCAGGGAGGTGGAAAGGGGAGAGACCAAGTAAACAGTTTATCTCTGTAACCCTTCAAATATCTTTTTAAATCCATGTCTCAAACTTTTCCTCCTGTCCTTTATATCAGAGAAATCCCGTGCCTTCAAGTAACCCTTCAACTGTCTGAAGACTTTAATATTCCTTGACCTCTTGGCCCCAGTATACCTCCTATAATGCTCCTAGGAGCAATACTGAGAATAATGGCCCACTTTATAACATACTTTCCCCACAAGATTCTTGTGAGGTAAAAGTATATGATCATTCCCATTTTGCAGATGAGACTCAAAAAGTGGAAGTGTTTTGCCTAAAGTCAAATAACTGTTAAGTTTCAGAACCATGTCTTGAATCCAGGATTCCTGATGCTGAATCCATTGCTCATTCTATGATAACACAGAGGAGTTGCTTCTTGTCAATAATCACCCAGCTAGTAAGCGTTTGAAAAAGAGTTCAAAGCCAGTCTAGCAAATATCTCTTCAGGATTTCTACACAATGGAGTCTGAGCCACCAGATCACCACCACCTAGTTTCCTACTGATAGTAAGAGATCTGAGCTTACATTTGAACTCCATAGTTTATTAGCTTTGTGACATTGGGAAAATCACTTGATCTCTCTGGAGTCATAGTTTCTTCTGCTGCAAAAAGCGGATGTAATTCCTACCCTATTGATGCCCTACCCAATGCTATTGTGAGGAACAAAGGTGATAAGTTACATACGTTTCTTTTTAAACTTTATAGCACACTAAAAATCATCATTCTTTTTTCTCATTGTCATATTCAATTCAATTTGATAAATATTCACTTACTGAACATCCTGGTAGACCCTCTGTACAAGTTGTCAAGACTGGGTCCATTCTAGTCAATCTCCCATTATATCTTCTATGTGTAAGATATAGTAGGCATGCCACTATGACTGATAGAATTTCTATATGAAAGACACAGTCACAGGCATCGTGGATACAATGGAAAAAGGAAAATAACCCCTGCTTTCAAGAAGCTTCCAATCTATTGTAGAGTATTGCATTTTCTATGTAAAGACTTTCAAACAACTCACCAGTACAGCTGGTGTACCCAAGGGATGCATAAGACCTACCATACTGGTTTCTCTTCTTGAATAGATGTGGCAACATGATAGAAGAGATACCAACAGACATAAAAATCCCTGCATTGTCCTTTCCCCATCTTCCCAGTATTCACTCACTCCTTCAGGGAAGAATTTATTGGGACCAAATGAAACATCAAACATAGCCATGGCAATTGTCACCCATTTCTTCAGCAGCCCTCATTTTGGATTTCTTTGGTTTCTCCATCATGCCCCCAGTAAACTCATCACTGGGAAACCACATCATATTGCAAGATCCAATCAACTTTATTCCTCACACTTCATCCGGACCCTGTTTCTCCAATTGGAGGGTGGAGCCATAAACTCCTCCATTTAAGGAGAGGGAACAAGATTGATATCTTTTTCCATCTGGATACACTCATTTTAGACCTCTTTGATTTCTCCATCATGCCCTATCTCTTGGTGCTTTCTCCTTCCCACTCTCCATGCTCAGCTTTCTTTTGTTTGTGGTTTTCCCTCAATAGTTTTGTTAACTCCTTGAGGGCAAAGACTGTCTGTCTGTCTTTTGCTATAATCTGTATTCTGCTTAGTATAATTCCTGATACACAGTAAGTGCTTAATAAATGTAGCTATTATAATCAATACTAAAAAAGTAATAAATACTGACTACTGATTATTGACCCACTTCTTAAATACACCAGCCGACTACAGCCTGTATGTGCTGACTAAGAACTGCCCCTCCACCACCAGCACCACCACCATCCCACCACCACGTCCTTCCTGTTGCACTTACTAGCTATGCTGCCTTCCTCTGACCTTTCACTTCAATTGTTCCGCCTTTCTTGTGCTAATACTAAAGGTTTAAGTGGAGCTAAATCACCTGGACCCTACTTGGAATTTTTCTCCTAGGAATTCTGGGTATATTTGCTTTCATTTAGTTCATTTCAGTAATAACTTGTAACTAATGTGCTTATAAGTCAATACTCAATGGATCTACACTCTTCATTGACGTGAGAATCCCTATTATCCCTGACACAACCCCATCATTTCTGCTGTTTTCCAAGTTCTCCTAATGGTGCTTCACATAGCCAACATGCCAGAGGCCTTCCTTGTTGTCTAGGCCTTTCCCCATTTTGTGGCTCCTAGTGAAGCATTCAGACCATTCTGTTATCTTTCATTAGGTCTGTCAGTCGGTCATCACACATTTGCTAAGCACTCACTAGAAGTCAGACACTGTGCTAAACAGAATACAGATTTAAACAAAGAGAAAGACATTCCGTGCTCTTGTTGCAATCTTATAGCTGAAGACAACACATAAAAGAAAGCTAAAAAGATGAAGGGGGTGGGGAGGAGGAAGGCAGCCGATGGTAAAAGAGTCCAAAGTACAACCTGGTGCGAAATGAAGAGATGACTGATCTGGGCACCTTCCTTAAATGGAGGTTCTAGGAGGAGCCATCCAATTGCACAGAGGGGGTGCAGAGGCTGATGATATTTCTTAGGTATGAATTCCCAAATGAAGAGTTTTCTGAGACATGGTTGAGGAGTCCAGAGTACAGCCTGGTGAGAAATGCAGTCCAGCCCACCTCCCTTTCTCATGCTACATGCCCTTGATTACCTCGCCTCTGCTATTTTATCCTGCAGGTCCTTGTTGAAAATATACTATGGCCTATTTACACTTACCATGCATCTCTCTAATGCCCTCTAGGTCACCCATCACTTTGATTCATCAGAAATCATGGTATTCAAAGATTTATAAAGATCCGCATCACTGGGAGAATATTTGTACTCTAATATCCTGGTTGTACGATACTGTACATTACAGTTATCTGTGTTGGTATCATCCCTCTCCTCCTGGCTTATAAATTCCTTGAGAACTGGACCAATGTCTTAACTAAAGTCTGGGATTTTCCTCAGTACCTAGTACAATGATCTGTACACAGTATATACTTTATAAATGTTAACTTTGTTGAATATTTATATGCTACAGTGTATACTATACTATTATGTATTATTATATATACATGTTCTGTATATGTATGTGTGTATTCCTTCTGTGTTCCTCACAACATCAAAGTTATTAGCTCAAGCATTGTTATGCCCATATTACAGATTCAGTTCGATCCAGTAAGCTTTTAAATGTCCGTTATGTGCCAGGTACTCTTCAAGGTGTGAATACAGTCAAAAAATATTAAAACAATCTCTGCCTTAAAGGGAGTTTATATTCTCCATGGCGAATACATTCTGGATAAAGAAAGTGATTTGCCTAAATAAGGATAAAAACTTACTTTGCTTGTGAAACTGGCTCCTGAATCTAGACTTTCTGATTCCAGGACTCATTCCACTACACTGCTCTACACTATTTGACTTTCCTTCTGAGCTCCTATTGACTCAGTGTTGTAAAGTCATAGACTTAGAGCTGGATAGAACTGTCCTAGGCCACATCATCCAACCCTCTCATTCCACAGATGAGAAAACAGGCCCCAAGGAAGTCGACTGACCTGCCCAAGGTCATCCAGCTAGCAAGTATTGAAGTGAGTATTGAAGGATTTGAGCCCAGGTCCTCTGACTCCATATTGAGAAGACCACTGTGTCCTCTGTCCTTTATCACAGCCATATTGCTGGCATAGTTTGTTTATTTGAGCATATAAAGAGTAGCATGGCCTCTTTCAGAATTAACTTCCTGGAGAGCGTGGATCATGTCATTCTTTATTTTTATATTCTCACCCCTCTGAGGATAGTGCCTAACATATACAGCAGGTGTTTAATAAATACTTGTTCATTGATTGATTGAAGACAGCTTTTCCCAGCCATTATTTTCCCCATCAGCTAGTTCTGGTTTCTTGAAACTCAAGTTCATAGTATTACTAATATTAAAACAGCAATAGACACCTGGGGGTAGCTGGGTGGCACAGCGGATAGAGACATCGGCTTAGACCTAGGCAGACTCATGTTCGTGACTTCAGATCCTAACTCAGACACTTACTAGCTGTATGACCCTGGGCAAGTTGCTTAATCCTGTTTGCCTCAGTTTCCTCATCTGTAAAATGAACTGGAGAAGCAAATAGCAAACTATTGTAGTATCTTTGCCAAGACAACTCCAAATGAAGAGTCAGACATGAATGAAACAACTCACTAACAACAACTAATTGGAGACTTTAAACGACTCTACTGAATCCCTTAGCAATGGCTTAAACAAGTAGCCAGATCATTTGAAAACCTGATATTACTATTATTTAAGCCACTAGATCAAAACATACAAAAATACATTTCAACTAAACATAGCAAGGATCAATCCAATTTATCCAATATATATGAAGCAAGTCTCTGTGCTAGAAGCTGGCGAAGTCAAGATAGATACCACATAGACCCTGGTTTCAAAGAGGCCATTCTACCATAAGGGTAGCATGAAATCTACATTTCCTTCAGGACAAGCACTGATCCATTTTTGTCTTTGCATTGCCAACCCCATGTACAGTGCCTGGCATGTTGTAATTGCTTAATAAATATTCAGCGTAGATAGGTGGCATGGTAGAGCACCAGGCCCAGAGTTAGAAAGATCTGAGCTCAAATTCAGCCCCAGACACTTACTAGCTGGTTGACCCTGTCACTAAAATCATTCCCATATCTTTGTCAAGAAAACCCCAAATAGAGCCGTGAGTATCAGATCTGACTGAACAACACTAGTCATTGTTTAATTAACTGATTGAAAAGTACAGATTGAAATTAATGCATTATTGATTAAAAACATACTTTAGAAGGAGTGCTAGAATGGAAGTCAAAGAACCTGGGGTTGAAGTGCTGTTCTGCTACACAACTTGGAAAATTATTTCCCCCCCATCTGGGTTTCATTTTCCTCACATATATATCGAGAGGATTGGATTAGTTGATCTCTCAGGCCCCTTCCATATCAAAGTCTTGTGAGCCTATGATCCTATAACACAAGGAAGGCTGAGATGAGTTCAAAAGAGAGGTGGAGGCAGAAATCACTTTCACCTGGTCAGGGGAAGGGAGGGGAGTAGAGTAGAAGGTCAAATTTGGTCAGGACTCGATGTTTCTTGTCCTAATTCATCTTAGCTTTGGCTTCAGAGTGATGAGTCTCCCAGTCACAACCACTTCCAAGGACCATCTACAAAGGCATTGAAAGGTTATGATCTGTGTCCAGGGAGGAAGTGTCCACATAAAAAAAGTCACAGATTCTTGAAGTATTCAAGCATCCATGTATTATAAAAAGGAATTTCTCCATAGAGTCACTTAGGGACTATATTCTTGAGATATAAGTATAAGAAGACACACCAGAAGAGGCATATGAAGGGCAAAGATCACAGACTTTGGAATCAGGGGACCTAGATTCCAATCCCCTGCCCCTGACACTTTCTACCTTTATGCCCTTGGAGAAGTCATTTAAGCTCTCCGGGGTTCAGTTTCCTTGTCCACAAAATGAAGGGTAGAAGTTGGATTGGATGGCGTCTCTTGCTCTAAATGTGTGATCCTATAAAGTGGAGGTCTACTTCACAGAACCAGCACAGTCAGATGCACTTATTCTAGGTTATGAATGAGGGCAATCCTATAAAGGCTGAGAATTTTCATCCTGGATTCCGATGCTGATGTAGTCCTTGAATTGGGCTATCTGGGCAGCACTTTATCAAATGTTGTACTGGCTGCCAAGTAAATAACCATAAAGAGCAATCCAGCCTGGCCCTTGAAGGATCAGCCAATAGACGAATAGCTCAAATGCTTGCTTTTACAAGACGACTTTCATGATTCTCCCAGGGGCAGGTGCTTTGCATTTTTTTCTATGCTTTGTTATTTTTACTTAGTCATGTGCATATTGCTTTTCCAAGAAGAATGTAAGATCTTTGAGGACAGGCAGAATGTATTGTTTATCTCTTAATATCCCCGCTGTATCTGGTGGTGGTGAGGATGATGATGATGATAGCAAGATAGCTAACAGATAGATAGATAGATAGATAGATAGATAGATAGGTAGATAGTACTTACTAATTGCCAGACCCTGTACTAAGCTCTTTACAGTTTTTATCTCATTGGAGTGATTAGAGAATAGGGAGTAGACCTGTAATTTCACTGGAACAGGAAATTCTTGAGTGAGAAAACTCCCTCAGCTAGCATCTTCTCAGAAACCAAAAGTCACAGAGAGTTGCTTAGAGCATTAGAGAATCAAATGACTTGCCCAGGGTCACATGGCCAGACTGAGCTGGGACCCAAATCTACCTCACTTCAAGGCCAACTCTCTATCTACTATACTTCCTGGTACATAGTAGGTGTTTAATCCATGTTTGTGGAATGGAATTGAAAGGGGCCCCAAACTTCTGAGGAAGCTAAAGGAAAAGGGACAGAAATGTGGGCTGACTTATCTTACAGTAAGGATCTGGTCTTCTCAAACAGTCTCAGCAGCAGGTCCTGTGTACGGTAATAAGCACCAAGACAAAATCCTAGATGGCAGATTGTCTTTAAGCAATCCTGTTGCCAAGACCCAAGAGACCTAGGCTGGACTGGCTATATAAACGAGAGGGTAAGAGTAGGAAATTAATTTAATTCAGCAAGTATTTCTTAGGCACCTCACATGTTCAAGGCATTATGCTAGGCCTGGTGCTACAACAACAAAAAAATGGAATAATCTGTACCCTTGAGAAGTTTCTCCTCTACTAGAGGAAAACAGCAAGTATACACAAAAACATATAAAACATATAAAAAGTAATTTTCAGGAAAGTACTAACAACTTCATGGATCAGGAAAGGTTCCATGTGGCATTTGAGCTGAGTCTTATTCCTTTCAAGGACTATGAAGAATAAGAATTTCAAGGTAAGAAGGGAGACGATTCCAGACATCAGGAACAGTCTGATCAAAGACCTAGGAGCGGGGGATGGGATACATTACAAAAGACTCAGCACATGGGTCAGTTCAACTGGAATGTTCGTGAGGATGAATATTGTGATCAGTCTAGGAAGAGAAGTCGGAGCCAGACGGTGAAGGGCTTGACATACAGGACTGGACAATAGAGCTTGTGTTTTATCCTAGGAAACAGAAAACTTAAGTAGATTCTCCCTCAACCAGAGCTGGCTGAAGGACTCCATGAGAGAGAGAGAATGAGTGAGCCCCAACCTCAAATGCTGCAGCAGGTCTAGGAAGGCTCCTTCACCCTCCCCGACTTTATGTGCCACCCTGGACCATTTGTATAGGGAAAGATCTATTTCAGGAAGTGTTTTCTTTCATCTGAGGCATAAAAAAACCATGATCTGAAGACATCTTTCCTGATTGTTAATGGCAAATAACAGTACTGTTTCAAATAAAGCATATTTCCCTGAGAACCAGAAATGTGTTCCCCACCACCCTTTTAAATTTAATTAAATCAATCTCGCCCCAGGTCTCCGACCGCCCGAATCTCCTTTTTGCAGGGGTGTTCACAGAATGGATAGCAGACTGGAATTCATTAGCCTAGGGATTGCCCAGGTGAGGGAATTCCCCCTACCAATGCAGCTCAACATCTTCACTGCAATTTAAAATAACTAGAGAACTTCCTGAAGTGTTGGGAGGTCGAGTGTCCTGTCCAGGGTTATTTAGCCACAAGGTACCAGAGTTGGACCTGAATTCAGTTCTTGTTTGTCTGAAGGCAGGTTCTTTAGCCCCTGTGCCAGGCCATTCTCAGGAAATAATTCCCCTAGCTACCAATGCTCTTCCCCTCCTCACACTATCACGTATGTAAATATGTTTGTACTTTGACTCCCTCCAGAGGAATGTAAGTTCCTTAATGGAAGGGGCTATTTTTATTCTGTTTTTTGTTTTGCCAGCTCCTAGGACAATGCCTCACCCATATTAAACACTTAGTAAATGTGCGTTTATTTGTCAAAGTGTGCTTGTGAAGGGGAAAAAATGAAGGTATGAATATATCCATCTTGCAAATGGGTAAATGAAACTTATAGAAAGGCTTGAAATCTTCAGAGAATTAACCAGACCTCCCTAAATATTGACCTTCTCTCTATTCAAGGGCATCTTCTGTACGGAGATGTCTCTCAGCCACCCGAGGCCTGGCTAGGTCTTACTATGTGTAATCTCATTTGGCTTGGTCTGTTCCCACAATACTTTGGCATCATGGGTGAAGTATTTTTCCATCTGTCTTGGACATAACAGCTAGGTTAAATTGCCTTCTGCTGTTAAACAATTCCACCTCAGAAGTAGCTGTATTTCAGGAGGAGGTGAAATGATTCCCAACCCAACTTGTCAAGTGCTTGGGGATCCCCATCCACAGACGGCATTTCAGAACTGCCAGGATTATGTCATTATCTGTGTGATCTTCCCCTGACCCTTAATATGCCCAAGTTCCTCCATTCCTATTCTACACTTAACTAGGAAGGCTTTACAGCTTTCCTATCCCCCTGGTATCATTTCCCTTCAATCTCCCAGCCCCATTATGCCGCAATTTTGCTTTCTTCAATTTCATTTTCACTTTCAAAGTGAATGTCATTTGTGAGGCAAACCACATATTCTTTGGATCCCTATCTGCTAAATTATTTCTGAACTTGACTTTTTGGGGCCCCATTCTGACTGACCTAAATTCTTCTCTGTCTTCTGGCATTCTTTCCTCCTCTCTTAAGGCAGCCATTTGTAGCTTCATTGCCTGAAGAAGCTGTTTCTGGATTCACTTATCTGTTCCCCCAGTTGGAAAGTTATCATTCTTATCTAAATTAGCTAGTGTGATCTTTTATCTGAACTCCAGGCAGAACTGATCCTTTGTATGAGAACTCTCCATCAGGTTTCAAACCATTACAAAGCTTCGCTCTCTGATGGCTTGGCATTGGAGCTGTGATTCAACTCCTTAACATTTCTAATTCCGGGATACTCTCTGTATTCACCCATCAAAAACACATGCCGCTCTGGGCATTATGTTGCCTGGAATACCAATTAGGCTATGTGCAGTGCCTGAACCATGACAAAGGTGATTCCCTACAAGGCCGTCAGTCTTCCCCTGCCTTGTACTTTTTTAGCACTCTGCAAGGAAAGCCCATGGCAGAAAGCTAGTTCCAGCCCAGCAAGGGATAGCTTTATGCAAGTCACCATTGGTTCTGGGAAGAGGGAGGGAGAGATTTTAAACATCTAACCATAAATGATTAGGTATATACTTGCTTTCTTTTGTAAAATGATGGGGTTGACCAAGATAATATCTAAGGTACCTAGGAAGTAGAGCTGGAACAGCCTTTGAGGTCATCTGGTCTTACCCTCTCATTTACAAATAACCCAATTTTCAGTTAAATTAGCATCTTTGATCCACTGATGTGGACTTGAAGACAATATCTAGACTTGAAAGTTAAGACTACTAACCCAATATTTGAGGGATTAGGATGTAGTACACACAATTCAATGACCTGCAAGCCATTATTTCTTAACAGGTTAAATAACTCATCTAGAGTCACACATCTAGTAAGTGTCTGAGGCCAGATATGAACTCAGGTAGCTCCTGATTCTAGGCCCGTGCTCTATCCACTGTATCACCTTTTTTTAAAAGTGTATATTTTTAGAAATGAATGGATACTTAAGAAACGAGTACACAGAATTTCCATCTTCTTCCATTGTCTCCTATGAAAAGGAAAGAAAATATCTAAATGCAAATACTCTGAATCTTAAACAAAAACAAATATGACAATATTTAGGTGTGGTCTCTTCCATTAGAATATGAACTCCTCAAGGGTAGACAACATGCTTTTGTCTTTCCTTGTGTCCTCTGCACTTAGCACAGTGCCTGACAAATAGCAGATTGATTTGCTAGGCTCTGGGAATACAAAAATAAAAAAGAAAAAGCCCCTGCCTTTAGGGAGTTTTATCAGAATAAATGTATCATTAAACAAATCATCAATAAATAAATATATCAGAATATTTTAACAGAGTAAATACCATGTACACCTGTGTATCCACATATCAGTGAATACAAGGGAAGGGAAAATGAACAAATATTATTAAGCATCACGGTACTTGGCTAATGCTAAAGCTCTTTACAAATACTTTCTCATTTAATCCTCACAGCCCTATGGGATAGGTATTATTTTCATCCTCATTTGATAGTTGAAACTGAAGCAGACAAAGGTTATGTGACTTGCCTAGGGCTAGCATAGTTACTAGTGTCCAGACAGTCTGAACTCAGATCTTCCTGACTGCTAGCCCAGTAATCTATCCATTGTACCACCTACTCAGCTTCCTCTAATAAAAATAAATATGAGGTAATTAGGGGAGGTTAGAGAGGAGAGAGACTAGTAAGGGGAAAGGGATCAGGAAAGTCTTGTTGATGTGTGAAGTGACACCAGAATTGAACTCTGAAAAAGGTTAGGAATTCTAAGAGGTAGAGATGAGGAGTGAGTGCATTCCAGGCATGGAGGACAGATAGCCTGTGCTAAGTGAGATATAAGATGGAAGATGGAGTGCTAAGTATACATATAGTACCTCATCCAGTTTGGCTGGACCTGTTTAACTGACCCTTAATTTAATCCTGCTAGCCTCTCTTCAATTCTCTCTTTTTAAAAAACATTTATTTATTTATTTTTCCTTTTTCTGTTGTTTTTCTTTTTTGATTTTTTAGTATATAATTTATTTGTTTTCAGTTTTCAACATTCACTTCCACAAGATTTTGAATTCCAAATTTTCTCTCCATCTCTCCCCTCCCTCCACCCCAGGAAAGTGTGCACCCCAACCACTCCTTTCCCCAACCTCCTCTCCCTTCTCCCACCCCTCCTCTCTTTCCCTGTAGGGCAAGATAGATTTCTATACCCTCAATGGTGTTTGTTTCTGACTACCCCTTCCACCAATCTGCTGTCCCTTCTATTATACTCCCTTCTCCTATCCCCTTCCCTCCCACCTTCCTGGATTAAGATAGATTTTCATACCCAATTGAATGTGTGTCATTCTCTCCTTAAGCCAAATCCAATGAGAGAAAGGCTCGTTTATTCCATCTCACTTGCCCCCTCTTCCTCTCCATTGTAAAAAGCTCTTTCTTGCCTCTTTAATGTGAGATGTTTTACTATATTCTACCTCTCACTTTCTCTTTCTCCCAGTCAATTCCCCTCAATAGGAAACTTTTTAGGTATTCTCCCTTCATATTCAGCTGACCTGTGCCCTCTGTCTATATATTATACACACACACACACATACATGTATACATATACACACATATAGGTATACATACACATACATATGCCTATACATATATAATATACACATAGGTACATACACATACACACATACAGACACACATATATACATGTACATATTCCCTCTAACTACTGTAATACTGAGAAAGGTCTCGTAAGTTACAAATATCATCTTTCATGTAGGAATGTAAACAGTTCAACTTTAATAAGTCTCCTATGGCTTCTCTTTCCTGCTTACCTTTTCATGTTTCTCTTGATTCTTGTGCTTGAAAGTCAAATTTTCTATTCAACTCTGGTCTTTTCAACAAGGATATTTGGAAGTCCTCTATTTGATTGAAGTTCCATTTTTTTCCCCTGAAGTATTATATTAAGTTTTGCTGGGTATGTGATTCTTGGTTTTAATCCAAGCTTCTCTGATCTCTGGAATATCATATTCCAAGCCCTTAGTGTAGAAGCTGATAAACCCTGTGTTATCCTGATTGTGTTTCTACAATACTTGAGTTGTTTCTTTCTGTCTGCTTGTAATATTTTCTCCTTGACCTTGAAACTCTGGAATTTGTCTACACTATTCCTTTTCATTTTGGGATCTTTTTCAAGAGGTGATCAGTGGATTCTTTACATTTCTATTTTACCCTCTGGTTCTAAAATATCAGGGCAGTTTTCCTTGATAAATTCTTGAAAATTATGCCTAGGCTCTTTTTTTGATCATGGTTTTCAGGTAGACTAATAATTTTTAACTATCTCTCTTGGATCTATTTTCCAGATCAGTTGTTTTTCCAGTGAGATATTTCACATTCTCTTCTATTTTTTCATTCTTTTGGTTTTGTTTTATAATTTCTTGATTTCTCATAAAGCCATTAGCTTCCATTTGCTCCATTCTAATTTTCAAGGAATTAGTTTCTTCAGGAAGTTTTTGGACTTCTTTTTCCATTTGGCCAATTCTACTTTTTAAAGCATTCTTCTCCTCATTGGATTTTTGTACATCTTTTGCCATTTGGATTAGTCTATTTTCAAAGGTGTTATTTTCTTCAGCATTTTTTTGGGGGGGGAGTTCTCCTTTAGCAAGCTATTGACTTGGTTTCTTTTCATGATTTTCTAATGTCGCTCTCATTTTCTTCCTAATTTTTCCTTTACTTCTCTTATTTGATTTTCAAAATTATTTTTGAGCTCTTCCATGGCCTGAGACCATTTTATATCTTTCTGGGAAGTTTTGGATGTAGGAGACTTGACCTTGCTGTCTTCCTCCAGCTGCATGCTTTAATCTTCCTCTTTGAAAGAAAATGCTTTTTCACCAAGAAAGTAACCTTCTACAGTCTTATTTTTCTCCCTTTTGGTCATTTTCCCAGCCACTTACTTGACCTCTAAGCTCCTTGTTAAGTGGAGGGTGCACGATCCTTTGTGCTGCTGCTTTCAGAGATATCTCCAGGGATTTGTTAATTCCCAGCTCCTTCAAAGTGGTATGACCAAATAAGAAGTGTTTAACTCCTCTCCTGGCCTTCACTCTGATCTGTGAGCAACCACAAGCACTCTTTTCTGCCCTGGATCTACAAGTAGTATTCCCATAGCATCGACTAGCTCTGCCATTCTAGCACTCCTTCTTGCCCCAGGGCCACCACCCAGAACTGTAACCCAGATCAGCCTCTTGATTCCCCTGTGGTCTGTAGGCTGAGAGTTCCAGAAGCAGCTGGGCACTGCAGCTACTGTCCTGGAATTGAAGCTGGGGCTGGAGCTGGGATCAGACCATGTTCCTCTCTCACCTAGGTGAGAGAGCTTTCCCACTGACCTTTGAAGCTGTATTTGGAGTTTGTGGCTTGAGAAGTCTGGAAACCCTGTTGCAGTGATTCAGTGCCTTGAAACCTGTTCCAGTCCTGTAAAGGCCCACTGGGCTGTGCTATGCTCAGAGCCTGGTGTGATAGACCCCTCCTGCTGGCCTTCCAGATTGTCTTGGGCTGGAAATCTGTTTTACTCTGTTGTTTTGTGGCCTCTACTGCTCTAGAATTTGTTCAGAGTCATTTTTACCAGGTATTTTGAGTGTTTGGGTGGAGAGCTCAAGGTAGGCCCCTGCTTCTCCTCTACCATGTTGACTCCACCCTCCCCAATCCAGTTTTCTTTTTCAAAGATCTGTCTTGAGATGGATTAAAATCTTACAATTTAGAGCCTACACACTTAAAGTTTGTACTAACTCAGAAGAGTTTAGGAAGATGAAATTGACCTCTGTCCTGTTTAATATCTCACTGTGTTTATACACTAACACTCTAAGAGTAAAAACAAGATTTCAGAAGTTTAAAATAAGTAAACAAACTCTTTAGACACTCTCAGAGAATACTAGAAGCTTTCTTTTATATAAAGTAATTTATATGAAGTGTCCATATAACATATCTATTTATTAAAGTGAACTACATATGTGCACAGTCATATACATGTATGAGCACCCTGCCTGAAGTCTACTATCTTAAGGTTTCTGTATACTACAGAGAAGTGCAAGGATAAAATAATGTCACAAAAACTGAGAAGAGAATGTCGGGGAAGACAGAACAATCAATAGTGTCAAAGGTTGCTGAGAAATCAAGAAGGATGAGTGCTGAGAAAAGGCTATTGTATTTGGCAATTAAAAAATCACTGATAACTTTGCAAAGAACTATTTCAATTGGATGATGAAGTCTGGAGCCAGAATGTAAGGGGTCAGAGGAGAGTGAAAGAGGAAGTGGGGGCAGCTATTGTAATTTGCTTTTTCAAGGAGTTGAGTCACAAAATGTAACAGAGATATGGGATGATGGCTAGTGGGGATGGACAAATCAAGTGAGCTTTTTGAGAATTCAGGGAGACATGGGCATGTTGGTAGGCAGTAGGGAAGCAGCCACTAAATAAGAGGTTGAAGATAAGAGTTGGGACAGGCATGAGATGTCTCTTGCCCATTTAGTACTATTTCCACTGTCCTACTTTACCTCTTTCCTAAATAGAAGTGCAGTGAGGGAATCCTTTAAACCTCACAAAGGTTTGCAATATAGGATTGCTAAGACCAAGGATAGGATGGGTCTCATCATAGGTGCTCCACTGGTTTGCAAGAAATATCAGATGACCTAGAGAAAGGCCTCCACTGCTTTAGGTGAACCTCTTGTGGAGAATTTGTGGGAATCCTCTAGGATGGACATCATCTGGGATGAAGTCTGCATAGTTGTAAGGAGCAATGAGATCAGAGATTCTTCAGATCCTTACTAAAGTAAGGGCACAAGATAAGGTCAACAACGACAAAAACAAAAACAACAAACTTTTAAAAACTTTTGAGTTTTTTATTTCAACAAAATAAATCAATTTGTTAGTCTAAGGCTCTGATATTTTTCTAAACATGACTTAAACCTAAAAGAGTAGAAAGGCATTCAAGCTTTACTCTTGGCTTAAGAGATTTCCTGTGATTTCATTAACAGTATTGATTTGAAGAAAGGAAAAATATATATGTATATAGCACCATCAATGGAAAATGATTTAGGTTTGTTTCAAAAAACAAAAACCTCCAAGAATGAGGAAGGACTACGCATTAGGGATGAAAAATATTCACTTCTCACCTCCATTATCTTACGTTTTTCTGTATTTGTCACTTGTGACCTAGAAGGACTTATTGACATGACAGATTTTGATAAAATAATTATGAATATTTTCTTTGGTTGGTATATATATTGTAAGCACAAATTCAATATGCTTACTCACAAACATGTAATTCTGGGCTCATTTATTTATTGGTTTGATTTGCCTGTCATTTCCAGACCAGTAGGACAGGATTCCCAAGCACCATGTAAATATAATATTATTACTAAAAATTCACATTTGTACAGTATTTATTTCCCCACAACAACTTCTCCAGGTAACAAGTTTTGTTACTATTTCCATTTTACAGATGAGGAAACTGAAGCTCAAAGGTATTAAGTGTAATTAAGCCATTAAGCTCTTGAGAACAACACAAAGTCAGGCTTCTCCAAAAGGTCCTGATCTTTCATAAATGGCTATCACTGAGTCTGCTCTGATGTAGTGTCTTTGACCGTTCACTCAATAAATAAATGACTCTTCAAAATCAAATGTTTGACTTGGGGTTGCCTTGGGTATAGACCACGGGTGGGGAGCTTGAAACCTTGAGGTCTTCTAAATCCTTAAGTGTGGCCTTTTGACTGAATCCAAATTTGTTCTGTAAAATTTGGACCACAAATACCACATCTCTAAATAGAAGAATGTTCTATCTTTGGCAAGAACGTAACACTCCCTATCCACCTCACCCCACCCCCCACCAAGTACTTTCACATGCATTGCTTTAGCCCTTCTCTACCTCTTTTCCTTCCTCTCTAACTCTCATCCCATTTGTTCTGTAAAATTTGGATTCAGTCAAAAGGCCACACTTAAGGATCTAGCAGGCTGCAGGTTCTCTATCCCGATATAGACTGTTTATAACAGCTAATCTGAGATGGAAAGTGTGAGTAGATGAGAGGCAAGAGGCAAGAGAGGCCAGCCTAAAAGTAGAGGAAATGGGGAGGGAAAGTAATTGCAGAGGAGAAACTGTTTTGAAGTCATGTTCAGCTTTCTAAAGCTAAAAACTCAAAGGGACCCTCTGGATCATCTCATCCAGTTCCTTCTTTCTCTAGGACCTTCTCTAGTTCTCCCTTCTCCACAACCACACCAATAGCTTCATTTGTTTGCTTTCCCCTACTGTTTTCCCCCCTTTTATTACAATTTGTTACCCTTTTAAAAAATCTGCTTACATTGCCTCCTTCCAGGTGTGTATATGTATATACATATATATATATATATATATAATATATATATATATATATGTGTGTGTGTGTGTGTATAGGTATAGGTATAGGTATACATATATATATGAGAGAGAGGTGTATGTATACACACAAATACACATATGGAAATATTCTGCTTATAGTACTCACACCTCCTGTGTAGTCTAAATTTGCCACTAGAAAGGTAAATCTGACTTAGAATAAGCAATGATGAAAAACACTGGCCTAACCTATTTACTCCAAACTATGCACTCAATTTTGCTTTACCCTTATGCAACTTATTGAAATTAAGTTCTCTAGACGTCAATGACATAATGAATCTAGCTGCAACCGCAGCAGGGAGATACTCTTTTTTTCACACAGTCCTAGGTTTGATGCTTTAAATTGGGCTGCATACTTCTATTTAGAGTTCTACATACTGGGTTGTGGAAAGACCACAAATACCACAGCTCTAAATAGAAGAATGTTCTATCTTTGTCAAGAACGTAATACTCCCTCTCCACCCCCAAGCCACCCCCCCACCAAGTACTTTCACATGCTTTGCTTTAGCCCTTCTCTACCTCTTTTCCTTCCTCTCTAACTCTTACCCCATCAAATTAGAGACTGAGGAAGCACACAAAGGAAAGAGTAATATGTCTTTGAGGTGTCCAGAAACATCATTCCCATCACTTACTACTATCCATGTACTTTTCTGGAGATCCATCCCCCAAATCCAAACTCATCAGCCAATAGCTCTCTCCTCTTCCTTCTCTTCCTCCTCTTCCTCCTCATTAACCACCTTCCCACATTGCAGAATTGCTCTCATGATGGTTGATTGTAGTTTTTCCTTCATTCTCCAAGAGCACCATGACATCAGAAAGATGATGCCATGACATACAAATGAACTGGATTTAAGGGAGGCAGGGCTGAGTAAGGTCACCAGGCTCACTTTCTCCTCCAGAGTCATCTGAGTCCAGTGGCCAGATACAGATCAATACAATTGGAGATGGCCCTACCCTGATTGTTAAACTGCTAGTCCAGACCACTATTTCAGGAGGGGTCCCAGTCATCCCTCACCTCTTACAACTCAACTTTCAGGACTTCTTTGCCTTCTTTTCTTTTCCTCACCAACCATTTTCCCCTCTCATGTGTAACAACTCCTTGCCAGTGCCCCTTTGGGTGTTGACTTCATCCAATAAAATACAAGTTCCTTGAGAGTGGGGACTGTCTTGCTGACTTACATTTTTATTCTTAGGTATTATCACAATGCCTGACACAGAGTAACATTATCTATCTTTCTATCTCTCTATTTATCTGTCTGTCTGTCTCACTCATCAACCCCATTATTCAGCATAAGCCACACCCTGCAACATCCGACTTATTATTCAAAACTGACCCCATCATTTAATATCTAGAGACATCATTAAACATCATACTTATAGCCTGCTATACAGACTCAAGTTTAAGCATATAGTTCTATTACCTATCAGTCTGACCCATAACTAAACATTAGCTTCACCGTTCAACATCAGTCCCATTATCCAAAATTAACCCCATCACCCAATAGCCAACCCTAGCACCCACTGTCAAATCTATCACCCAACTTGCGATCTATGGAGGCTTCTGTGACAGCCGAGCAACCTGTTATTTTCATGACTAAATGGCATATATGAGCAAGATTAGAGTGTGTGAGGTGAAGGCTTGAAATAACTATTTCATAAGTATTCACATGACTGCTAGTATTCATTATATGGATATTGTTATTGCCACCGCCCATATTAATTAATATTTGTTCAGTTTTGTCAGGACTGTAGGTGCTACACAAAACATAGAATTAGACACACAGATCAGCTTACAGCAGCGGTCAGAAATGGTTACTATGACTTCAGGTGATGCTCATACTATCCCAAGGATATACTGCAGTGATGAAAATGGTTGTATCCTTGCTTAATGAAAGCAATTTTAATTTAGGTGCAGCACTTAGGGAGATCCTTCTTGAATTATATATTCATTCTTCCCAAGAGTCTACTTTGGAAAGATTTGCATATATCAATAAAATGGCCAAGTGGTCATGCTGGGACTTGGACAATGATACGACCAGGCCTTCCACATTATAGGAGACTCTTTGACATAAGGCTAATATTATTATTTATATTTTATAATTGAATAAATTAAGCCCAGAAGAGGTTAAGTGACTTGCCCATGGGAAAAAATAAGCTACTGAGTGTGAGCCAGGATTTGAACCCTTGTCTCTCTTGTAACCCCTTTCTTTAATCAGGATTGCACTGATAAATGTTCTTTACTACTTTCTTAAGTCTAGGAATTGACAAAATAATGAGTCAAGCCCTGATTTATGCCTATCTTCAAGGTGTAAATGCTCACATTAAAAATTTAACAATCCTTGGAGCTGGCTCCAGCACACCTGTGTCCTTAATGCCTTTGAAGGTAGTAAAGACACCAGTGGAGTCTATGACATAGTCAGCATAAGCCTCTCCCTATTTAGGCTAGTCCTCAGACAGAGGGCACAATCTGTCCCTAAGCCCTTGCAGCTTTTCCATCTTGGTAGAATACGCCAGAGCAAGTATGCAGTTGGCATAGCCAATAAAAACCCAGGTTCACTTTTCTGCCAAGATGAAGCTTAACAGTAGAATTTGGTTGAAGGCAGTTTCCATGTCACTGCTTTGATGTGGGTATTTAGGGTCCAGGGATGTGATTTCATTGGTGTAGAGAAAGCTCAGTGCAGAAATTTCCTCCACTGTTGCAAATCAGAAGCTCATCAGCAACTTTTAATTTCAGAGTTGCCCAGGGCTCTGAGAGAGTAAATGATTGGCCCATGGCCAAATAGTCAGTCAATATATATCAGAGATAAGATTAGAATGCAGTTTTTCTTACCCTCTCTCCACTCTATCATGTTGCCCGATCTCCATACCATATTCCTCTTCTTTTAGTCTTTTCAGATACATTCCTGTACCTACATCTAGCTGTGAGGTTCCGACAAAAAAAGTAAAACCGTAACATGTTAAGGGGACTACTATCTTCATTAACAGAGGTATTATCATTCATACAATTTGTAGTACTGATAGCCTATTTCAAGTTGTTACTAATAGATAGGCATTGAGTTCTGTCCTGATGGAAGGTCAGATTTATAAAAGACCTAGATGGTGATGAAAATCACATATTTATATTGTATTATAACTATTAGTAGATGTCCAAGGTACTCTGAGATCTTTGTAGTTACTCAACGAGGTAGGGTTCCCTTCTTCCTTATTTTGCAAATAAGGAAACTAATTTGCTCACAGAAAAAATAAATCAAAGGACCAGAAACAGAATAAAAATCTTCTGAGTCTTAATCCAGATAGAGCCACCTGAAGGTACTGTATGAATTGATCCTTGGATAAGTAGTCACCAATATTAAGGCAGTTTTAGAATTGAATCAGGCTGTACATTATCACAGTACATTGGGGGCTTTGTTGGATACCAGCCCACCAGCAAATTGCTGCTCTAGTTAAGAGACTGCTGAGTCTAGTAATAACTGCCTCTTGCTGTTCATTGATCCTTTATTATTTTTCTTGAAATTTCACTCCCTAAGAGAGTCCGCCACCCCAAAGGTACCTGTGCTCATATTGTGTATGTCTCCAGGAAATGATAGTAATGCAAGGTTAAATGGATTTCAATCCAGATATGGTATGGCAGCTTTAAGCAGCCAGGGTTGCCGCCTCTTCTGCCCTGGTATGATCTCTTGGGTTCTGTACATAAAACATGCAGGGGGTCACTTAAACAAGACAATGTCCACAATGTAAATAGTGATACTAATTGCAACTTATTCTTGGTTTTGGTAGCTATACACAATGCCTTCATGGCAGCTAAGTGGTGCAGTGAATTGAGTACTAGACCTGAGTCAGGAAGGTGTGAGTTTAAATCTGGCTTCAAACATCTATCTGCTAGTTGTGTGAGCCTGGGCAAGTCTTTCTGTCCTTCTCAGTTTCCTCATCTGTAAAATGGAAATGATAATGGCACCTACCTCCCAGGGTTGTCATGAGAATAGAATGAATTAATATTTGTAAAGCTCATGGCAAAACTTAAAGTGCTCTATAAAAGTAGATAGTACAGGGATATACATGGGTCATGGATAAATGTGAACATGTATTATACTGTATTTTTCACTACTCTAATATGCTTTCAGTGAGTTATTGTATTATATTTGTCTGTGTATATGTTATATCCCTCCACTTGATTCAAAGTTATATGAGGGCAGAGACCATGTCATTTAAATGTTGTATCTTGCTCAGTGTCTATCATAGGTCTTTGCATATAGTTGTGTCCTTCGTTCTGAAAGAGGATCCATGACATCAGAGGGGTGATGCCATGATAGACAAATGAATTGGATTTAAGTGAGGCAGGACTGTGCAGATTCACCAGTCTCATTCTCTCCTCTGGAGCCATCTGGGTCCAGTGGCAAGATAAAGGTCAGGGTGACTGGAGATGGCCCTGGATACAGTCACAGACCTTGGCCTTTTGAAGCTAAAGTCTTTCCCAGGTCTCTGTTTTTCTGAGGCAATGCCCATCCAGTGATTAAGGCTAGGTAAGAAATATGGCCCCAAAAGTGTCTTTTACGTAGTCAAAGAAACAACCCATCTAGGAGAGGAAGACCCTCGGAGTTTCTGGGCAAGACAGAAACAATTGCTACTTATATTCACTCTGAGTCATCAAAGTCCAAAAAAATGACCCTGTGAGGCTTGGGCTGGGACCTATTGTTGGCCAATTAGTGAGAAACAGAGTGATTTGGGGTTAAGGCATTGTTCTTTAAAAAAAGAAAACCAGCCTATAAACCTTGCCTATATTGTTTGAGGTTTCAGTAATCAAAATTTATATTCCTTTGGGCAGAGCATCCATAGAAAAAGGTATGATTCCTTCTGTGGACACAGAGAGTGGAGACAGAAGAAGTAAAAGGAAGGAAGGAAGGAAGGAAGGAAGGAAAAAGGAAGGAGGGAGCAACATTGCCCAACTGTAACTGGCCAGTTGGGTCCCCAGTGGGGCAGTGACTGCTACTCACAGATTATTGTTTGTCTTTTGTTTTTGTAGACGACTGATGACATCAGGAGAGTTATGTCATGACTTGCAAATGAATTGGTTTTAAGTGAGGCAGGGCTGTTTGCACATAGTAGGAACCTTATAAATGTTGGATTGACCCAAACTGCCCTGGTATACATGAAATACATATATAGTGGGCTGGTGTCAGAGTCAGCATGGTATAGAAAGCACACTGGACTAGCGGCCAGAAGCCCTGTGTCAACATGTCTGTCAACTAGGGACAAAAATCTCTTTTGTATATTTAGAGAGGCAGCATGGTACGGTGCTAGGCTGAGCATCAGGAGATATTTGGGTTCAAATGTCTCAGCTCTAGGATAATGGGACAGGTCACTTAACCTCATAGAGCCTCAGTTTCCTCATGTATTAAATGGGAATCACAATCTCTATAGAACCTCCCATGAATATTATGAGGAGAAAATGAAATAGTGTATGAAGTAAACCTCAAAAGCACTACAAAAGTGCCAACTTTTATCGCTATTTTATAGGTTTCTGTGGGCTAATGTTATTATATAGAAATGTAATAATCCGAATAGGAACTGCACCTATAATTTTACTGATCTAGGGAATTCCAGATGGAGAAACTGCAACTAATGCAAGTTGGCACCTTCTCTGAAAGTTATAACCTTCTCAGAGGTTAATACATTAAGTCCTATTCAAAAGTAACCCTTGGGTTACTTGGGTTACTGGGCTGCGATATCATCACCGTCTCTTCTGTGTAGGACTTTAAGGTGTTCAAAGCACTTTGCATACACGATTTTTACTTGATCCTTACAACAAACTGAGGGAGGTAATATCATCTTTGGGTCATCTCAGAGCAGTGACTTGCCCAGATTCACACGACTGAAGTGGAACTCGAATCCAAGCATTTCCTTACTTCATGGAGCCCAATCTTCTCCCAAGGAGCATGGAATGGTCACTCTACTGAACACTGCAAACTATCAATGAAACAATTATTAAGTTCACCATGCGAAGGTCTTGGATACAAAGGAAGGCAAAACTAACCACTCTACTCAAAGAGCGTAAATTCTTTTTTAAAGATTTCTTTTAAGTTTTATTGCTGTGTTTTGTTTTTATGTTACAAACATTTACAAACTATTCCCACTTCCTGGGAGGTTTATTGTAATAAAGTAAAACAATTAAGAAAACTAAGACTACAGTGAACTCATCTGAAAGTATATGCAACATTCCATATTTGTAGCACTCTCGCACCTCTCTATGTTTTTTAATTAACAAAAATCTATTTTCTTTACCTCCTACCCATACCCAATTAGAAGAAAGAACAAAACAAACTTACTGTAACAAATGGGCGTCATCAAGCAAAACAAATTCCCTCGATGTCTATACATACCTGCATGCATACGCTCATATACACATACATATGGCTCATTCTGCAACCTAAATCCATCATCTTTCTGTAAGAGATAGCATGTTTCATCCATCATTGCTATTCTACAATCACAAATGGTCATTGTATTGATCATAGCTCTTACATTCTAAGGTTGGTAGATCATCACATGTGTGAGTATTTTAGCAGTATTCCCAGTATATTTAATTAGGTCATTTACAAAAAAAAGTGAATCCTATTTACAGGACCCCAATTCTGAATGCGTTGACATTCTCAATGTCAAAATCAGTGGACCTGATATAGAAAAGATCTATCTGAGCAACCTTTCCTGCAGCATCCCTTCTAGTCCACAAAGCTAAGTATTGCACTGATGCCAAGACTCTTCTCTTGACTATGCACTAAGAATTCTTTTATATTAGTGGTGTCTGCTCATGTCCTTTTGTGTGCTACTATGCAAATGCAAGGTACTGTGACAAGTTCAGAATACTCTTTGGAAATGATTCCAGTTTATCTCACTATGCCCCATTTAAAACATTAGACTTCATCTTTTTCACCAGTCAAATGGACTGCTACCCTATTTCACCACACAGCTGATGAAAAAAGACAAGATGGCTAAAGCCCTTCACTGTTAATAATAAAATACTTCAAAAAAAAACTATTAATGGGGGAAATAAAATAAAATCCAACTAAGTTGTTATGGTTGTTAGAAGCATTTAATAAGCTCTTCATCCTCATCCTCTACCATCTGTTAATGACTTTGTCATTCCCCAAATTTTTTGAGGTCTAGTACTCTCTGGACTTTCTAGGCACTAGTCAATGGGCTGCCTGGACAACTGGACCCCACAAAATAAGGACAGAGTTTTGCTCCAGAGAAAGAGGTGTTTATGAGAACTTCAATGAGAACTGTAAAGCACATGAACTACAAGGGAAATTCTTTGCTTACTAACAAATACCAAAAGTTGATACCTCTCAATCACATGGAGCATCAAGGAATACTCCTATATCAGTATAATTGTATGAATCTACCAAAAATGACTTCTACAAAACAAAGATAGGATTCTTCATAATAATCCTAATAATTTGGTATATTAATATTCCTGAAATGAGAAAATCAATGAGCAACCAGGTGGGATCTATCCCAGGCCTACTGGGATCTACCATGTAGGCCACCAGGAAGAGAAAAAAAATGGTAAAGAGAAAGACTTCTGCTTTCTCTTAATTCTAGTTCCTTCTGTTATTTCCAACTTAGCCTGTCTGTAGCTTGTTTGTACACAATTCCTTTCATGTTGTCTCAACCCTTAGACCATGAGCTTCTTGAGAGCAAGGACTGTCCTTTATCCTTCTTTGTGTCTCCAGCATTTAGTAATTTTTTTTTTACTTTCTGACTGCTAGCCACCATGGGAAGAGACATCAAAGTCAGGAAAAAGATTCCCCATAAGATCTGTGTCTTGGAGCCCCACCAGTTAATTCTCATGGTCAGGTCACATTTTTCTATCTTGCATTCCCAATGGATGTTTCTCCTTTTAAAGGAAGGCATTTGTGTTGAACCAAGAGAATCTTTTCCCTATTCATGATAGAAAATAACCTCTTCAAGGATCCTTGGCCCATTCTTTCCTGAGACTCTTTTATTGGATGGAGTCAAGTAATAGAAAGTCAGCTTGCATTAGCCATCTTTATTTTAAACACTTAGAAGATCAGTTGGTTGATTTTTATATTTTAATTTGCATAAAGGTTTGCAATATTTGACTCATCACTAAATAGCCTCAAATATGGTTAGGCCATCTAGACTAACCATTTCAGTCATGAAGGAGGAATACAAGGGTGCGCTGGTGTGAACTTGTATGGGCTCCCAAGAGATGATTAAATTTTCAGTGTAAGCATTTATACTTCGGAAATTGGCAAATACTACACATCAGGGCTTGATTTATTGTTTCATTGATTGTCTAGACTTAAGAAAGCGATGGGGAAATTTTTAATAATGTAGATTAAACTTAAAAGTATGTCAAGTACATTTTTTTTTCCTCTCAGAGAACCATTTTTTAAAAATTTACCAAATGCTCCCTGTGTGGATCACAAACCCAGGTTAGTGAAAGTAGGTTTTCAGCTTTAATGGTAGTCCCACTCCAAATGGGAGCTAGTATTTGTAGGTGATAGTTTGGATCACTTTGGAGGTAGTGGAGGCGCAACAGTGTAAACATAAATCCAAAAGCAGACTGGTTTGATGCTAGAGTTCCTTTGGAGCAAACAAATCCAAGGGATTGAGACAAAAGCAGGAAACATCTTGCAAGATTGGAGATTCAGGATAGAAAGTGTGTAAGGGACCTGTCTCCCCCAAACTCTGGGCCTTTATGGGGAGCAAGCATGTTTCCTACTCCCACTCTGTACTGATGTGCTAACATGATGATGAATGTTGTGATATTTCCTGCTGATTCAAAGGTGCCATGTGCTGAGACATAATTGACTTTAGCAACTGGAAAATGATTTTCCCTATTCTGGCCACAGTTTACTGACTCTGATGCTCAGAATTTCCCCACCTTTAGGGCAGGGGCATATGCTGTGCCTACCACTCCCATTCATTCAACACTTCTGGCATAAGAAATCCTCATGGATGACTGAGTAGCCGGCAAAAGCTTAAGGCTGAGCGAATGAAACAATTCATCAATGAACCAAGCTCAAGAAAGTAAGCAAAGCATTGGCATGAATGGAGTCAGAGAGTGTAAAAGACTTTGAGTATTTTATTTACTTAAAATTTTTCAAGTTAGGTATTTGGTTTTATTGACAGTTTTTGCTCTGCATGTGTGTGTGTGTGTGTGTGTGTGTGTGTGTGTGTGTGAGAAGGTCAGCTTTTGCAGAAAGTCCAACTGGGAATTTTACTAATTCAACTACTTCAGAGTCAGTTGCAATAAACCAGGTGGTCTAGACTTTCAGTGTAAATCACTTTTTCCCTAACACATGGCTACATTCACAGCTGCCAAAATGTTGTCATGTTCTTGCCTCCAGAGAGAAAAAGTACAGTCTGTATATTCTGTGTACTCAAATGTATTCCCCTGGTTACCATCTTTTCCAATGGGCATGTGCCACCCTGTTAAACGGGTAAATTGAATTATTGTGCTTTGTAGAGTTCTGGTAGGGGCTATCTGGTAAGGCATACGTCCTAGAAGGAAATTGGGAGGACAGAGATAGATAATGGCAGAAATGTTAACTAGGTCACTGATTTTTCTGACTTTCCAAGCCTACGCTGCTCTGGGACCTAACCTCTCATCTTCGCTTTTAAATGCTTCCAAGTTATGGAAAGGTTGTATGGGAATTGTCCAGTTTTTGTTTCTGTTTTGGCCCAGGAAAGCATCCAATTCAGTTCATTATGGCAGGCTTTTGTTGTATTAATTATCCTGATTGGCTGTCTGTGTTGATCAAATGAACAAGATAATTTGCTTCACTCCCCTTCCTCTGGTGCTGCTTTGAAACAGCCTAAGACAGAATAGAATTCAACTTATTTAGAACCAAAGAGACATTCATATTATAGTTCTGAAGTTGCAAATGAATGTTTATTTCAAAATCCAAGTTCAAGCTAGAATATATATAGAGACAATAGTGATCCACATATACCTAGATCTGCAGGTGCATATAGAAATAGCTATAATACATATGGAGAGAGTTTGTTATTAATATCAATAAACATTTATTAAGTACATACAATGCACTAGGCACTGTGAAAAAGCAAGATAGTCCTTGCCCTCAAAGAGTTTATAATCAGAAGGAGGGTACTAGAATTAAGAGGGGGTTGAGGAATACCTATAGAAGTTGGTATTTTAGTTGGGACTTAAAAGAAACCAGGAAGCTCAATAGTCAGAGCAGAGAAGAAAGAGCATTTTGAGCATGGAGGACAGACAACCAAAGAGAATGCTGAGAGCTGAGAGGGGGAGTCCCATTTGTGAAACAGTCAAGAGGCCAGTGTCACTGGATCAAAGAGTATGTGTTGGAGAGTAAGGTGTAAGAAGACTGGAAAGGTAGGAAGGGGCTAGATTATGAAAAATTTTCAATGCCAAATAGAACATTTTGTGTTTGATCCTGGCAAATACGGTTAGAGAGAGAACACATATTGATGTAGAAGATATAGAAAAATAACAAAGATAGGGACAGAAAGATTAGAGAAAGATATTATAGATAGGGTACAATGTAGATTATGGAGGTGAGAGGAGAGAAGAGGAAAGAAAAGAGGGGAAGGAGAATTTTTATTAACCTCATTTTACAGATGAGGAAACTGAGGCAAACATTAAGTGATTTTTCCTACAGTGACACTGGTAGGAAGTGTTTGAGGCTGGATATGAACTCATAGTCTTCCTGACTTCAAGCTTGGAACTTTATCCACTGCACCACTTAGGTGTTTCCTCCTTCAGAAACTCATGGAATTTTGTCTATCCAAGCTTTGAATACCCTCAGTACAGATCCCTGCACCCACAGTAGGTGTTTAATAAATACTTATTTAATTGGACTGAATGGAATTCAAGTGAATTCAATTAAATTTCATTCACCTGAATTGAATAGAACATTTCCAATCACCAGGTGGAACAGCTAGGTGGTCCAGTGGGGACCCAGAGTCAGGAAGTTCTTCCTGAGTTCAAATCTGACCTCAAATATATACTAACTGTGGGACCCTGGGACCCTGTTTGCCTCAGTTTCCTCATCTGTAAAATGAGCTAAAGAAGGAAATGGCAAACCACTCCAGTATCTTTACCAAGAGAAACCCAATTGAGGTCACAAAGTGTCAGACATGACTGAAAAACAATGCGATCGCCAGGCCTTAATTAGAAAAGTTCCCTAACCCTAGACTAAGTCAGACATTTTGGTACCACAGTGTGAGCTTTCCACCCATTTCCTAAGTTTTTCATTCGCTCAACAGTCCTGTTTCTGGTTTAGAGTTCCCCTTCCCGAGAGGAACAGATGTCTGAGGCAGATGCCCCTCTCTCCCAGTCCTAGCTATGGTACAAGTGTCTGGCTCTGAGATATGGGTCTTCAGGGCACATTGTACATTGTGATGAAATCACTTATATGTGGGATAAGAGGAATTTACTTTTCTTTTAAATCTGCTGTTAAATTATTCATAAGGCAAAGCTTTGCTTGAGCTATTTCCTATCTTCTGCTTCTCCTTTCCCTCCCCCCTCCTTTAGCTATTCCCTATTATATAAATAATTCAAATGTTCCCTCGATAAACTTATTTAATTATATATTAATAGTCCCTGATATAAAAGCTCATTACTAGGATTAATTGTGATATAGACACTTGTTCACACAAAGCCGATTCTCATTTCGGATCACAAGCAGCACATTAATCTATGTATTTAACGTTGCAGACCGTGGTAATCTCTCACTAACAAATAGGTGTCAAACAATGTCTTCCATTGGCAAAGCTGTAATCATATCCCTACTTAATAATTTGGACAGGAGGAGATATGAGTTTAATATTTTGAAGGGAACTTCTAGTATGATGAATTTATGTTGTGTGCTAAGTTGACAGTCAGGGAGTGAATTCCCCCTTTCTATGTACAGAAACTAATTGCAAAAATAACAGTAGGGTATTACTTACCCAACAACATTTAAAGTATAAAAAATAAGCTCCTGGCAGTGGCATTCAAAACTCCCCCTCCAATCTAACTATAACCTACCTGTCCGGCCTTATCTCGTAGTACTCCCCTTAACACATATTGTATGTTCATTATGCCTCTCCTTCTTGGCCTTCCTTTCTTGTCTCCATGACTTTCCTAATGCTATATTCCATACCTGGAATGAATGAATGATCTTGCTTTCTTCCTCCAATGTCCAGCTCATATACACTCTCTCCATGGTTTTCCCTGATGACACCCCTTATCCTGCCATCTGAAATTCACTCCTCTTTTAGCCCATTACCTTTCTCCTTGTACTTAGTGTGTTTTAACTTGAATTGTATTTGTTTGTGTTAAATTATGTGTACCTTGCAAACAGAACTTATTATCTATCTATAACAGTGCCCTTGTATTCTCTAGTGCTTTGTACACACCAGGTGCATAATATATGTTTGCTTAATTGAACTGAATTGAGTTGTGTGTGTTATTTTTTCTCACTAGCTGTTAGAGTACACTTACCTAAGGAAAATACCTAACCAAGTTCAAAAGTACTTCTATCTCCATGGTTCACTCCATCTTTGGCTAACAAAGGTCAAGAAAGGTCCCTGTTGGTTCAATGTTTGGAAAGTGAGGCAGAGAGGAAATGGAAATATCCCATCCTTTATTTCTTCCAACAAGTACAAATGCTGACAAAGTATAGCATACTATTCTAGGAATTGAGATATAAAATAAATGTATCTCAAAAAAGTATTTCAATTTTTATGACTCATCAATATGAATACTCATTTGGGTAGAGTTAATCATAAGTCATTCTTGTATTTCCATCCCATACTACTCTTACCCTCATTCTTCTGCTAATTTTCTGTAGGGGAATCCACCCAAAATATTAGAGGCACTACTCTCAATATCTTGATATTGTATGGTTACTAACGGCATATGCAAGCTCATCCCTCACTCTGACCACATAACTGGGCCTTTTCTTTTTTTTCCTTCCTACATCTCTCTGAGGATATCCTTAACACCACTTCTCCTGTGAATTTCCTTATTGGTCATATGTTACACCCCCTCCCACCTTCTTCCATGCCCAGTGAGCTTATATTGCCTTTTCAGGGACTTATACCCTTTGATTCTTCAGTTACTGTAATATTTTATAACTTTCAACCACATAACATCACTGGAAGAATATTGCCATTAAAAAGAAATGGTCTTTTGTTTTAGGGAAAACCAATTCTCTTTCTTCCTTCTATTCAATTCTGGGCTCAGTTCATTTCCATCTGCGATTTCCGTTCAAATTTTATATATATATATACACACACACACACTAATGGAATAGCTTTGTGTGCCATACACCCAACTGCAAACCATAGTTTGAACAAAAGACACTCTCTATCCACTTAGTTTTTTTCTCTGTATTTGGTTAGGTTGAACTCTTTTGAGTAATTTTGCAATATTATGGGCTTTTATTTCATGCTCTGTGGACTGTAACCAAATCAACACTACCATTGCCAGTTGTCCTCTCTGTTATTCCATCCACTGACTTCCCTTGTCATAATTCCATTTTCTTGCCAACATAAGCCTCTATTTTGACACCTTAAGGGCAGGGACTACCTAGTTTTTGTGCGTATAGACCCACCATGTAGCACAGTGTTCAGCCCATAGTAAACACCTAGTAATTCATCTGATAGACTCAAGACACTACAACCCACAGACACAAACGTGTGGAGAATGTCATCCTTTGCAGGGAATTTCTATTTGCACTTTATATTGGGTATTCTCCATGACAGTGGCAAGAATACCTCTGGCAAATATATATCTCCCTGATATTAATAATCAGGAGACCATTGAACTAAGGCATTTCTATTGTTTCATCTTTAAAGGAATCTTGAGTGATTTGGACACATTTGTGGGGACCTCTTGTTGGAGGGGAGTCTTTAAAGTGGCATTTTGCTCAGCCAAATATATAGTCAACAAGCAAGAAACCCAGTAGGTAAATCTCTACTATTGAATATTTTTGAAAAGCTCTGCCCATACCCTCCTCATATCTTTATCAAGAAGGCTTTTGATATGTATATGCAACTTAATTTTATAAAAACTTTACTTGGATTGGAAAGTAGTCAAAAGCATAAATATTTTCTTGGTCACTTTTTGAGGGTGACATACAGATCTGATTTTCCCCAAAGCTTTTGATATTCTCCTCTGTTTTAGATACAGTAATTTTTTAAAGTACACTTTGGTACTCTCAAAATTGCATCACCTCTACCATGGTGTTCCTTATGTATTCCTGGTCTAGTCCAACTGCTCTGAACATCTTTATTTTCATTAGTGGTATTTCTACTTCCTCATATAATACAATGGGGCCTGTGAGGTTAGAAAACAAATGTAATGGTTTCATTGTCCTTCATAGTGAAAAGATTTTGCTACAAAAATCTTTGCAGATTTTTTCCTCTGTTTTTCCTCCCAGTTTCATCTTTAATGGTCTTGAGATGTTTGATCCCAGTTGGGTCTCTCGAAAGTAATCCAACAATAACCCAATAAATATTTACTATGTACTATGTTCAGGGAGCTGCACTAGGTATTAAAAAAAATCCTTACCCTCAAGGTGCTCATATTCTTTCCAGGTGGATAAAACTTGCAAATACATTATGATTTGAAGACAAAGGAGTACCACCAATTAGGGAACAGGAAATGCTTCCTGGGACATGGACTATAAATTTAGCCTTGAAGGAAGCTCATAATTCTAAGAATGAGTAAGAGGAGAGAGCTTTCTAGGCATGGAAGCAGGAGATGGAATTTTATGTTTGGCTAGGCTATAGAAATGATGAAGGTGCGGGACTGTGAAACAAGCCTGGAAAGGTAGACAAGAGCCCAATTATTCAAGACTTTTAACAAGTTAAGAAATTTATATTTTATTTTAGATTCAATATTAAACCACTGAAGATACTTGGTCTTCTCTTTCACACTTCTTGCCATTTTATTAGGCAATACCGCTCATTTTCTTTTACTGATTTCCTTCATAAGATCTGACAAACAAGTTTATGTTTTACATCAGTATCTCACTTGTCCACCACCTCCATGCCAAGACTTTATTGGCTAAGAAGGAGTCAAGTCGTTTTTGGTCATGTTTCAATTGACTTACATTGGTTAAATTTTCTTAGGAAATGGTGATAGTCTGTGTCATCAGCCATAAAATGGGATTGATAGAGAAAGTGGTGTTTGATTAATGGCCATGATGCTTGTAAGCCCTGGATCCCTATGGCAGTGCTTTTTCCCTCTCCTCCTTTCTCCCTCATACATTCTCTTTGCCATAGTAACTTTCCCATCCGTGCATCCTCAAAATTCCAGAGTAACATGGCAGCTCTTTGGAGAAAAATGAAATCACATTAAATGGGATCAATGTTTGGAACAGCTGAAGTGAAGTCTCCTCCATGGCCTGAATCAAGAGAAATTACACCTGAGATAGCCCTGAGAATTAAGACTGTATCACTTTTAAAAGCTGCCAGGTGAGATTCCACATGCATCATTTTATTTATTTGTTATTTTAAGTTGCGTGTTCCTGTCTTGCTCAGGCTGGAAGGGCAACCACTCCCAACCTGATCAGTATGGGAGTTTTACCCGCTCAATATCTGACCTGGACCAGTTCATCCTTCCATAGGCAATCTGGTGGCTTTCTTCAGATGCCCAGTTTAGCCCACTGAAAGTTCTGAGCAGCTCAGAATTTTTGCCAACCTCTTCCTCCCCAAAAACAAAGATTATAGGTTTGTGCCCCCACAACAGACCATCAGGTCATTCCACTGTACCATCAGCAACAGGGATTTAATTCTTACAGTGAAAAGAATCAAATAAACATTTATTACACATGTTCTATATGGCAATCATTCTGCTGCTTTGGAGGTCTACTTTCAATGACAGGGTGGGAAAAACTGGTCTTAAATAAATGTCCCTTCTAAACTTCATCTATCTATAATTATCAATAACCCAAGATGCTTCATAAGCAGCTTTTGCTCGTCCTCCCACAAGGGGAAGTAGTCTCCTGGTCCTAAGCAGCCTGTGAGAAATGATGATAGTCGTTCACATTTTATATAGTGTTTTACAAAAGCCCTTTCCTCCAAATAACTCGGTGAGGCAGATAGCGCATGTGTTACTGTCTCCCTTTACAGATGAGTCCAATGATATGAATTATTTTTATACCATGAGTTATTCCTGCAGCTCCCAAGTGGCAAACCCAAGGCCTCTGTCTACTGCAACATATTGATCATTGAGGTAAAGTGGAAGATGAATAGAGAAGAGCAAATGTCCTGATTATTTTTTCAAAAAGAGGAAAAGAATTGGTGTCCACTCCTACCAAAATCTTAGAATAGGTCATTAAAGAGATAACTTGTACGTATTCAGAAAAGGAAGCAATGACCACTATGAACCGCACAAGATCGTGAAGAATGAATTTCACTGGGCTGACATTAAATGCACCTGCATAGCTTTCCTTATAGAGAAGATGGAGAGATAAGCACCTCCTCCCATTCACAGTTTAACAACTGGCTCCAATTGAACAGCTGATTGACTGTGCGTGTGGTGTTCAGGGGATGGATGCTGACCATCTAGATGTACACTACTGAAATCTCCTTTGGAACCTCTGCTGTTCAACTGTTTTATGAAGGACCTCATCTCCATTCTCATGGCCACAACCGGAGTTTCAAGTCTTTTCTGTCAAAAGCCTCCTAATTGGTCTGTCAGCTGCAAGCCTTCCCTCCTCTCCAAATCACGCATAGCTTCACAAATTTGTAAAATAGAACCCTCTCCTTCCTTCTCTCTCTCTCTCTCTCTCCCTCTCTCTCCCTCTCTCTCCTCTGCCACTCGATAAGTTTCACTGACTCCCCATGACATCTAAGATCTAATTTAAACCCCTCTGACGGAGATAAAATTTCCCTAGCAACTTGACTACAGCCTACCACAACATGCATATCACACAGTACAATCTCTATGAACTCTGTAGCAATCAATTAATCAACTACCATTTATTAAGCCCTTACTATGTGCCAGGGAATGTGCTAAGCTCTTAAGATAAAAAGAAAAAAAAATAAAATTAGTCACTGCTCCTAAGGAACATATCCTAATATCGGATGGCAGAATGTACTTAAATAGATATACACAAAATACCCATGCAGTAGACAGCTGCATTTATATTTTAAGGTTCTTTATAAATGTTATCATAGTATATCCCCACAACAACCTGAGAGGGAGTTGCTATTATTTTCCCCATTTAATAGATGGAGAAGCTAAGGCAGACAGTGATTAAATGACTTGCCCAAGGTCATACAGCTCCTAAGTGTCTGAGGCCATATTTGAACTCTGGTCTTCCTGGCTTTATGGCACTAACATCTGGAGGAACAGGAAAGGCTTCCTGTAGGAGGTGGCATTTGGGCTGAGTTATAAAGGAAGCCAGGGATTCTAAAAGGGGAGCTAAGGAGTGGAAGGTCCAGCCAAGTTGGCCTTACCAAGGACCTTTATTTCATCTCTCTCTCTCTCTCTGACTCTCTCTATCTGTCCTCCATACCCAGAATTTGTGCTTATTATCATTCAGACTCTTCAGGATCCCATTTGGGATTTTCTTGGCAAAGATACTGGGGTGGTTTACCATTTCCTTCTTCAACTCATCTTTCAGATGAGAAAACTGAGGCACGTAGAGGTTAAGTGACTTGCCCAGGGTTATATAGCTAATAAATGTCTGAAGCTGGATTTGAATTCAGATCTTCCTGATTCCAGCCCCAAGGTTCTATCCATTGCACTACTTAGCTGTCCTGTATCCAGAATGTACTTCCTACAACCTGGCTCTGAGAACTCTTAGCTTCCTCCACTGTTCAATTCAAGTGCCATTTCCTACGTATCTTAATCCCACCCCTCACTTACTAGTGCCCCCCCTTCCCCAATGATCTTGTATATATTTTGTAAATTTTTGGTATTTACTTACCTCTGATAGGATATAAGCTTCTTCACAACAAACACGTTTTTTAGTTTTTGTCTTTATATTTCCAGTGCTTAGCACATAGTAAGAACTTAATAAATTAAGTTTTTTGGTTGAGGGAGTTGGTTTTTCTGATGACAGGCTGTCCCAGCTTTAGACTTGCCCATGCTCCTGCCTTGTACCTTCACACTTCCTCTTCTCTCAAACCTCCCTCTCCTTTCTACATTTCTATAGAATCTCCCTTGCTGGAAACTCCCACCTTCCTACACTATTAGAATCTACCAGCTTATAATATCAGAAGTGGGAAACCAACGAGGACCATCTGAGCCCATCCTTTCCTATAAAACACCTGGCCCTCTTTTACCCCTCTGGGTAGCCCCAACTGTGTGGGATCTCAGGCGTTCCCACACCAGACTAGAGAAGTAGTGAGTCTGACCTGCTTAAACTTTTGTGTCCTGGACCCCTTGGAGAGTCTAGTGAGTTCTCAGAATAATTTTTAAATGTATGAAATGCCTGGGATTACAAAGAACACCAACCACATCAGGAAAACAGTTATCCAAATATATTTTTTAAAAGTTCAGAACATCTAGGTTAAGAAGTCTTGGTATAATCTGAGTGTTGAGTTAGATGGGAGCCTGTTTAGAAAACCATTGATCTCCTTGCCCATCCTGCCAGGCCTGAGGTTCAGCTCACCCAAAGGTGGGTGACTACCTGTGCCCTCCTCGCAAAGTCCCAAATGAATCCCAGCCCTCCCCAAGACACAGTTGTATCCAGAGATGTCCTGCAGCCATCTTGAACTGATTTGTGAGAGCCAAATTTCCAATGTGGAGTATTTACATCCCACAGTCAGCAAATGCTACAAATAGAGGCTTGATTTCTTGTTTTGTTGATTGTCTAGACTTAAGAAAGTCCAGGGGAAAAGATAAATGGGGAAAATATTAATAATGTAGATTGGAGTGGTTGTTCATCCTTCACTTTTGAAGATCTAAATTTTAAAGGGTAATCATGTATACTTTTTTTTTAAAAAGAGAACATGGAGGTCTAGTGCGAAAGGTAATGAACTGGAATCAGTTTTCCTGATTTTAAGACTGGCCTCAGAGACTTCCTAGATGTATGACCCTGGGTGAGTCATTTAACCCTATTTGCCTCAGTTTCCTCATTTGTAAAATGAGCTAGAGGAGGAAGTGGCAAACCACTCCAGTGTCTTTGCTAAGAAAACTCCAAATGAGGTCACAGAGTCCTATATGAGTAAAAGAACTGAAGGACAACGATAAAAGAATGTTCCCGACAATACCAGTAGAGAGACTGAACATGAAATGATTTTTCAAGGTCCCGCAGCTAATCAGTGATAGTCCTGACACCAGAACTCGGGATTCCTGACCTGACTCGTAGTCCAGCAACATAGCCATGACATCACGCCATAACCCTTGTGTACCGCTCCTCCCTGGTGTCATGGTCCTCTTCAAGAGCAAGGGCAAACAACAGGAACCTAGAATGACACACAGTCATCACAACCAGCTGCACCATTTCAGCTAGGGGTGATCCTCTGACCGTAGATGCTGCCTTGGATAAACAGTGGAGAAAAGTGGTCTGGCAAGACTGGCAAGTGTCCTAAAGGGAACCATGCTTTCAGCAGCTGCTCTTTTAACATGGCCTATGGCAATACTACATCCATCAAATAATGGCTGATGTTTATCAACATTCAGCGTGCTGTATAACCATAAATAACACACTTTCTATACATAATCTTTCTATACATAATCTCACTTGATCCTAACAAAGATCTTACCTGTGATTTCATTGCTATATGAAGAACATATCCTGGGTGAGGAAACTCTCTCTCAACGAAGGTCAGCAACTTCACTTCTTTTCCTAGAACCCCAGAAAGTTGCCTAGAGCACTGAGAGTTGCCATGATTTGCCCAGGATCATGTAGGTAGTAGGTGCCAAAGGCAGGACTTCAGCCCAAGTCCTTGTGCCAAATTCTATCCAGTACACTAAGCTCCCTTTCTGTAAGGAGAAAACTAACAGAATTTGCACGGAGTTTCGAAGTTTACAAAGCGTTTTACACACATTATCTCATTTGGGCCTAACACTTGCCCTGTAAGGTAGGTGCTCCAGTTACTATTAACTCCATTTTACAGGTGAGAAAACTGAAGCTCAGAAAAAAACCAAGTTGCCCGTCTACAACCACAAAAATTGAAAATATAAGCAACAGAACTTGAAACAAGGTCTTTCTGACTCCAAGTTCCCCATACTCCCCTTCTAGGTAGAGAATGTAATATTATTAAATGTATTTTACAGGTGAGGATGTTGGGGTTCTAAGATGCCACCTCCTGTAAAGCCTTCTTTGACTTGCCTCCCCTTCTAGTTCTCATAACTGCTGTGTGTGTGTGTGTGTGTGTGTGTGTGTGTGTGTGTGTTCCTCCTTCCTTCCTGAAGAAGACCACGCCATCAGAGAAATAACGACATGACTTGCACTTGACTTTGTTTTGAGTGAGGGAGGGCTGTGCAGGTCACCAGCCTCACTTCTCCTCCAGAGCCATCTGGATCCAAAGATCAAATATTCATCAGGATGACTGGAGATGACCCAGGATGAGGCAATTGGTGTTAAGTGACTGGCCCAAGGTCACACAGCTAGTGAGTGTCAAGTGTCTGAGGTGAGATTTGAACTCAGGTCCTCCTGACTCCTGTGCTGGTGCTCTATCCACTGCACCACCTAGCTGCCCTTACCCCCTATACCACCATTGGTATTGAAAGTAAACCCTTTTTTTTGAAATTTCTCCCAGTAATTTTCGTGGCATATCTATATTTGTATCCCTAGCCTATAGCAGGTAACAGAATAAAAGTGTACAGAACTACACTGAAATAAGTTATTTTTTCTCCAAGTTCAGATAACTAGTAGGGTCCAGGGTCAGGCCTTGAACTCAGGTCCTCAGACACCAAGTCTCTTTTTTGTTAAACCCCATCCTTTGGATAACTGTGTTCCTATCCTTAAAATACCATAAGTTTCTCTGTGTCACAAATGATAGTGAAAAGCTCTCTCAGCTCCAGACAGCCCGGGCCATGGCATCATTGCTGCTGTTTTATAGGTTTCCCAGAAAAAGGAGCCCTGTAGCATTGATGCCAGCCAAGGGACTTGGACGTGAAGGGGCAGCAAAGTATTTGAATGAGTCTCCTTGTGTGCTGCCTCTGCTCAGTGCCTGCCTGGCCTCTGCTCACAGGGAATGAGTAAGGTCTGTTCCCAGTCTGTGTTTGATGGCTGGGGGAACTTAAGCCTGGTAAAAGTTTGTCTGATAGAGTTTTTGCAGAGTTGGACTTGTTGGAAACTATATGCCTTTTCCTAAATACAAAGAGGAAATCTATGTGAGGGAACATGCTTGTTGACATGAGGGATCAACCGTGGGCTGGAATCCAGCTGTCTTCCAAATTAAAGAGGAATTTAAACTAAAAATGTGTCTGTAGAGAGGACACCTCACAATCTAAGACTCTGTTTTCTCATCTGTAAAATATACATAATAATTATCATTGTATATGTAATACAGTAATATTATATACATTAAAATATTGTTTATCTTGGGATAAAGCAAAATAGTGTGTGAGAAAATGTTTTTATCTCTTGCGTGCCATATAAATACATAAAGGAAATTGGAGTCAAAATCTGGATTTGGGATATGACTCTGCCCACTACTACCTAAGGACCCTCACTGCTCGGTGCCTCAGTTTCCCCATCTGTAAGAAAGGAAAAATGATGCTTGCACTTTTCTACCTCTCAGTATTGTCATAAAAACCATTCAAAATTTATATAAAGTATATTAAAAACCATGAAATATTATGCCAAGTCAGTTATTATGTTCATATTGTTTATAGTTTATATCATTTATATATATATTTATATATATATAATTTATATAGTTTATAGTTCTTTGAGACATCCATGGGATGCTGGATGAGGAAATGCCCTGGAATCCATGAAGTCATGTGTCTCTCTGTGTGACCCCAGACAAGTCTCTCGATTCTCTAGGCATAAATTGCAGACAAGGTATTGACATGTGTCTGTAGAGGGATCTCCTCTTCTGGGAATTCCCTACATCAATGAAATCCCAGGCCCAGTTCCTTGTTTATTTATTGTTAATATCATTGTTAATTTTGTTGATTTATTTTTCCTCTCAGTGAGAGTAGCAGTCACTTTATGTTGGAGATACAATACATACCTTTGGTATTCGAGTGAAGTATATGAACCCCTTCTCAGAATAAAGTTTTAAGCATAAACAATAAATACAAAGGAAAACAATTATATTGAAATAAAGTTATCAAATTAAAAAAAAAGTTTGAAGACTTCAGATTAAGAAACCTTGCGGATGCTGAGATCTTTATTGGTAAGCTGACGGCAGAGGGGCCACTGTAAAAATACAGTGCTGATCGCCCCGGTTGTCTGTGCCCCTTCTGATGAGGTGTCAGTAGCTTGATTCCCTTTTTCTACATTTTACATTCTCCACAAAGTTTGTGATTCTGAGCAAGAGAGACTAGATATCCAAAAAGTAGAAAATAACAGAAAACAAATGATAAAACGAACCACCTTCCTCTTGGGAAAGAGGCATGTGGGTGACTGCCATCGGGGAATGTTGCCTACATTGTCAGACACAGGCTTTTGGTGTTTTGTTTCTGTTTTCCTTTGTTATGAGAGGGATGTGGTGTGTGCATGTGTGTGCACACATGTGTGTTGGGGGAAGGGAACTTAAGTGACCACAGTGCGAAAACAAAAGGAATCAATTAAAAAAAATTTTTAGTACAAGATGAGAGAAGCAGCCCCCTTAGCCATCCAAGCACTGAGAGTAAGTTCACAACAGACAGAATTTACTTCCTCCCCTAAAGAGCACAACTTGACTCTACGCAGGGAATCCTGGTACCCTAGAAAATGCTCCAGGATTAGCACCAGCTCCTCTGGTTCTTTCCCTCTCCCTTGAGATTATACATCAGATTGGTATCTGCCCCAAGTCCTGGCATTTCTCAGCTCCTCATATCATTTTTAATTACCTCTCTGAAAGATTTCCACACTGCACTTTCCCTACATGGATTTATGAAGCCTTCAAGCAGGGAAATGGGAGCCCACAGCTGTGCTCCCTCCATCTGCTTGGTTTCTGGCAAGGAGAAATCACTGGGGCAGAATCCCTCGCTGTGGGAGCATCTTATCCCTGTGAGACTGGAAGGTCAGGGAGAACCCCTTGGAGTTCCCTGAGTGAGAATTTAGCCCACAAGCATTTTAATTAAAGAAGACTCTTTCAAGATTATTTGAATTTATCACCAAGAGCCCGAGCTGGTTTCCCACTTTTAGTTCTCCCAACGTCATCCTTCCTTGGAGTTCTTTTCTGCTCTCCCCAATTCGGTTCCTGACCCCCACCCCCCTCTCAACCCCGCCCCCCTGCTGTCAGCATTTTACCCGCTGAACAATTCTGGAGGCCAAGAAGAGGCAGGCTAGATTCCACTCAGCTATCCATCAAATCCAACCCTGACCCACCTTCGGAGGGTCACACGATTTAGAGGGTGATGGGGTCTGAAAGGTCACTCAGTCCAACCCTTTCATTTTAAAGAGGAGGAAGCAGAGGCCTAGGAGGGGGAAGGGGCTTCCCAAGGCTGCAAAGGTCATACAGGCATCAATTTAGAGACAGAAGAGACCTTCTTATGTGGTTCAGCTAGCTCACCTCCCACACAAATGGCCCCAACAGAGCATCCAAGAAGGGAAGCGGGCTCAGATAAAGCCAGAGAGGTAGGTTAGAGTCAGAATGAGGAGGGCCTTGAGGGACAGGCTCAGCAGTCTGGGTTAGTAGACTATACCTGGTCATCTGTCAGATGGGGAAACTGAGGCCCAGAGATACCCGTGACTTGCCTAAGATCATGCAGCCAGTTCATAGCAAAGGTTCAATTCCACTTTCTTCTTGCCGTGCCAGGCACCCTCTTAAATAATCAAAAAGTCAAAGACGAAAGGGTTTGAACCTCTTATTCCAAATCCAAAGGTCTTTCCCTTCTGCCATACTGCAGATGGAGAAACCAAGGTTCTGAAAGGTTGTGACTTGCTCAAGATCACACAGGCACTAAGTGACCAAGTCAGGATTCAAATTCAGATCTCCCGATTCCTGATCAATGGCTATCTACACTACACCTCTGCCCTCTGCTGGAGATAGGTTTTACATCTGTCTTTTTACTTATTTAGCAAGAATATACCAGAGCAGTCTGGGTCGCAAAGCCGACTTTATCTTCCCTGAGCTCCTATCAAATCAATCATCTGAGACTCGTGAGGGTTAAAACCTGAAAAATCAGGGTCTGGATTTCACTCCACAATGAGGACATGATGAGAGCCATGCCGCTCTCCAGTGTTGGTGCTGAGGAAAACCCAAACTGTGTCACCCAGAAAGTTGTTCAAGCTGGTGATACTGGCCACTGAGGAAGGGAACAGCTGACTGGTACTGAAAGGGTTAAACTTCTACCCTCTGATCCTTCCAGCTCTGATCTCGTTAATAAAGGAGGGAATTAGAATTTTAACTTTTTTAATGTGTTTATTGCCTTATTTATTTCTGTTATTCTGAGTAGCTGCGAAGTACTTTCTAACGTTAACCTCTTCCCTCTAAAGTCCCAAGGTGGGAGGTGTCAAGTATCCTTATTTTACAGACTAGGGAAGTGACTTGTCCAAGGTCACATGGCTCATCCGTAGTGGAGAGAGTCCTGACTTCCTGGCTCTCTAATCTGAAGCTCACCCCGCGAGACAGGCAGTGATTATATAACTTATGTAGATAAGCCTAACATCTGCAGCTACACCGGGTGAGGCAAATGTCAAGGGCTATCAATCCTCTTGCTTCAGGGCATAAACTGATGACCAGCTGGGATTAGAGGGGGGAAAGTCCCTCCTGTGGCTCCGCCAATGTTCAATTAGGAGCATCAGCAGGGCTGAGGTATTTGGCATTGTCCACTGTGAGAGGCTGGCTGGTTCCTCAGCTTCTGGCCACACAATTCCTTGGCCATGGGATGATGTTGAGACAGAAAATAATACTGAGAAAGCACCAGAATTCATGTGGCCGAATTTACTCCAACTGACATTACTACTGTTGTGGCCAGTGATTAAGAGGAAAATACTAGCTGAAGCCAACTGGCCTAATTAAATGATCAGAGAAGCTCTTTGGTAATTACTAAAGTCTGTTTGTGATTGAGGACAGAAAAGATGGAACCAGCATGAGGGAGGCCAGAGAAATAACAACCACGAGCCAAAAGGATATTTTCAATAAATCTTGATCAACTGAGCACAAAGCAACAACGTTGTGATGGATTAGCAGGAGTAGAGAGGGATAGAGACACACAGACAGAGGGACAAAGAGAGAGAGATGGACAGATAGACACAGACTCAGATTGAACTGGGTGACAAGATGAAGATGTCTTGGGGGATAAAGGTGGAGGCTGTTGAAATAAACAATGGTTGGTGAGTGAGAGACATGTAATGGACAGTAACGGATCTGAAGGGCTGAGCCCAGCTCTGGACACCACTTTTTAGGAGGGCTAGAGAAGGTGTACCAAAAATGGAAACAAAATGGAAAAACACAAATACAGCTGCAAATAGAGAACTGTGCATGAAGGTGAAACAAACACTGGAATACTTGGTGCAATCAAATCCCTTCATAGGGGAGATACTTAGGAACAAAGTTTTGAAGGAGAGAAAATAGGTTTGGGGAAAGGACAGTAGGAGGGGGGGTTTGCAAGCTTGGTGGAAAAAGTTCACAAGCTGAGTTGAGGGACAGATTTGACCTGTGGCTGTGGAAAAAACCATCTTGGGATTGTTAAGTGATATGAAGAAGGGAGAGACAGGTGGCAGGATTGAAGACTCATCTTCCGGAGTTCAAATCCAGTCTCAGACACTTTCTAGCTGGTGACCCTGGGCAAGTCACTTAACCCTATTTGCCTCTGTTTTCTCTTCTGTAAAAAGAGCTGGAGAAGGAAATGGCAAACCACTCTGGTATCTCTACCGAGAAAACGGTGTCCCAAAGAGTGGAACATGACAATAATCACAAAGGACAAGTGAGGAATGAAGGAAAACTGGACCGAGTAATAGTAACACTGTTTCCATCATACTTTAAGGCTTTGGAAGAATTTTAAAATATTATGTCCCCATGAGGTAAATGGAGACTGGAGCTATAATCTCATTGAAATAAGGAACTCTGGGATGAAGAAATTCTGTCTGTTAATGTCAATCAGCTTCTCTCTAATTCTCAAAGCTAGCTAGGGCATTAAGAGGTTAAGGGACTTCTTGTTGTCATATGGCCAGGATGGAACAGAGAGGAGACCTGAAGCCCAGGTCCTGCTGACTTCTGGTCTCAGAAAGTCAAGGCCAGCTCTCTGCACTATGCCATATGTTCTCTCTACTGTCACATGGCCTCTAATATTAGAGGTGTCCTTATCCCCTTTTAACTAAGGAGGAAAATAAGACTCAGGGAGATTAAACATAGCTAGTTTAGTGTCAGAAGCAAGATTCTAACTTCAACTCTGGCACTGAGGAGGGTGGGGGGAGAGGGAGAGAGGAAAGCAGGAACAGAGGCAGAGAGAGATAGAGAGAGTTTATTAGATACTCAATTATATGCCTGGTTAATCATTAGGGATACAAATATAGGCAAAGAAGATGGTCTCTATCCTCAAGATGATTAGATTCTAATGGGGAAAGACAGCACATAAAGGAAAATTTGAAATGGGAATGGGGAGGAGAGGGCCAACGCTATCTGCAGAGAGCAGACTGAACCAGGGATGAAGCCTGGAGCCCCTCATGAAACAGTGGTCCAGCCCAGGACTCACCAATCAGAAGAACTGGGGCTCTAAGTAGAGGAATTTCAAGGGTGCAATGGCTGCTTGTGAAGAAATAAAGGAGGGGAAGTGGAGGAAGTCCAGGGAGTGAGTTGAGACAGGAGTCAGCCCATGTTGCTTTTGCATACTTAGGAGTTTAGAGTTGATGTGAGAGGCAATTAGAGGCCACTTTAAATCTTGAGTGGAAGAATACCATCAAAATTAAGCTTTTAAGGAACATAATGCTTTCATTCTGTCATTAATCAACTGTTATTCACCACTTAGTACTGTCCACATAGAGTTCAGGGGGATCTGAAGTTGAAGGACATGATCTGACTGTGAGTAGAAAGCAGGTAAAATTCTCCAGTTACGACTCCCTACACACATCCCTTTTGGAATTCCTCTCCTATCTGGATACATTATACATTCTTCTTCCTCATTTTCCATTCCCCAAATCCTTCTCTCCAACCTGAGCACTTACCTTCATTGTCCCAGCATGGTAGACCTGCTCTACCTGGTCCCACTTCTCACTGCTATTTTTCTACCTCACTTTCCCCACTGAATCCTATCAAATCTACTTCCATGAAATCTCTTGAATCTGTCCCCTCACCATTTCCACTACCACTGCCCTACCTCACCTGTTCATCTGTACTGATGTAATAGCCTTCAGAATGGTCTCCATGTATCAAGTATCTCCCCACTTCCATCCACTCACTGTCAGATTAATCTACCTAATGGGCAGCTCTGATCACACCATTCCATTGCTCAAAACCCTTCAGTACATCCACAATGATGTCAAATAAAATAATAAATAAGCATTTATTAAGGACCTACTATGCCACTCTCATAATTAGATTATCCCCACCATTAACATTCTCCGCTCCAGCCACTAGAGGGAAACAGGAAATCTTGCTGACTAGGTCCACTATAAATATATGATCTATCATCTAACCTGAACAATTATTTCTACATGCCAATCTTTTTACTTTTCCCTGATTGGTTCTCTATTACACTCTGCGTAGCAATTGTTCAAAATCTCATCTTTTCTTCCTGAACCTCCTACACAGTCCCTTCCCTGAAGCCACCCAGCAGAAGATTTCACCTCCCACTTAACTAAGAAAACAAAAGACCTCAGCTATGATTTCCTTTTTTCCCCTCTTCCACACCTCCAAACTTCTCTACATCATCCCTCCATTGTCTCGTCCTTCACTGCAACCATCTGAACAATAGATGACTTTTCTTGCCAATGCCAAAATGTGTCCTTTACTCTATCTCCCATCTCCCCCAGAAGGTTGATGCTTTGAAGGTTCATCCCTCCCTCCCCCACCATCTAATGATTGCTTCTTCTAAATATAGGCAGTCCCCTCTCATTCTTTTTTTTAATCCTTTATTTTTTTCTCAGTCCCTTTTGTCAGTGTTGTCCAGTATCTTTTCTCCTTCACAGCCAACTCCTAAAAAAAGCATCTGTACTTGTGACCTCCATTTACTTACCCCTTCCCCCCAAGTCAGTTCTCAACTCCTTGCAACCTATAACCTCTTCTCACTACTAAAATCATTCCCTCCAACTTCACCAAGAACCTCTTAATTGTTAAATCTAGTGAGCTTTTCTGTATTCATTTTTCTGGACCTCTCCACTTCCTTTGACACTATCGATACTCCCTTCCGGATGCCATTTTGTTCCTTGGCTTTTGTGACACTTTTCTCTACAGACTCTTTCCCATCCTACCTGGTCTTCCATTCTCTGTCTTCTTTGCTGGATCATCATCTGTGGCCTGTCGTCTGTGGTGCTCTCTCCAAGACTCTCCTCGGCTCTCCCTACACATTCTCAGGGAGCTCAGAATCCCATGTGGGTCCAAATATTATCCCTATACGGAGGATACTTAGATCTATACATCCAACCCTAATCTTTCTTCTCAGCTCCAGGCTGATGTGGTTTTTTTTCATATCAACCACTATCTGCTGGATATTTTCATTCAACATGTCAATGACAGAACTTGTTATCATCTAACCTAATACACTGCTTTTAACCACCTTATTTCTGTTGAAGGTACCACCAACTTTCTAGTCATCTATGTCTGCAATCTCATAGTCATCCTACAGACCTCCATCTTTCTCAGTACTCATAATCTAATCAGTTGCCAAGTTTTATCTGTTCCATCTTGCACTTCTCCCCTTTAACCATTTAGATGGCCATTACTCTGGTTCTTAGAGGGTAAGCTAGTGCAGAGATTTGGAGTTAATATCAGAACATAGTTGACAAATTGCAGGGTTCACCAGGGGTCAGGAGTATATTTATTTGTGACCTAAGCAGTCTCTATTTGATTTGCAAGTACTGCTGCGCAGCTTCCGACTCTTCCATTTGCTATCCTGTAGGTCTGAGGAATAAGGAAAGAAAAAAATACAAATCTAGTTGGTAAATCAGTCTGTCAGTCGATCAATACACATTTATTAAGTGCTTTCTATGTGCCAGCATGCATATTCTGTGTGGAGGTCTGAAAAGAGTTGTTGAAAGAGAATTTAGGTGGGCTCTTTCCATCATTCTACATCACCTCCTAATACTGCTCACAGTATATCCCACCTTCTTCTCATGTCTCAGTGAATCTGCTTTACTTGCAATCTGAACATTTACTGTTCTTATGACAAGACTGACTTTTCTGCCCATTCGGGTAGAACTTGATCCCTGAAGCTGGGCTAGCACTGAGGCCCAGATATCAGGTCCTATTACCACATAGAGACCAAGCAACCAGGACAAATGCAGAGTAGGCAATTATATACCTAGAATGACTGCAGGGTAAGATCTTCTAAGATCCCAATGCCCAAAATAATCCTCTCCACCCAGCTACTTGATGTCTAAAGTTCCAACATCAAGGACTATTTTAAGATTAAGAATCACATAATAGTAGACTTAGAATTATGAAACATAAGAGATATGATCTCAGAGATGGTCTAATCTGCCTTCAAAGCTCTACTTGCATTCTCCAGACTTCATATCAATTTTACAAGTCAAGAAACTGAGGCCCACATTTGTTGATGTTGTTACTGTGTGTTCATTTTCAAAGATGACCAATGACATCATGTGGTGATGTCTTGACTTGCTCATGAATTGGATTCAAGTGAGGCAGAATTGCACAAAGTTGTCAACCTCACTCTCTCTTCCAGAGTCATCTAAGTCCAGTGCCAAGACTGGATGATTGGCAATGATCCAGGATGCAGTGGATGACGTCGGCATCTTTGATGGCTGACCAAGTTCTAAGAAGCACCTGCTTCAGCTGCCTTCATGTTTTTTGGAACAAATTGTTCTTATCCACTCATTCCACTGAGTGAAGTCTTCACAAGCTTGGGGCAGACACCCCCCTAATTCGCCAGTGGGTTTGAGGCATGTTGATTACTCTCAGCCTGGTTTAGCCTGTCTGCCAGGACTATTTACCAGGGTGTGGTTGATGTTCATGCTATAGCTTCTTGTAGCCACAGGTAAGAGCCGAATGACAGGTAGGCACCAAAGATGGACAAGCAGCCCTGAAAAGGGCTTGGTAAACCCTTATACCAGAGGTACTATTCCTCCCTGAACACCCATATATCCCTAGGGGCCCATACTTAAAGGCCTATTGAATGAAAATATCCCTGTGAGGTTTAGCACTTTAAACTTATCTGTAACTAATATGCCAAAAAATTTAATTAAATATTTGTGGATTAGCATATCATTTCCTTGGTTGAAGAAGTCCTACTATCAGAAATTTTCTCCTCTGATGCAAACTGTAACTCTTCTCTAATTTAGACTTAGAGAAGGGTGGTCATACTTAGTAAATCTCAGACACAGGCTTTGATTTCAGTTTTTCCTGAGTGCAAGTCCAGCATAGTAAACCACAATGTTTGGGGTCATTTAAACTTTGGTGTAAAGTAAGTACCTGGGAAAAGGGAAGATGGAATATGAAGGTACCAGGGGAATGGATGGTGGTAACAAGTGCCATTAAAAAGCAACAAACCATGAAGGCCATGAAGCCTAAGAAGCAACACGGCCTAGGAATCAGTGGACATAGGCTCAAATCACAGTATTTTACACAAACAAAATATATGTTTTCTCTCTTTTTGCTTTGATAGCTCTCCTGTCATCTATACCAACAAGCATCAAGATCAACATCTTCAAATGCCATATCTATTTTCATAATTAATGACTCTACCACATTAATGTCAAGGACAGTAGAAAATATGTAGAAAAATATACGAAAGTTAAAAGGATTGTTTTCCTGTTGTACAGAGACAAGTTGGAGAAGACAAAGAGAAAGAAGATGGAGACATCTTCTTTGTTTATGATCCCACTGTCTTATGAAGAGGGTAGAGAAAATTGTCGAGAAGAGACTTTGCTTTGTGTTTCAAGTTAACTGAGTGGTAGAACTGTGATTCCAGAAGTGAGCAGAAGTTATTTACTGTTAAAGTAAAAAATAAAAGACACTTTGGCTGTGATCTTTCTTATGGCTAAAATATTGCAAGTAGTTACTAATGGTATTGTTAATAAATAATATAGTGGGTAAATTTATTATGCATTTAATTCTAGGAAATTTGTTGGTTTTTTTTTTTAACAAAGATGATTAACTACTTGTGGAAAAGGAAGTTTCTCTAGTTCATTAAGTAAATATTTGATGAACTAGGAAGGGGACTCAGAGTTTAGATGATTAATGGAGAGAGTTGACATTTTAGTAATTAACAAGGAAATATCCAAACTGTCCCTGGATTGCCCAAGAATTTGGCCTGGCAAGATGAAATATGTGACTGAGTCAAGTAGCGGGTTGAGGGATATCTGATAAGTGCAATTGGTGACCCATGTCATTCCATTACATGTATCCTCCTAGCCTTGCTAGAAGTATAAAACATGAAACTGATCATACTTTAACAGACTGGAAACAACTGGTTAACAATGTGGGAGTCATTTCTGAAGCAGCTGTCTGTGTACAGTCACTATAAATTTATTAAAGAAAAGCTCAAAATCAATATGAAATTAAAAGGATGAACATAAGATATGGAGTACAATTAAAATAACTCAAACTTCACCTATTTAATTGTGCCAATGACACCCTAAATGGAAAATGGTTGAGATAAATACTTAACCTCTTGGCCAAGTGGGGAGACATAACAGCCAACAGTAGCACAAGTTGGAAATAAAGACTCATCTCAAAAATCTTACAAAGTAGAATGGTAGAATGCTATGAATTCATTTTCTTCTCATGAAATAGAAGCATTGGAGGCATGATAACATCCAACTTCCCTTGTTTTACTCCAACAAGGGTTAGTTTTCCCTAAAAGGCAACAAAACTATCCCTTAGACTCGACTGATACCTCCCTCCCTTGATACAGATTCCTAGTCACCAAAGGACATAAAAAGTCCCACTCATATGCAGCCAAAGTCCTTCTTGCCTTGGTATATATCTGAAGACAACATGAGAGAGTCAGGTAAACCATATCTTCTCAAGAACATTTAATGATGAAAGGAAGACAGCATTTAGAAAGAAAATGGAAAAGATCCATCAAGTTTACTATAATTATCCCTTTCACCTATCCTGAAATACCTTGAAACAATTAAAAGTAAGGTAACCTACCTTTAAGACCATTTTAGGATCAAGGAAAAGTTGTTATTTTTTTAGGATTCCTAAAATTTCTTTAATAAGACATAAGGCTATTCATTCTATAGAATCCCAGAACTGGAAGGGACTTGAGAAGATTTCTAATCCATCCTACCTGAACAAGTATCTCTTCTACACCCAGCAAGTATTCTTTTAGTCTTTGCTTAAAGATCTCTTCAGCAAGAGGGAACCCACTGTCTCCTGCAGGAGTCTATTCTTCTTCTAGAGAACTTCCAGACAACTTTAATTATTAGAACATTTTTCCTTACATTAACTGTAAACGTGCTTCTTTGCAATTCTACCCAGTGGTCCTAGTTTTGCCCTTTAGAGTTAAAGAGAGCAAATACTTAGAATTGTCCATGTGATGGTCTCTGAAGTATGTGAAGATAGTCAACATGTCCTTCCTAAGTCTTTTCTTCCCCAGACCAAACCTCATCATTTCCTTCAACTAATCTTTATACAGAGGCAGAGGATATGAGTTCAAATCCCAACTCATCTATTTGCCACATGTGTGATACTAAGTCATAGCTTCACTGATCCTCCATTTCTGCAAAAAGGAGAGGAGTTGAACTTAATTAACTCTAAGGTTCTTTCTAGATCATAAACCAATGGCCCTAAGACAAAATGTTGAAACCTTTTGCCGTTCTAGTTACTTTCCTCTGGATGTTATCGTTTATCAATGTGATTACTAAATTGTGAGTGCTGGAAATAAACTCAGTAATATGTAACAATAACAGACAATAACAGTAACAGCTATTATTTATACATCACATTAAGGTTCGCAAAGTGCTTTATAAAGATTATCTCATTTGATCCTCACAAAAATTGGGGGAGGTAGGTGCCATTATCATTCCAATTTTACAGTCAAGGAAACTGAGACAGAAAGAGGGTAAGTGTCTTGCCCAGGATCATACAGCTAATAATCCATCTGAAGGTGGATTGAACTCAGGTCTTTCTGACTTTAAGTTCAGTGCTGTCTCAGAACTCTCATTTTCGTCATCCTGGATGCTCTCAATTTAGCCTAAGATCACCCTAGCTTTGAGCTTGCCACTGCCGACTCATACTGAACTTTTAATATCCTAAAAAACCTTGTAGAACTGTTTCAGGTGAACTCTCATCAGGCCACGTCTCATGAAGATATTTTTGTGAAGATAATTTTTTTAACTCATTCATCTTATTAGATCTGCCCTAATGTTCTCATCTGTCAAGAGCTTCTTTGGATCCTGACTCTGTCATCTGATGTTGGAGATTCCCACTCCACATACTCTGCACATCAGCTTTGTTTCATCTGAAAATTTAAATTGTATTGTCACTTTACCTTTATCTAAGTTGTTGAGAAAAATGTGAAATGGCCCCGGACCAAACATAGATCCAGGGTTTCACCATTGGAAATGATCGGAGGTGACATCCTCTTGCTATGCTACTATGCCAGTTCTGACTCTCCCTAACTGTATTTTCATAGAGCTCATATTTTCTCCATCTTTTCTGCAAGAATATCCTGAGAGCCTTTGTCAAATGCTCTCCCCAAATCTAGGTAACCTATATTTGTAGCCTTTTCCTGATTTACCAGCCTAGTAACCCTGTCCAAAAAGGAAATGAGGTTAGACTGGTATGACCTGCTCTTGATAAAGCCATGCTGGTTCTACAATTAGAGAAAAAAAAAAGCATAATAGTTCAAATAGACTTGTGATTGCCAGTCCAAGTACAAGCAATAATACCATCTCCTTTCTTATTTTGATAAGAGGACAAAGGAGCTAGAAAGTAGGACAAAACTGGTCACCTGAAAGAAAGGAGAAGAAAAGAGGATACTAAGAAAGAAAAAGGAGAAACCTGCTACATGACTTAGTTTGGTCTCAAACTAGCCCTATTTTCCTTGAAAGAGAAGTTGTATTCAAGTATTTAACATTCCCACTAGCTGGGCATGGGGTTCACCTTAGCCCAAGCTCTACCAAAGGGGCAGTTGTGAAGTTCCTGCAACAATAGGGAATGGAATGAGTAAACACCATTAAGACACTTAATACTTAACACTAGGCACTGTGATATGGGGGGAAAGGGACATTTAGGTGATTTAGTCAAGGCTCCTATTGGGGAAACTGATTCAAATATAAACTGCAAAAGCATTAAAGATTATATTATTAAGTGGTCATTCTGCCTTGGGCCTTGTTATAGTCAGGAATTATTTCTCATGAGTGAAAGGGTAAGGCAATCTCAGAGGCTATTCTGTAATCTTTCTCTTTTTTATATTATAAGGCACAGTATCAAGAATGAAAGAGATAATTGTCTTGCTATACTCTATTTTTTTTTCTATCTAACCTGTGATTTAATTAGTGTAAGGAGGACGTATTAAGGAACTTCCTGTACCAAAGCAAATTGGTACCTTCTTTGCAACTTAAAAAGTTTTAGAGAACAAAAGGTAAAGAATATCCAAGGAATTAATGGGGAAAAAAATGCAAAGGAAGGTGGCCCAGCAGTACCAGATCTCTAACTATATTATAAAGCAGACATCATCAAAACAATCTAGTACTGGGTAAAAAATAAAGTGGCGGATCTGCAGAGTAGATTAGGTGTGCAAGACACCATAGTAAATGACCATAGTAATTTAGTATTTGATAAATCCAAAGACTCCAGCTTCTGGAATAAGAACTCATTATTTGACAAAAACTGCTGGATAAACCAGAAAATAAACCAGATAAGGTCAAAATGGGCACATGATTTAGTCATAAAGAGTGTTACCATAAACAAATTAGGAAACCAAGGAAAAGTTTATCTGTCATAACCATGAAGAAAGGAAGAATTTTTTGGACCAAATAATTGATAGCTTTACAAAATGTAAAATGGATCATTTTGATTATATTAAATTTAAAAGAATTTACACAAACAAAACCAATGGAAGCAAGATTAGAAAGAAAGCAGAAAGCTAAGAAACAATTTTTGCAACAAGTTTCTCTGATAAAGACCTCATTTCTCAAATATAGAGAACTAAGTTGAATTTATAAGAATACAAGCCATTCCCCAATTGATAAATGGTCAAATGATCAAAAAATATGAACAGGAAAGGAAATCAGTTATCTATAGTCATATGAAAAAATGCTCTAAATTATTATTGACTAGAGAAATGCGCATTAAAACAACTCTGAGATACCACCTCATACCTATCAGATTGACTAATATGACAGAAAAGGAAAATGACAAATGTTGGAGAAGATATGGGAAAATTGGGATGCTAATACACTGTTGGTATTGTGAATTGATCCAACCATTGGATTTATAGCTCCAAGGTCTATAAAATTGTGTGTACCCTTTGATCCAGCAATACCACTATTAGGTCTCCATCCCAAAGAGATCATAAGAAAGAGACAAGGACCAATATGTACAAAAATATTTATACCAGCTCTTTTTGTGATGACAACAAATAGGAAATTGAAGGGATGCCCATCAATTGGGGAATGGCTGAAAAAGTTATGGTATGTAAATGTAATGGAATATTGTTGTGTTATAAGAAATGATGAGCAAGTAGATTTCAGAAAAATCTGGAAAGACTTACATGAACTGATATGGAGTGACATAAGCAGAACCAAGCAAACATTGTACATAGTAACAGCAACATTGTGCAATGATCAACTATTAATGACTTAGCTCTTCTTGGTAACATAAGGATCCAACACAATCCCAAAGGATTTATGATGGAAAAATTGCTATCCACATCCAGAGAAAGAACTGACAGAGTCTGAATGCAGATCGAAGAATACTATTTTAACTTTCTTTTGTGTATGTGTGTGTGTATATGTATTTTTCCTTTTAGTCTGTTTCTTTTTTCACATCATGGCTAATATGAAAATATGTTTCATATGATTGTACATATATAACATATCAAATTGCTTGCCATTTTAGGGAGGAAGAAGGGAGAAAGTTTGTAGCTTAAATTTTAAAAATGAATATTAAAAATATTAAATATTTAATAAATGAATTTAATAAATGAATACATTTAATAAATGAATAAAATTAATAAATGAATATTTAAAATGATGTAATTGGAAAAAAATAAATTACTGTTCAAACTCAAAAAAATTTTTAGAGAGTTATCTACTGGCAAGGAGAGGGAAAATGACTTGCCTGCAGTCAGACAGCCAGGATGTGGAAGATGAAAGACTTGAACTCAGATCTAAAGGTAATTCTTTATTAAATATTCCATGCTTCTTCTTTGTGGTGAGGAGACTATTTCTGAAGTATTATTCTGGGTACCACATTTTAAGGACATTGACCCAATAGAAGAAGGTAAACAAGAGGATGTGAGGACTAGAGCCCATATCATACCAAGATTGATTGAAGGAATTGGAGAAAAGAAGACTTGGAGGCAAATGATTATTGTCTTTGAAGATTTGAAGGTCTATCATGTGGGAAAGAGATTATGTAGCTGTATTCCTCTCTTTTCTTGAATCCAGTGAATTCTGATTTCTGAAAAATACTTTCCATCAGCCCAAATCAAATGTTACCTACCTCATCTATAAAGTCTTCCCTATACAACAACTATATCTACCACCACTACTGGTAATGACCATTGAACCTTCCCCTTCTCCGATGCACTTAGCCAGTTTCATATTTATCTGTACATATGCTTTATCCCTTTGCTAGACTGTAAGTGCTATGAAGGCAAGGACCATGTCTTATCTAAATTTTATACCTTTCCCAGTGCTTAATACAGTGCTTTGCTTTGCATATAGTAGCTATTTAATAAATGTTTGTCAAATTGTATTGAATGTCAAATTAACGTTTTGTTTGCCCTCATTAAGCCATTGGTCCACTCTAAGCATGCAGCCAACTAGAACTCCTAGGTCTTTTTTATATGATCTGCTATTCAATTATGGTTCCCTTATCTTATCCTATAATTCTACAGTTGCTTCCTTTAACCTAAATCCTAGACTTTATATTTATCCTTGTCAAATTTTATCTAGTTCATGTCAGCCTAGCCTTCCTGGCTGTCAAGCTTTTTAAAATTTTGATTGTGACATCTAATGCAGTCTCTTCCAGATTTTTTACATGTGCATATTTATAAAGTGTGTCTTCCAAATCTTCATCCAGATCAATGAGAAAAAATGTTGAATAGGACAGGGATAAACAAAGCCCTGAGGCATGACACAAAAGCCCTCTCTCCAAGTTGATAACAATCCATTAATCAACATTCTTTGAATGTGATTTTCTCAGCCAGGTACAAATCCAATTAACTGTACTACCACCTAGTTTACATCTCTCCATCTTGTCCACAAATAATATCCCAAGACTTGTAAAGAAAAACAATCCTGCTGGAATCCTGATACATTATGTGTACAGTATCCCCTGATCTAACAGTTTACTATGCTAGTAAGTAAAAATAAATAACTTTAAATTCATAGAGATTTATTATCAGTGAACCCATGCCAGCTCCTAATGATCTCCATTTTTTTTTAACATCCTTACAACCCACTTGCTTAATCATACATTACCATGGACCACGAAAGTTGGAAAGGGCAATGGTCATGTAGGTCAACCCATAGCCAAATGGGAACGTTCTCTGTAATGTAACCCAATAAATGGTCATCTAGGCTCTGTTTGGTGACCTCCAATGATGGGGAACTAATTTCCCCTTGAGATAGCCCATTCCACTTTGGAATAGCATTAATTGTTAGGAAATTACTCCTTACACTGAACCAAAATTTACTTCCCTGAATTTCTTAAGTAACTATTTTTCCCTAGAGACTTGTTCTAAAAATTTCCAGAGATTGGTGTAAAGGTCACCAGCGGTCTGTGGTTTCTTGCAACTACCGTTCTCCTATTCTGAAAGCTGGGACAATAATTCTCTCCACTTTCCAAACCTTTCCGGATCTCCATGATTTTTTAAGGACTACAGACAGTGGCTCTGTGATCACATCAGCACATTCTTTCAGCAACCTGCCATATAATTTGTCTGGGCCTGGAGACTTGAACTCAATTATAAGTGACTCTGTGCTCTCATTTTATCTGCTCACCTATCTTAGGCAGCAATTCTATCTTTATATTGTTTGTTCCTCCTCTCTCCAGTGTGAAGATGATTCTCCTTGATAGAGAAGACAGAGCAAATAAGAATTGAATAGCTCTCCTTTCTCTCTGTCCTCTGTTCACATGATACCCCCTGCCTCAAGCAGTGGGCCTATGCCTTTCTTATTCATCTTCTTGCTCTGAACATAGCTTTTCAGATCGTTTTTTGTTGTTCTTAGCTTTTTTTTTTCATCAAGTCTCACCTTCTTCTGGGTCTTAGTTTCCCTGACACTGAGATGACGGTCCCAGGTCTCCTTTTTCTTTTGTCCCTGGTTGTGCATCCCGTGTTCCATCTTTTGTCCAAATCCTTTAAAAATCTGAGATCATCAGAGACATCTTCCTGCCCCATGGAGCAACATTGTTTCTTTAGGCTTTGGTTTCTAAGGCGGAAAAGAGGGTTATTCTTCTTTATTAGAATTTTTAAAATTGATTCTATGGACAGAATTGCATTGTTTGAAATATCTCAGCCTTTGTTATAGTCCCATTATCACTGTAAATAGGAGGAAAGGTAATTGAACTGTGAGAAGTAGGAAGGCAACAACTGTGCCATCTGCGGATAGTAGGACATAAGGTTCTGTCACTCTGAGGTGGTCCACAGGGGGTACCTAAAAGCAGAGAGAGTGGGCCCTTGGCCTGCTGGTCCCTAAACTAACGCTCAGTTGGGAGTTGTGAAGCAGACTATATTGGAAGGATGGAGAATAAGCCAGCTAGGGGAGTTCTTTAGGGTAGCCATGTGGCACAGTGAATAGAGGGCTGGCCAAGGAGTCAGGAAGACACATCTTCCTGAGTTCAAATCCAGCCTTAGGCACTTGCTAGCTTGGTAACCCTGTTTACCTCAGTTTCCTCATCCATAAAATGAGCTGGAGAAGGAAATGACAAACCACTCTAGTATCTCTGCCAAGAAAACCCCAAAAAGGGGTCGTGAAGAGGTGGACTGATTGAACAGTAACAAAGGTGAGTTCTTTCTATCAGAGAAGGGAGGCTTTCAGGGTACTGATTGCATGGATGAAATTATCCCAGCCTCCATGGCCGCCTTCCTCTTTGATGTTATGTGTCCCTGATGAAGGTCTTGTGTTCCAGCTGTGCTGTAAGCGACCTGATGTATCAGGTCCATAATAAATCAAAGGACTAGTCAGTCTACAAGCATTTATTAAGAATTTACTCTGTGCCAGGCGCTGTGCTAAATACTGGGAATACAAAGGAAAGTAAAAACATGGTTTCTCCTAGCAACGATGGCTCTGTGTCACAAGATCAGCAATAGCTATGCCCTAAAAAAATGCTTGTTGAGTTCTCTAACATCTTGCCTGTTTCAGAGGTTACAAGACCCTGATGTATTTTTCAATTTAGAATCTCTTAGTATAGGTTTGTATCTCTCTTTTTCTCTGAACTTTAAAAAATGTTCTTCTCAAAAGTCTAGGGTTTATGATGCAAAGGTCATAACCTTCCATGACTATGGCAACTTCAAATACACTTTCACATGACCAATCAGTTCCTTCTTATTAGCAAAAATTAGATCCAACAATTTCCATTATTGACTTCTTTACTTCATGAGAGAAGTAATGGCTATTGGCTGGATTCTGTAGAGCAGTGGTGTCAAATTCACATAGAAATGGATCCTTGCCAGTTGCATATTGACTTAAAACCCACAAATTAACATTGTGCATATTGAATTGTCATTTTATTTATTTTGCTAAATATTTCCCTAGTATATTTTAATCTGGTTTGGGAAGCTTGCACCATGGGTCAGAGTAATACTTCTAAAAGATATCTATATAGCTGAAGTCCTTTTCCTTTTTATGTAAGGACTTAGATGCAAGCTCTAGTCTGATATCAGATACTAGATGAGAACAAAATGGGCCAAATTCTGACATTCTTGGAGGAAATCCTGGGTAGGGGCATGAACCAAAGAAAGTACTAGAGATGTCCCCCAAAATTTAACCCAATCCGTATAAACCCTGAATTTTGGTTGTAGGACAGAGGTTATATGTTGAAACCTTTACAGTTTGGGTTATCTACATTAGGGAGATATCTACTATATTACTGAGCATTGATCATAGACTTCAAGCTAGGCAGGGTTCTTAAAGGTTATCCAATCCAGCTTCCCCATTTTGCAAATGTGAAAGCTGAGGGTACAAGAAGTTAAGAACTTGCCCAGGATCACGCAGATAAGTGTCAGCAGTTGGATTTGAACTCATGTCCTCTGATTCCTTCCATTACCAAGACACCTTCCTTATCTGGTCAGGGTGTATAAATGATGCCAGTTCTGTGGCTCTCATTTTATCTTTACTCAAAACTTCTCTAACAACTTTTCCCACTGAGATTAATGCATTTTCTTACAGGTCTATATTTTTTTTCACATCCAGTGCTAATCTTCCATCTCTTTTTTTACCTCCATTTCTGTTAAACAAAAGAGTTTGAGTCTCTCTTGTTGATAGTAGAACAATCTACTTTATTGCCCATGTTCCGTATATTGATTGTTATACATATCTAACACACTAATCATAATAAATCATAATAAAAATACTTATAAAAGACAAAATGGACCGTTTCACTTAAGTAACAGGAAAAACTCATCTTCCATAGTTCCAGGAACTATCCCTCTCTCATTTATCTTCTTGCTCTTAAAATAGCTTAAACTTTTTTGTTCTTGATATATTTTTTTCCTTTTGCACAATCAGAGTAGCTAGTAAAAGGAGAAGATAGATGGATTAAGAAAATGTTATCTTATTAAGCACATCTGATTAAAATCTGAGGCATAATATCTATAGGAGATTGACCTAAATCTGAAAGTTGGAGAACCATTCTGCTATAGACAAGTAGCCAAAAAATATCAACAATATTCAAAAGAAGAAATGTAAATTATCAACAACCATCTGAGAAACAGTTGAAAGCCATCAAAAATCAGGAAAAATAAATTAATAAAATATAAATTAATACTTAATAATAAAATAATAATAAATATAAATTAATAAAAAATTATTAATAATGTCATCTGTAAAGTTAGCAAAGATGATAAAGGATAGGAAACACTTAAAGGGAGTATGGCATCCTAGTTGCTGGTGGAGTTGTGGTTCATTCAATTTGGAATTATTAATTACTATACCTTCTAGAGAGTCATTTAATAAATGCTTATAGAATTAAGTTAGGGAATAAAAGTTATTAAATTGCTCATACCTTTTGACTCAGTGATCCCACTCTAGAATTAGACCGTAAGAAAGCTAGTGACGTCAAGAAAAGATCCCTCTCTAGAAAATACACTTAGCAACATTATTTATGATAGTAAAAAAGATAGAGATAAAATATATACCCAATGGCTGAGGAACAGCTCAATATACTGTGATAAAAGAATATAATTGACCATTCCGATACCTTAAATATCAATAGATAGGGAGAATTCAGAAAAACAAAGGAAGATCCATATAAAATGATACAAATTCAAGAATAGTTTATAAATTACTGTAGTAATATAGATAAATGCATGGCTAAAAGGAAACAAGATTAGATCAAATTGAATGAACAAACAAAATGTGTCAATATGAATTGTTTTTAATTAAAGAATAAAAAATGATAATAGTTTATACTTGAATAGTACTTTAGGGTTTATAAAGTATTATTTCCAATCTTTTCCTTCACTTAATTATTTTTTATGGAGGAGTCACATTGGTTCCTGTAGTATGATTAAAATCTCAGAGATACCTGGCCCCAAGCTAGCTACCTACACTGAAAAATCAGGATCTTGAACTCCTACATATCCATTTTCTGTCTCCGGCCCTC
>CM053769.1:17191653-17274743 GCA_028658325.1 Potorous gilbertii | reverse complement strand
GACTCTTGCAGCTCTGATATTCTATGAGTCTACATAGTTTTCCATTTGTTCTAAATAATATAGGATTTGCTGGAGGCTAATTGGGTGAAGATATCTTCTCCTTTTCAGGTTAACATGTAATTGTTTCCCTCTGATAACCACAAGAAGTGGTTTTTACCAGAAATATATTCCTCTGCAGATAAAACCTTTTATTCGAGAACAATCTCAGCAAGAATTTAAAAAAAAAAAACTCGTTATGAAAGAGGCCCTGTTGTATCATAGAACACCACAGTGGGAGGCAGGATACTGGGTCAAAGTCCCACCTTTGCATCAAACTAGCATGTGACCTTAAGCAAGGTCCCTATCCACAAGGAATCTCAGTTTCCTTATTTGTAAAATGGGAATGGTTTAATGATTTTTTTTTTTAGTCTCTGGAGTAGTGAAGTCTCTCTGATTGTTCCACTGTGGCTATAAGATAGCAAGTAGAATATATATTTTACGGAGGGGTTTGGAAGACTATAGAACATACAGATGGATGGAATCCAGGATGTCAAAGGAAAACCCCTTGACAGGCCATGGGTTGGGCTAGATCCAATAAGATGAAATTTAATGGGATAAATGTCTTAAACATTCACGTTCAAAAAATTGACTCTACAAATTCAAGATAGGGGAGGTATGGTTGAACAATCTTTTTGGATCTAAGGTTTTTTAGTAGATTATAAGTTTAATAGGAGTCAATCATGTGACGTGGAAACAAAAGAAGTTATTGAGAGCTTGAACTGCATTGAAAGGCCCAGGTTCCAGGAATAAGGAGGCAATAATGCCTTTGCCTTCTTCATTCTGCCCCAGTAAGATTACAACTGGAGTATTACACAGTGCTCAGTACAACCATTTACAAGTGATATTGATAAACTGGAAGATGTTCAGAGCAATATGCCTACAATGGTGAAGGATCTCAAGTCCATGATATGTAAGGATTAAGTGAAGTGACGAGGGATGTTTAACTTGGAGTAGAGAAAATTCAGTGAGGATGTGAAAGATGACATCAAGTACGCAAAAAGTTGACAGGTAAAAAAAGGAATTCAGCTTGTTCTGTTATGTCTCAGAGGACAAACCTAGGAGCCGAGGATGAAAATTGCAAACAGTCAAGTTCAGTCTTGCTGTTGGGAAAAACTTACTAATCATTAGAGCTACATAAAAGTGGAATAAGATTCACCTTCACCAACAGTCTTTAAGTAAAAAGCAAATTCTGGGTGATTATTTGTTATGGGTGGTAGTGAGGATTCTTTTTTCTGAATGGGTTGGACTAGCTGACTCTAGATTTCCTTTCCAGTTCTGAAATTTTATGATTTGTTGGCTCATAAAAAGAGGGGGGAAGGTCCATGCGGAATTGGACCAAGCAAGGTAGAAAATGAAAGATTCATGTTTACAATTGGAAAATAAATAAATGGAGGACTTAGGAAAGAGAATTGGCCCAAGTAGTTGGAAAGACAAACCTCTTTCAATGAGAAATTAATCATAATTTATAAAGAAGAAAAATGAGGAAAATGGAGCCTATAATACTGATAGGGATTTAGGCTAGAGATGGACCCATGGAGAGGATTTGGGGACAATTAAAAAGGGAAGAATTGAAAGAAATAAGATCTGCATGTTTCAGAGGAAGAATAGATAGAAAAAATTTAAAACTTTTTTTCTCTACCTAGCAGAATCTTCTAATAAAGACTCTAGCAATTCTTTTGTAGTGAAGGAGAGATCACTGGGGCTGTTATAAGGGCAAAAATAAGGTTCCTAATGCCTCAATAGAGGACAGTACTGTCTATAATCAGGGTAGTCTCTGACATTAAGTCAACTGCATTTTGCATCTCATAACACTTTCTGATTCTCTGTTTCTAAGAATCATATTTACAAATTATTGGAAAACTTGCAGTTTAAAGGAATTCAAAAATTCTTTTGGCAAAGCAAATAACTATCCCCAAATTTGTCTTTATGTATAGTTGGTGAAAGGTAATGACCTGTGATGGGTAGTAGACTGACCTTAAAGTCAGTAAAACCTAGTTTTGTTTTGTTTTTACAAAAACTGTCACCAAATTAGGTTTCCATGTAGTAGATACAGTGCTGGACCTGGGGTTGGGAAAATCTAGTTCCAAGTCTTGCTTCTAATATACCAGCTGTATGACCATGAGCAAAATGAATGTCCCAGGTAGTGCTCTAAGACTATAAGTTACACATGAGTTGCCAATATGTATTGGTGGATGGAGTTTCCACACTGCCAATGAAAGCACAGGTCTGAATACCAGTAACCACAACAAGTCCAGCTGCACATTTCTACCAGGATGGAAAAGTCTTTGAGTATGATCCCAGCGATAGAAGATATTTGCTATCTAAGGACCAGTCTGCTAAGTACAGAGAGGGACTCCGTAAGGACAAGTAGCCTGGGCACCAAATGATGAATTCTGGGACCATGGCAACATATGGGACAAAAAAAATACAAAATGGCTCTCAGTCCTGAGAGGTCTCCTTCTGCTTGTGTAGTAATAGTGGCAGGCTGGTGGAAATATGGGGAGTGGGACTGGGAACAATTAAAATTTTTAAACTATTCTTAAATGCAACTTAGTCTTCTCAATATGGCACACTGGCTACAGTGGGAAATTGTGCAGCCCCTTCAATGACTCCAATCTTCTCCCTGAAACAAAACCATCGTCATCTGGTGATGCTATATTGCTGAGAATTATGGAATAGCTACAATGGCTGAAGACTCAAAATAGCAGACCACCTAGAGGGCAAATGAGAGGTCATTGGTGAGTATATGTGGGCTGGGACATATTACCACTAATCAATTTTGCATGAAAGGTTAGTATTTATGATTGGAAAAAGGAGGTCTTGCATATAGACAGCCCACGTGTAGCACCGATGCCCATGTACTGACAAAACTATTCTAAAATGTGTACAGGGACACAAACGAGTCACACAGGATGAGCAGCCATAGAGAGGTTCCAATCTGCATCCCTAGGGAGAACATCTACCTCAATGAGGAAGGTTGTTAGGGATTATCTGGCCATTTTTTGCAGTGCCCAGGCTGAGCATAAGCAAAAAAGACCACCATGACAATACTTGCAGCTTATATATCAACATCTGGCACAGGGAGGATGAAGGGGTATAAAAATGAAGTTGATAGACTCAAAAAGGATATTCCAATTTAAATTGGCATGTAATTTGTAACCCTTGAGTCAGAATCTCCCTCCTGCCATAAAATAACTTGGGCACCCTGGGCAAGGGGAGGGGGATAAAGAGGGATACTATTGTTGTTCAGTTATTTCAGTCTCATCCAACACTTCATGACCCCTTTTGGGGTTTTCTTGGATAAGATACTGGAGTGGTTTTCCATTTCCTTCTCCAGCCCATTTTACAGAAGAAAACTGAGGCAAAGAGTTAAGTGACTTGACCTGGATCACACAGCTAGGAAGTGTCAGAGACCAGATTTGAATTCTGGAAAATGAGTCTTTCTGACTTCAGGTCAGTCTCTCTGTTCATTCCTCCACCTAGCAGCCCAAAAAAGGATGGCTCTCACTTTTTTCTCTTTTCTACTCCCACAAAGGTAATATCTAGGTGTAAAAAAATTAAAGGTATCAATGAAATTTTTAAAAATAAATGTAAATAAACCAAGATGTTTAGACTAAATGATCATCAAGGTATTTTCTAGCTGCAAATGCTAGTATATTTCTACAGCTCTTCTAGATTTTAAGAGCCCAAGGTCTTTGGTAATTTGGATTGATGGGGGAGGGATGAAAGATTATCCATGTCAAATCAGTGGCATACAGAGGATAGTTTTTCATATAAATTTCTATTTTGAATATCAACTTAAATAGTTTTTGGATTGGTCAACGTCCTGATGATATTTCATCACCATAATCATAACATTCTAGTTGCCCTCCTAAACCTATCTGTTTTAACATCCTTATTTTTCGCCCTCTGAAGTAAAGAGCAGAGGAGTCAGGTTGGCTTTTGGATTTACTGAGACAGTGCAACTGGGAGTTCTTTTTTTAATTTATTTAGTGTTTTATTTTTTTCCCCAGTGACATGTAAAAACAACTTTTAACATTTGTTTTTGAAACTTCCAAATTTTAAGTTACAAATTCTCTCCCTTCCTCCCTCCCCACTCCCCCCTCACTGAGAAGGCAATTCAATATAGGTTGTACATGCGTAGTCATGCAAAACATTTCCATAACAGTCGTGTTGTGAAAGAAAACATGGACAAAAAAAACCTCAAGAAAAATAAAGAAAGGAAAAAAGTATGCTTCAATCTGTGCTCTGACGTCAATAGTTCTTTCTCAGGGGATGGATAGCACTTTTAATCATGAGTCCTTCGGAATTGTCTTGGATCATTGTGTGGCTGGGAGTAATACAATGTTGCTATTATGTTGTACACAGAATGTTTCATTTTACATAAACACATGTAAGTCTTTCCAGGTTTCTCTGAGAACATCCTCATCCTTTCTTATATAGCACAGTAGTGTTACATCATAATCACGTATCACAATTTGTTCACAGTCATTCCCCAACTGATGGGCATCCCCTCAGTTTCCAATTCTTTGCCACTAAATAAGAGCTACTATAGATATTTTTATACACATCTTTGTCCTTTTCATTCTTTAATGTCTTTTGGGATGTTTATATATGTATATATGTACATATATACACATATATTTGTCCTTTTTATTCTTTTATCTTTTTAATCTCTAGTAGTGTTATTGCTAGGTCAAAAGGTATGCATGGTTTTATACTTCTCTGGGCTTAGTTCCAAATTGCTCTACAGAATGTTTAAAGCAGTTCACAACTCTACCAACAGCGCATGAAAGTCTCATTTTTCCCACATCCCCTCTATCATTCGTCATTCTCCATTTTTGTCATATTGATCAATCTAATAGGTATGAGGTAGTACCTCAGAATTGTTTTCATTTGCATTTCTCCAATCAATAGTGAGTTAAAACATTTCTTCATATAGTTATAGTTTTTGTTACATCATCTGAAAACTGTTCATATCTTTTGATCATTTAGCATTTGGGGAATGGGACTTATTTTTATAAATTTGGCTCAGTTCTCTACATGTTTAAGAATGAAGTCCTTATCAGAGAAATTTGCTTCAAATTTTTTTTCACAGTTACTATGGCTAACTATATTTCCCTCCATCCTGTTCCTCGCCCCCATTTATTCTATTCTGTCTCTCCTTTCACCCTATCCCTCCTCAAAAGTGTTTTGCTTCTGACTACCCCATCCTCCAATGTACTATCCCTTCTATCATATACTCTCCCTTCTCTTATGCCCTTCCCCTCCTACTTTCCTGTAGAGTAAGATAGATTTCTATACTCAAATGAGTGTGCACAATTATTCTCTCTTTGAGCTAATTCTGATGAGAGTAAGATTCACTTACTTCCCCTCAACTCCTCTCTCTTCCCCTCCACTGTAAAAGTTTTATATTGCCTCTTTTATGTGACATAATTTGCCCCATTCTATCTGTCCCTTTCCTTTTCTTCCAGTACATTTCTCTTTCACCCTTTAATTTTCTATTTTTAGAAACCATCCCTTCATATTTAACTCACACCTGTGTTCTCTGTCTATATATACTCCTTCTAACTCCCCTAATAATGAAAAAGTTCTTAGGAGTTAGAAATATCATCTTCCCATGTAGGAATGTAAACAGTTTAACCTCATTAAGTCCCTCATGATTTCTCTTTCTTGTTTACCTTTTTAGGCTTCTCTTGAGTCTTGTATTTGAAAGTCAGATTTTTTATTCAGCTCTAGTCTTTTCATCAAGAATGTTTGAAAGTCCTCTATTTCACTGAATGTCAGTTATTTTCCCCCAAAGGATTATACTCAGTTATACTCTTTTGCCCTCTGGAATATCATGTCCAAAGTCCTCTGACCCTTTAATGTAGAAGCTGCTAAATCTTTTATTATCCTGACTGGGGTTCTACCAAATTTGAACTATTTCTTTCTGGCTGCTTGCAATATTTTCTGCTTGACCTCGGAGTGCTGGAATTTGGCTATAATATTCCTGGGAGTTTTCATTTGGGATCTCTTTCAGGGGGTGATCAATGAATTCTTTCAATTTCTATTTTACCTTCTGGTTCTAGAATATCAGGGAAGTTTTCCTTGATAATTTCTTGAAAGACGTTATCTGAGCTCTTTTTTTAATCATGGCTTTCAGGTAGTCCAGTAATTTTTAAATTATCTCTACTAGACTTACTTTCCAGATCAAATGGTTTTTCAAAGAGATATTTCACAGTCTTCTACTTTTTTATTCTTTTGGTTTTGTTTTATTATTTCTTGATTTCTCATAACATCATTAACTTCCATTTGCTCCATTCTAATTTTTAAGGAATTATTTTCCTCAATGGGCTTTTGCACCTCCTTTTCCATTTGGCCAATTCTACTTTTAAAGGAGTTTCTTTTCTTCTTCAGTGAATTTTTGTGCCTCTTTTTCTATTTGGCCAATTCTGCTTTTTAAGGCATTCTTCTCCTCATTGGCTGTTTGGACCTCTTTCATCATTTGACCTAGTCTACTTTTTAAGGTGTTAATTTTTTGTTCCTCCTTTACCATGATATTGACTTATTTTTCTTGATTTTCTTGCATTACTCTCATTTCTCTTTCCAATTTTTTTTCTTCCTTTCTTCCTTCATTTTCAGAACGCTTTTTGAGCTGTTCCATGGTCTGAGACCAATTATATTTTTCTTAGCAGCTTTGGATGTAAGAGTTTTAACTTTGTTTCCTTCTGAGTGTGTTTTGATCTTCCTTGTTCCCATAGTAACTTACTCTGGTCAATTTTTTTTTCTGTTGTTTGCTCATTTTCCCCATCTATTACTTGATTTTTAGCTCTTTTTTAAAATATTGCTCTGCTTCCAGGGTAGAGGGCTCATTGTTCCCAGCTTCATCAGTTTTGTGCTCCTGTTTTCAGAGATACTTACAGGAACCTATAAGCCTACGTTCTGATCTGTGAGTGACCACAAGCATTCTTTTCTGCCCTGCAATGGTGAAAAAGGCCCCACTATACTGTGGCTGAAAGTTCTGGTGTGCTCCTTCTCACCCTGACACTGTCACCCAGGACTGAGACATGGATCTGAGTATGGGCAAAGCAAGCAAGTCCTACCTCAGTGCCATCAAAGAGACCCCTGTAATCTCCTTCTGACCAGTTGTTTGACCCCCTTACCATCTGTTGGCTGAGAGGTCCAGAAGCAGCTACTGCCCCTGCTGATTCAATGGTTCCCAAGGTCTTCTGGTTTGCTGGGGCTGGGGCTGTGCTGATGCAGCCAGCCCTAAATTGTGCCCCGTTCTCACCTTTTCCTGCAACCTTCTAACAACAGACCTTCACAAAAAACCTTTCCTGCCAACCTTCTAAGTTGTCTTGAGCTGAAAAATTGTTTCACTTCCTCTTTTTGTGGGTTCTGCTGCTCTAGAATTTGTTTAGAGTCATTATGTAAAGGTACTTGGATGGATTTGGAGGAGAACTCAAGTGAGTCCCTGCCATTACTCTGCCATCTTGTCTCTGCTGTGTGACTGGAATTCCAAGTGTCCTTTCCCCTGCATCTCCTCTCTGTGGCAATGCATTCTTCTGATGTGCCACACAAAGAAAGCAATTAGGAGAATATCTCTTTACAAGCACTTTGTATATCTGTGCCTATGTTTTCAAGTTGCCCCAAGCTCTCGGCACCTGCATCCTCTTCCCTCTCTCGGGAAGCTGTGGTTTCATATATCAGGACTAGAGAAACGTGAGGGAGATCATTCACTTACCTATAGGGCAGATACCTCATGATGGAGCTTGGGATTCTGACAGAGAGTGGCATAGCATTCATGAGAAGTACTCACATGTTAATGAATGGCACTTTGGTAACCTAGAATAAGAATTCCTAACCTTTTCTGTGTGATAGATCCTGTTGGCAGTCTGGTGAAGGCTGTGTACCCTTGTCTTCAGGATGTTTATTGCCTAGATTAATAACTGTAGGAAATGTCAAATGTCAGTTAGAGCTTAGTGAAAATGAAGATGTATTTTTTCCTATCCATGTCTATAGACCTCTTATAATCCATCCACAGAGGCCTTAGAGGGATTGTGGACCTCAGGTTAAGAATGTCTGTCCTAGAGGAAGTTTGTTGTAAACCTAGACCTGCTGACACTTTTTTTCAATAATATGGGGGAAAAGATAGAATATTATGAAGTTTGCATATGATACACAGTTGGGAATAAATACAGTGAAGTAAAAAATATAGACATTGGGCAACTAGCATGCTAGATCAAAGCCAACAAGATGAGATCTAATAGGAATAAATGTGAATTACTTTATTTAGGCTCAGGAAATCAATTGTAGAAGTTGTAATAGGGGTGAAAAATCATCTCTGCCCATTGATAGACCTCAGGTGGGATTATTGAGGGAGACTTGATAGGGGAGGCCCATACCTTTTGCTGATTGCTCATGAGGCACTGGGTGGTGCCCTCCAACTCTGAAAAGATACTCTGGGATGAGGTTTTGCTTTGGGGCTTAGTTTTTAGAAGAAGGTTGGTATGCCAGATGAAACTCTGGGCAGCCGTTTTAAGGAGCCCCCTGACTTTGAAAACCCAGATGTTGGTGCTTCTCTCTCTGGTAATGATGCATGCATTACCTATGGTCAGACAGTTGGAAGCCCTGTCTGTTGGGTCTGCTTTTATTTTCTCTGTTGGTTTTTTATGTAAATAAAGTTCTAAGAACCTGTGCAGCAGGCCCTTCTGGGTGCCAGATGCTTGCTGATACACAAGTACAGGTTAATAATAACTGACAGTTATAGAAGGCTTTAAGATGAGCAAAGTTCTTCACATGCATTATTTCATTTGACCCTAATAATAAACCTATGAGGAATGTATTACAACGTGTTGTTATCCCCATTTTACAGAAGAGTAAACTGAGGCTCCTAGCATTCATATAATTTGCCCATGGTTATTCATCCTATAAGTGTTAGAGGTGAGATTTGAGCCTCTCTCTTCCAAGTCTCATTTCATCCTTGGAAAAACCTTGTAAGGTAAATATTAAAAGTAAATATCAACTATGCCATGGAAAGCTTATTTGGCAATAATTTTTATAGGAAAAAAAATAAGGAAAGTTTTGTTAACTTGAAAGGAATGCAGCATTAGCCAGCAGTACGACCTGACTCCTGAATAGGGTAACCCAAACAACGTATAGTAGCAAACATTTGGCATCCAGATGATGTGAATTACCCACTTCTCTCCACTCACACATCCTCTACCCTAGTGAAGACCCATATTGCCTCTCACCTGAACTATTGCAATTGCCTCATCCTTTCCCTGTCCAATCCATCTCCACACAACTTACCAAACCGATATTTCTGAAGCACTCATCTGGCTATGTTAGACTTCCCACACCGCCCCCCCCCCAACCATTCAAAATAGTCGATGCTTCCTATTACATCTAGGATGTGATGTGCAAAAATGATAACACTCAGCCTTTATTTGTCTCTGTAAATTCCACCCATTGCTTCTATTTCTTTCCCCTAGAACCTCGCAATATAAATTTAATTCCTCTTCTATTTCACAGTCCTTTGAACACTTCAAGACCACCATCATGTCTTTTCTTCTCCTGGCTAACCAGCCACAGGGTTTGGGGTTTTTTTGCCCCTTACGTAAATGCCATTAAACTCAAAGCAGCATCCTGGTTGACCTCCTCTAGAGAGATACTGTCCATTAATCAATATCCTTTCTATAACTTGTGTCTTCTTTCTCTCTAACTGTTGGGATCTTATAGTTTCTGACTACAAGGGTCCTATGACCTCTGACGCAGGCATAGTTGAGAAAGTAGGAAAGGGCTCAGAAGGTCTCATCGTGGACACAGCTGTCCCCAACCTTGGGGCACAAATTAGCACTGCCTAGCCCTTTGGTGGATTCTTTGTACAATACCTCTGTCAGCTTATAGCACAGCCTACAGCGTAAGACTTTCCCCAGGGACACAGGCAACACAAGAGAACAGAAATAGAATGAAAGTCGCTGAGTGTCCATACTCCCCAGGACTACACTGCTTTGCCCCGACAAGGTCCCTTATGCCTCTCTTCTTTCCTTTTTTCCATCACAGTATAATAGCCAACCTTAAAACTGGTCCAGGAAATTGGACTTTCTCTCCCTTTTATCTAATTCTGCCTGCAGCCAACCTCAGGATGGGAAGGAGGCTGGGGCCCTTCTTAGGAATATTGGCAACAGCTCCAGCCTTCTTGGCTCATGAATCATCTGCCCTGTCTTCATGGTTTCAGTCACATTAGCCTTCTTCCTGGTGTGGGATAGCATTGGAGAACAGGAAGAGACAGGCAGGGAAAAGGAGCTCGAAGAAAGCACCAAAGAGAAAATTTCATAACAACACATTCTGAAGAGGGCAACAAGGGAGATCAGCTCTCTCTTTTAAGCCTACTGAAGTGTGCAGGTCTTTCTTGTCTCAATGATCAATAAAGGGATTTCTTTGTCATCTCAAAGCACAAGTCCTCTGGAACTGAGCCACTGTGTCTCTGGAAGCAGCTGGGGGAGCTCACAAATACTCTGATGGGGTGTGCTCTAGCCAGAGCAGATGGGGGGAGTCATTTACCACCCTTATGCAGGGAGCGTCTGAGATAGTGTGGGGTCAATGGGTGTCACCTGAGTGTACAATGCTGACAGGTAGATCATCACCCATTGGGGTGATTTGAAAATCAAAGCACAATCATATATTCATAATATTTATATTAATTATTATTTATAATTAAATATCATATTTTATTAAATTAAATAGCAAACATTTATAATTAAATATTAAATCAGAGCCAAGTTACCTTTTTTTTTTAGATATTTATTTTGTTGGCTTTTCTTCTTTTTCTAGACCAAGTTAAGGAGACCTGGAGTAGAGAAGACAAAACCTACAAGAGACGGAACACGAATCTTAGTAATTTTGTTGACTTTTAAAAGTTAATCTCATGATTCTCTCCTTTTTGTATTTTTTTGTTCAAGTTGAGATGATCTAATAAAGAGCTGTATTCAACAGATCAACAAATGTTTACTAAGCACCTACTATGGGCAGGGCCTAGTTCTAACCACGAAGATACAAAGGCAAAAATGAAAAAATCCTGCCCTCAGGTTACTTGCATTGTGCTGTATTTTTACTAAGACAAATTTTTAGAAATTTTGATTAGCCATCTGGATGGATCTGAACAGAGACTTACCATGTTATTCCCCTATCCAATAAAGTCTAATACTCAATCAAATAGCATCCATTAATTATTTATTAAATAATAATTATAATTTCTTATCTACTATATGGCAGGCACTGTGCTAAGGATACAAATAACAAAAAAAAATGTAACAAAACACAGTCTTTGCTCTCAAAAAGTTCACAGTCCAGTGGCAAATTCTACCATCTCTCTATTCTCTACAAGTTGAAATATAAACTTCTGCTATTTGACTTTTAAAGCCCTTCACAATCTGGCCTTAATATTACCGCTGGTCCAGCTAAATTGACCTACTTGGCGCCCCACACATGCATGGTATGCCATTTTCCGTATCTGTACCTCTGTATTGGCTACTCCATGCTTGGAATGTACTCCCTTATCACTTCTTCCTCTTCAAATTTATTCCTTCAAAACTTTGCTTAAGAACTACCATGAAGACTTTCCAGATCTGTTCCCCACCTCGACCCTCTGTTGTCTGTGGCCTTCCTCCCAATTTTTATCTAATGCATATTTTATTAATTATAACCATAAGATTATATATATAATTATGTTATATATTAAGATATAATTATATCTAATGCATATTATATTAATATAAAATAATATTTTAATATTCATTTATGTGCATGAAATTGCAAGCCCTTCAAAGCCCTGAAAGGCAAGAAACCGCTTCATATCTATTTTCCTATGCCCAGTGCCTGGCACAAGGTAGGTGTTTAACAAACTTTTGTTGATTGGTTGATTGATTAGGGTAAGATTAAAACTAGGGAATCTACACTGCCCTCTGAGGTAAATGTGCCAGGGAAGTCCCTAAAGTGTTTGTAACTCCTGATGTGTGTAAACAGCAAAAAGGAAGGTCAGAAGGTCTCTACTTTGTGAACTCTGCTAAGGAAATGTTAGTTAAGTCTCTTTGGATTCTTTTTGATGAATACATGTCTCTATTGTGAGACATTAGCCAGAGACTAGAAGGCCTACAGGAGAAGGCCTATCGCACAGAACTGACTCTTAACTCTCTTACTTTCACAGTTCCACAGTTCAAACCTCAAGTTTGAAATGGTGAAGACTTTTGTATACATCCATAAAATCAAAAAATGGAATATAAAGAGGTTGTTCCCACTGAGCCCACCTTTGTTTCCTCTCGTGGAAGATAAATAGGTTGGATTAGGCGGATTTGAAGTTAGAGAACTTAAATTTAAATGCCACCTTAACTGCTTACTTATCTGATCTTAGGTGAGCAGTTTTGCCTCTGCCTCAACTGTAAAATGAAGGATTTAGACTAAAGGAAATGTATGTGTAATAGGGCAACTGGGTGAAAGAATAGATAGAGCCTCAGTCCTGGAGTTGAGATATCTCTGAGTTCAAATCTGGTCTTATACACTTACCAGCTGTGTGACCCAGGGCAAGTTACTTAACTCTGTTTGCCTCAGTTTCCTTTTCTGTAAAATGAGCTAGAAAAGGAAATAGCAAACCATCTTTGTCAAGAAAACCCCAAAGAAGGTCACAAAGAATCAGATACAACTAAAAATGACTGAATGGCAACAAAATTATGTAAACTGCACCTCTCTGTCCTGTCCTGCTCTGAACTTAAGGTAATAAAAGGTACGATGTGAATGCTGAGGATTGGGGGGAAAAATAAGAATAAAAGTTGTTTAGTTTCATAGGATTTAGTTAGAATTTAAAGAGAAACTGAATACCTCATCTAACTTTCTCATCTTACATATAAGGAAGCCAGAGATGAAAGTGATTTGCCCAGTTACACAGCACTTAGGAGAACTTAGTTTTGAGCCCAGGTTCTTGGACTCAAAACCCAAGTCCTCTGGAGCAAATTCCTAAATAGAAGTTGTACCTCCAGAGAGAAGCAAACTTAGGAAAGCCAATAAAACTGAAATATGAATAAAATGGAGGAAATCCAAGGAATCACCAGTGCCAAATCAGATAATTTGGCTGACTCCATGTCCAGTGGGAAATCATGGAGATAGCACTGAAGTCAGAGGATCTAAGTTAAAGTCTTAAGATCATAGGATTTGTACATTTAGAGCTGGAAGGGACCTCAGAAGCCATCTAATCTAATCTCATTTTGTGGATGAGAAAAATAAGGCTCCGAAATGCCTTCCCCAAGGTCACACTTGTGTGTGGTCAATGGCAGAGCTAGGATGAAGTCAGGTCTTCTCACTCCCAATCACTCTTTCTCCTTCTTTGGGATTTAAGGGAAGTCCTTTAAGATCACTGAGCCTCAGTCCCTCATCTGTAAAATGAGGGTGGTTGGACCAGATCACCTCGAAGATTCTTCTCTTTTCTTCCTGGCTTAATGCCTCTCTTTCCAGCCTCTTCCACTTTCTTCCAACAGACTTCACCCTGAGGATGTCTCCAACCCTGCAGCTGTCAGCCAACTGACGAGCTCCTGCCTAGGACAATTATTTCATAAAGAGCCCAAGCCATCAAGGCTCATTTTTTCCCCTGCTCTGCTCCTGACTCTCCACACTTTTTCTACCTTGTCCCCATATGAGTTCCTCCCCTAGTCCTCCCACCCTATTCTCCAGTTCCCTTCTAAGTATTTTCTTCCCCTCATTAGCATAAAAACCACTTGACAGAGACTGTTTCATTTTGCTTATGTTTGAATTTCCAATCCTGATCATGGTACCTGACACATAGTAAGTGCTAAGTAAACACTCCATGTCTCTATGTGTGTCTCTCTGTCGGTCTGTCTGTCTGTCTGTCTCTCTGTCTCACACACACACACACACACACACACACACACACACACCCTGAGTTACTCTTGGGCTCATGTCTATAGAATAATTTTATAAATATGACCCATGTTCACAAAGATTCTTCATTTTGAAACATAGCAATGAAATTGCTTACGTGTTGTAGAGCACAAACCTCTAGCAAGAGCCTAGGGTTTGAGCTCCCAACCTTTTAAGAGGAAAGTGCTCTCTGTGTCTCTCTGTCTCTATCTCTCTGTCTCTCTCTCTGTTTCTGTCTCTGTCTCTCTCTCTGTCTCTGTCTCTCTGTCTCTGTCTCTCTCTCTGTCTCTGTCTCTGTCTCTCTCTCTCTCTATCTCTCTCTCTGTCTGTCTCTCTGTCTCTCTCTACTTGTCTGTCTCTGTCTCTGTCTCTCTGTCTCTCTGTCTCTCTCTCTCTCTCAATCTCATTCTCTATCTCTCTCTCTTTTTTTGTCTCTCTCTGCTCCCATTATATCCAAATGATGTAAACAAAAGGAAATCAGATAACACAAGGACAGGATTAACCAGAGGTGTTTATGAGAAATAATGTAATAATGCTAAAGCTGGCAAATATATTTTTAAACATTTAAACAAACCCGCAGTCAGAAGTAAAGCAGGAGGCAGAGTTGGAACTGGCCCCATTCCTCCCCACTGATTTGTTTCAGTACTCTTGTCCTGGAGCAAGAACATACAATAAACCCAGTCACTCACCTGTCTGTTGATGTATTTGGAAGTCATCTCTCATGGTCTTGAAGGAGGGAAGTCCAGATGTGGGAGATACCAGCTGCTGCCAAGGTCATATTGATGTAGCACTTCCTCCTTCTCTCTTCTAGTTTTTCCAAAATTCATAGGCTGGATGTGGAAAACTGAGGACTGATCTTCCATTAGTTTCCTCCCTTCCTAAACTGTAAAGAACCACAAATCTCAGGGGTTTTGTGAGCAGCCAACCTCTTGCCAGAGGTTATTAGATATGTTTCTATCTAGATTTTTCCAGTTCTACATCCATGATCCTCTGACCTATTTGTACCACCACACTCCTTCCCCACTTTCTTTCCTGTTTTTGGCCTTTGACAACAAGGGAACATGTTCCCATCATCAGTCTGACATCGTCTTCATGACGATGGTGAAACTACTGTATTTCACTGAGCCTCAGTTTCCTTCTAAACAGGGTTAATAACATCGGTAAGTACCCTCATCCTAGGGTTATGAGGTTGAAATGATATGATTTAAGTAAAATGCTTTGCAAACCTTGGAGTGTCGTATATATGTCATCATTTCTTATTATTCATGTTGCAGCTGTCCTGTGAGCCAGCCCGGGCACTCTCTATGGGAAAGATGCATCTTTGTTGTGGGGGCAGCAATGAAGGCCAAATGGAAATTTTGACCATACTGTTAATAAAATTATTTTTGTGGTTTTCTGGGTATGTGAAGAGTGTTCTGCTGTGAGTGTAGCTGATGAGGGTTGACTTTGTGAATTGCAGGATGCTGAGGCTTTGCAACAGCATACCAGCTCCCTCACGCGCTTTTCAGACTGATTTAAGGTGAAGGTGTTTAAAGGCCTTTATCAGGTGATCTTGGCTCCCTGGAAAATATACCATCATCCTTTGGAGAGCCCCTGCTAATAATTCCCAGATTTGAAGGCTAGGAGGTCAGAGACAGGTTGTTCCCTGTGGAGGATCCCCAGGCTGTGAAATTCTCTCTTACCTGTTCATCAATAAAACCTGGGTCTGCTGGGCTTTAGGGCATAGTTCCTTAAACTGATGTGCCAAACTACTCCTCTGAGAGGTGCACTGGCTCTTTGAGGATCATGTAGACTGTAACAAGAGCAGTAAACTTACCAATGACTTCTATGAAACCGACAATAGAAAAGAGGAAAGCTGTTTGATTTCCTGTATTCCCTTGTCTTGTATAGTGCTAAGTATACTCTAAGAGTCAGGTCAGGACTGGGACATCCTGGGATCCTTTGGTGTGTGAGTGGGGGTCCACACACCTGTTGAAAGCAGTCCTGTAGGGGCCAAGCTAGCCTTGAACCATAAGGTAGTAAAAATTACAAAGCAGGAATTTGTCTAGATGTCAAAAGACCTGGATGCTGGGGCTGATGTCCATCGATGAAAAGTCATGTGGGCAAGTGACTTTATTCAAGGGTTCATTGTCCTCATCTTTAAAATGGCAATAAACCAAAAGGAAAATTTCAGGGATGATAAAGAAAAACTAGTGTTAATGCTGCAATAGGAAAAGCAGGCTCCAGCCCAAGATCTAATCAAGGCAATGCTACAAAAGCTACTTCAGACTTCCAGGATGTTTTCACTTCCAATACCTTGAAAGAGAAACTAAGTGTCAGAATTTTATTTCTGTTCTGTGTTCAAAAAGTCACAAATAGTTAAATGGGTTTAAGTCTTTTTTTAAAGCTTCTCAGTAGGATCTAAGAATAGCTCTTGGAAGCTCAATCCACATTTCCTCAGGTCGTCCTGTTCATCTCTTCATACTGGTGACAGTGTGTTGTGACAATCACACACACACATGCAGAGACAGTGGCAGATGTACAAGAAAGAGGTCTAATCTTGTAGGAGAGACAATTGAGAGTTGAGAATTGGGACAGGTTTGCTCTAAAAACAATGGCAAAACATTTTACCTTTTGGTGCCTCAGTTTCCCCACTAATAAAAGAAGTGTGTGTGTATATGAATTGTTTCTCCCTCCTTTCTCAGAGTAAAATGAGGCTCCATCCATGGCTCTGAAGCATCCCAAGAAACATCAGCAAAGGAGACTGCAAGTGGCAAAGCACTATTTTAATCAATAAAATCCTAGCTCATTATGAGTCAGTGACATGATGACTTCTCGCTTTGTGTCACCTCCACCTTTCTACACTTCATCAGCTCCTGATCTGGGAGAGTTTGAACATTTGTGGCACTTTCAGCCCAGTGGCATGACTCGAGGCTCACTGTCCATCATGAGCCTAATGGATGTTTGGAAGGAGTTGCTGAGCCAGGGAGGGCAGAGCAGGCTCTACAGGATTGCTGGTTCTTTCTGGCAGACCCCTAAGGTTGTTTCTTTCATCTCTCCTTCTTTGGGCGAAACAAAAACAAAAACAAAACATCTCTTTGCTGGCTTTTCTCTATGATCCAAGAATAAACAACTGCTTCTTCCCAGTGAGGTATCATTTGCAAAAACCAGTGCTCCATGGACCTAGGTGCTTCTGAGATGGAGGGAAAGTCACTGGGACTCCCCTGGAAGGGCATGCAAAAGGAACGATGACTCTGGCTGTCTCTCTGCTCTTTTCACTCCTAAACGCTGATAACAATGCACAGTGATTAGTTGTGTCTCTAACCCCTCGACACCCTTAGGCTGAAAATCAGGACTCCTTACACTACAGTAATCAGCTCCCAGACACCCCAAACTGTACCATGATTACACCATTTACTGAAATGCGCAAAGAGACACTTGAAGCTGTTCTGATTAGGGTAGACATTATTTTTCCTAATGGGCGATTGCATTAATCAAAACTGTTGCTATGACTATGGTAATGGGAGAAAACCACCTCCGTTTAATTCTGGGTCCACAAAACACCAACAAGAAAGAAGATGGATTTTATTAGCCAAAAAGAGGAACTGGTACCTTCTTTTAAAAAGACTTTTCTCTTTTGCCCTCCCACCAGAATGGCTCACATGGGAGATCCCTGCACTCTGGTTTCTTCTTAACAGTGCAACATCAGCTTTGGCTTGAGTCCTTGTGCTCTGTGATTGAAATACCTTTGGTTTTCTATTGAATTCAAGTCAACAGGCAGGTATTAAACACCTACTGTGTTTTGTTGTTGAGTCATTTCGGTTATGTCTGATTCTTCAGGACCCCATTTTGGGGTTTTCTTGTCATGGATACTGGAGTGGTTTGCCATTTCCTTCTCTAGCTCATTTTACAGATAAGGAAAGTGAGGCAGAGTTATGTGATTTTCTCAAGGTTATATAGCTAATAAGTATCTGAGGCTGAATTTGAACTCATGAAAATGTGTCTTCCTGATGCCAAGCCCCATGCTCTATCCATTGTGCCACCCAACTTTCCACACTTATTAGTTACCACTTCATATCTCTAGCTAAGTGCTAGAGATCATAAAGATAAAATAAAATAGTCCCTAACCTCAAGGAACATATATACTACTGGGTTAAACAACATCTATACAGATAAGGAAGTACAAAATGAGAGCGGCCTGAGCCCCTGAGATGGCACACATAGAGTCACACAGCCAGTATAGGCTAGAAGTGAGCTCAGGCCAGGCTTTTCCTGAATCTAAGGTCAATATCTTTACAGTGATAACCTGACCCCAAGGGTTGTTTGATCAGTCAGTCAGAGAGTAGAAAGATGGATTTCATCTCACCCTCTTTTTGATGGACAATCAGTGTAGTTTAACGATAGTATATATATATATAGTATATATAATCTCTATCTTTATTCCCTAAAACTCCCCTACTCTGCTCCTTCCTTCCGCTATGTACATAGCAGGAAAATAGCCCGGTAGATTCTGAAAACTAGGGAATCTAATAAAAAGAACATAGTGTGGAGAATCTCTCCAGGGGGCCCCTCCAAATTTGAATGACCCCAGTGTTTATGCTAGATGAAGCCCTACATTTAGTGAAGTCCTCCTTCTCTCCTAACCATGATCACATCTGCTGACGGCATCCCCGGAGCTTGACTGGTTCTAGTCTCCTCAGAGTTCTAGGAACAATTCTGAGAGGTTGGGGGGAGGGGGTCTTCTATTAGAGGTTACAAGCCCTCATCTGTTATGTTCACTCCAATATCAGTGCTAGTTAACATCTCACTGATATCATCTAAGCAGTGATCACTGTCCCAATATCAACCAACTGGGTATTTCTTCAATATCATTTATAACCAGTTATTATCAAGTGGCATTTACTGAGAAGATATAGGAAGACTCAAAATACAAAAAGCTATGAAAATCAGAAACACATTGTCCTCTATACCTTTGTCCCTAAGGAGAGGAGACTTACACTTAATTGGTGGTAACTACCAACATTTTCCCCCACAAAATTCACTTTTTTTTGACATAGCCAGTCACAAAATTGTTCCATTGTTTGCAGAACGGTGTCTCGGCTGCCAGGTCAATCTACTTCTAGGTGATCTTGTAGGTCTTGCCTCTAGGTTTTCTCCTCACCTGACTCAGCTTCTATAACTGTGGCACATTCACTATGGACTCCTGTTTTGGGGGCTCGGTTGGCTCTTCCAAAGCTTACAAAGCTTCATTCATTTCTGTTACTCATTCAACTGAGATCGGAAAAGGATGTAGAAGAAACATGGGCTCTATATGTACACGGCCACCTGGACACCCATCTGGGACAAGTAGGTAGCTGAGACTATTTCCCTTCCACCTGGAGTCTTACTGAAGTTTTTGTCTTAGTGGCTAAAGGGGGAGAGAAGGAGAGAGAGAGAGAGAGAGAGAACTTTTCTCTCTTTATTTTCTCTGCACACTCATTTCTAGCTCAGAAGCCAATAAAAAAAAATTTCATCCCCATACAGTAACTGGACAGGAAACCATCACAGAGTAACTATGAATGCTCTGAAGTAGAAGGCAAGGCCTACCATTATGTATCATCACATATTTCCAGAAACAGGTTCCCCAAGTTTCCCTGTGGGTTGGCACCAGGCAGAGCAGATTGCGTGTGCTCTAAGTACTGGACCTCAATTAAACATCATTACCTATAAATCTCAATCTTCCACCCTTAGGGCAGTTAGAGCCCAACTGGGACCTGGGCATAACAGGAGCAACTGCATAGATAACACTCCCTCTCCTTTAAAATATACACCTCCCTCCTCCTTCCACCTCCCAAGATCATCTTTTGTATCCCCTTAATGCAGCTTCTCAAGGTGAACTGCCCCTTGGAAGGTGAGCCTTCAGTACTGTGGCACTGACCTATAAGTCAGTTCTTTCCACTTCAGGCCCTCATCACCTCTCACCTAGACCACTGAAATAGCCTCTTAATTGGTGTTGCCCCAAGTCTCTCCCTCTCTAATACACACTTCTGTCAAAGTGATTTTTCCTAAAGTGCAGGTCTAATCAAGTCACACAAACCCCTCCTGAATAAACTCTAATAGTTCTCTATTGTCCATAGGATCCAATGTTATTTCATTCTTTTTTAATTTCTATTTTTATGTAAATCTTATAATGTATCATATAGTATAATGCATGTATATAATTTATAAACAAGTAATTATACACATACTGAGAGAATATGCTCAAAAAGTTTTTACCAGTAGAGTACATGATTTGAAACATTTGGAGACCATTGCATATTTCAGCAGTGTAATATACATAGAGCATTTATTAACCATTTACTATGTACCAAGTCTCAGACAGTTATTAGCCATGTGACCCTGGACAAGTTACTTAACCCTGTTTGCCTCAGTTTCCTCATCTGTAAAATGATCTAGAGAAAGAAATGACAAATCACTCTAGTATCTTTGCCAAAAAAACCCCAAATGGGGTCACAAAGAGTCAAACACAACTGAAAACGATTGAAAAACAAGTCACCAGGTACTATATTAAGTGCTAGATACAAATACAAGCCATGTAAGATAGCGCTTACCTTCAAGAATCTTTCAGTCCAATGATGGAAAACATTATATAAAGGGAAGTCAAGAAGGAGGAGGAAATTAGAGTTTGGAAGTGGTTGTAGGGGAGTAGAGGCCTTGTTTCTAAGAAAGATAAAGTAAAATCTATCCTATCATAGCTCACAGTAGTTCCATGGGCAGAATTCAAGTTTCTGGTAGGAAGGAAGGGGAGATATTGATGTCTTTTAAAACAGGTGACCAGGAAGCATGACAACCAAAAAAGACAATGGAATAGTGGATTACTTTAAGTGAAGCAGAACTTCTGGGAATAAGAAAGTAGGCCCCCTGGACTGTGGTTGTTTAGTTATTTTAGTCAAGTTTAACTCTTCCTGACCCCATTTGAGATTTTCTTGGCAGAGATACTGCAGTGGTTTGCCATTTCCTTCTCCATCTCATTTTACAGGCAAGGAAACTGAGGCAAATAAAGTTAAGTGACTTGGTGAGGATCACACAGTTAATAGGTGTTTGAGATCAGATCTGAACTCAGGCCTTCCTGATTCCAGGCTCAGTGCTCCATCCACTGCACCATTTAATTGACTGTGGGATATTGTGGTTAGATCTGCACACCTCAGTTTGGAAACCATGTTGATAAGGTGGATAGCATCCAGAAGAAGGCATGTTAAAAGGCCTTGAGGTCACACTGCTACCAAATGTCAGAGCAAAGATTTAAACCTGTTTCCTAACTCTGTGTGTGTGATCCTGAATAAGTCATTTTATCTCTACAAGCTTCCTTTTCCTCATTGGAAAATGGAGAAAACTTCATTTGGACTACCTACCACACAAGACTGTTGTGTGAGGAAAGAGTTTTGTAAAATATGCTGTGTGACATTGAAAAACACACAATAGTTAATCTTTTGCCCTAGCACTTTGATAGGATTGAAAGCTGGAAATAACCTTAAAGAACATTTAGTCCAGTCCTTTCATTTTCAGAACAGGAAACCTAGGTCTTGAAAGAAGGAATCTAGCCCAAATCACCAAGATAAGAGCATCCCAGATTTACATTATTGAAGTACTTAAAGATGGGCAAAACACTTTCCTCATCACAACTGCCAATTTCTATGTTCCTTTCTGCCATCCAAGCAATCAAATCAATAAAATTATTAAACTCCTACCATATATTACAGGCATCACTGGGGATAAAACAATAAAAATAACCCCAGTTCTCCAAAAGCTCACATTCTACCTGGTTATAGTCTTTCCTTACATTACTCCCAGCTCTAGGTTGTACAAATAAGTAAGGAAACAGGCACAGGCAGTTTAAGTGTCCAAGGTCACCCAGCTAGCATTAAGCTTGAACTTACATCTTCTTTTTTCCAGCCCCAGTATCCTTTCTACTCTCACAGGCTGGGTAGCCTGTTAGAATTAGGACTCAAAACCAGAGGTCCTGATGCTGAGTCACTGTTCTTCCAACCATGTTACAATGCCTTCCATTTCCGAGTGATTTGGTATATTCTCTACCTACAAGGTTTCCACGCCTTCCCATTTCTTACCTTTGGTGTGTGTTTGTATACATCTTGGCATCCATTTTAAAAGTTGCTTCCAAGGTATATCCTATCTGCGTTTTCCCTGGTGGGTAGAGAACACTTAGTAGAAACCCCACCATCCTATGGGTAGAATATACGTTTTTTGAGAATAAGGATTGTTTTGTTTTCATCTTTATAATCTCAATGCAAACCATGATGCCTATAATATATAGTAGGAGGTTAATAATCTTGTTGATTTGGTTGCTTGGATAGTGGAAAGAAACCTAGAAAATGGTTGTCACTAGATCAGTGAAAAATGGTCCCAGGCTACTAAAGAGTATAGTTTTGAGGTTCCTATCTGTCTCTCATCAAGGAATGGTTTTCAGGAAAGAAGATAATATAATATTTTGTTCTGCTCATCAAAATCAAGGATAATGTAACATCTGTATTAATAAAAATATATTTTCCAAAATGTGTTGACAGCTGATTAGCTTCAGTTGGTCCTAAATGTTTCTCTGACCTTGGACAGAGCTCATCTAGTCATTCTATCTGCATGAGTACTTGGATCTTTACATTTCTCTCTTGTCCTGATCACAAGCTGTTCATCAAAACAAAGTTCTCCAAAAGAGGCAATCACCTTGGGGAGACACTAAAATCTATTCATACCAATGTTCCCATAATCCAATCATGATGCTCTGGAGAGAACATAGGATTGGACTTCAGAGAATCAGGGTTTAAACCTGGACTTTGCCTGTTTACTACCCAAGTGACCTTGGGCAACCTCTCTGGGCCTCATTTTCATCATCTATACCATGAGAGATGCAACCTCTAAGTCCCCTTGTGGCTCTTATACTGTGATTTAGGAGGTGCTTCCTATGCGTGCTAGCCACCAGGAGTACTAAGATAAGAGTGAAATGCTCCTCAAAGAGTTTATATTTTACATGAGGGGTGAGGAAGCACTAAATACAAAGTAATTTAAAGAGGTCTAGGATAGCCAGTAACAAGGGGGTTGGGAAAGGCATTGCAGAGGTGGGGTATCACCTGAGCTGCAATTGGAAGGAAGGTATGGAATCTAAAAGATGGAAGTGAGGAGGAATGAATTTCTGGGATAAGGGAACATGCTGTGAAGAGATACAATCAGGATATAGAATGTCAAACTTAGGGAACAGCTTAGTAGGATGAAATAGCTTCATGTAGTTCAAGTAAAGTAATATAAAATCAATCTGAAAAGTTAGGTTGAATTCCCCAAACCAATCAACACGTCAACACACCTTGGAAAAAACACTATTACTAATGCAAATGTCCTGTTAACCTCTGACCTTAGTAGAAGGAAATTTGTAGGTCAGAATTTGAAGGTCAGAGAAATTTGTAGGTCAGAAGATGAATCGGAGAGTGTAAAGACTGGGAACAGAGAGATAAATTTAAAAGTTATTACAAACTATTTTGTTATATGAAATGCCTCTCTGGGAGGGGGAAAGGGAGAAATATTGGAGATAACTACAATGATATAAGATAGTGTTGTCAAAATCAAAAAGAAACCAGAATCATTGCACTGTCTAATGGTCCAGGCCATATATTGACTTGGAAAATTACATGTGTTTATATATTTATTTTCTTAGTAAAATATCAGCACATTAAAATCAGACTAGAACTACATTTTAATCAGGTTCAGGCCCTACTTAGGAGAGTTGCAGTCCCCACGCAGCCTGAGGGCTGAGTGTTTGACACCTCTAATGTAAAAATACAAAAGACATCAATAAAAACTTTTTTTTTAAGTTATTACAATAGTTCAAGTGAGAAGTGATAAGGGCCTGAACTGGGGTAATGGTCCAGAAAATACAAAGGAAAGGAATGGATGTAAGAGATTTTGTGGACACAAAACAGACAGACTTGGAAATAGATTGGATGGGGAGAGGTGATAGAGTGAGAAAAGAGTCGAGGAGGGCTAATTTCAGGGTCAACCCACGCAGCAGTAGGTCATGGACTTCAGAGTAAGGAACTGGGACGAGGAGCTCTGGGGTGAGGTTATTTTTTACTATTCAGTTACTATTTATAAATACACTTTCACTTTTATGAAAAGGCAGGCTCTGTCCTTTGGAAAGAACTTCAGTGGGAGATTTACAAAAATCTGTGGAGCAAAGACAGAAAGGATGAGAAGGTACAGATAGGTTACAATCTTGACTAGAGTAAGGGAGGAGCCATGCCAAGAAGATCAAGCATCCATGAAAGTCTTGAAGTGCATGTGCTAATAATTTAAATGGGGCCTTGGGGCTCACAAAGCACTTTCCTCAAGATAGGAAGTGGTAAATTTCAATCAAAACATCAATATAAGCAAAGCAGAACAGGCCAAACCTGGGGCAGGGCCCCAAAGCTCATGGGCAAGGCAGACCTGGGAAGTATGCCCCGAGGTCAAGGCCACCATTGGGTCCAAGCTCAAATAGTCCCATTCTGAGACCAAGCAGGCACACACAATTCAGGGCAAAATAAGATCAAGAATCTAAGGCAACAAAAAGTCAGAATCTAGGAGACTGGGAGAGGTAAAGGATGATAGGGGGCAGGGGAAGGGAGGAGATATGGACAGCGAAGTAAGTAGGAGGCCAACTTTCCAGAAGGATCTGCATGATAGGCATAGCCCTCCTTCAGTCCCAGACCTTTCATATAGCTCTTATTAAGGCCAAAACCAATCTCAGCAAGGTTAACCTGGTCCCTGAAATGGAAAAAGTCATCAAAAGCATCTGGTTGATGGGTCAAGTCTTTAAAAAAAATTCACTCATTCCTATGAGTAACTCACTAACCACCATCTTATACCTTTTCTCTCTTTCTCAGGCAAGTTCTGAAAAACTGTCTATACTCAGTGTCTATACTTCCTCTCTTCTCACTCTTTTCTAAACCATCTGCAATTTGACTTCTGGACTCATCAATCAAGTGAAACTGCTTTCTCTAAAGTTATCAAGGATCTTTTAGTTGCCATATCTCTTAAAATGCCTTTCCCCGATTTTGATTGCCTTCTCACTACTTGCCATCTCTACTTCACCTGACACCATTAAATGATTTGTTCTCTGCGTTTTCATGACACTGATTTCTCTTGGCTCTCCTCCTACTTGTCTGACCACTCCTTCTCTGACTACTGTGTTAAATCATCATCGCTGTTGTCATGGACACAAACTGTGGGTATGCCCCAATGCTCTGTCTTGGGTCATGTTCTCTTTCCTCTTTGTACTTTCTCACCTGATCTTGTCAGCTCCCAGAAATTTAATTAACATCTCCCTGCTTTCAGATCTATTATATATCTCTTGAACTCCAATCTGCCATCAGCAACTGCTCATTGGGCATTTCAAACAAACTAGATGTCCCATGGGCATCTCCAATCAAACAGGTTCAAAGCAGAACTCATTATTCTTCCTTGAAAACCCATCCTTCTTCCAAAATTTCTTATTACTATGGAGGAAACCACTATCCTTCCAGTTACTCAGGTTCATAAGTACAGTGTGATCCTCAATGTTCTATTCTTCATCACTCCATATATCTAATCAGTTACCAAATTTTGTCATGTCTCTCTCTATACCATCTCTTGCATCCATCCCCATTTCTCCACTCACCACCTTAATTCAGGCTTTCATTCCCTTTGACCACTCTATTACAATTGCCACCTAATTGGTTTCCCTACCTCTAGGCTGTCTTCACTCCATTCCATCCTCCTTAGGGTTGTTCAAGTGATTTTCATAAATCACAGGTCAAATCATGCCATGTCCCCTTTCTCCACTCATTAAAGTCCAGTGACTTTCCATTACCTCTTATATCAAATAAAAACTTTTGTTTGGCATTTTAAAGTTCTTCACAAACTGGCTCCATGACATCTTTCTAACTTTTTTATATATTTCTACTCTCCACTCGCTCTTCTGTTGAGCCACATTTGTCTTTATACTCTTTGTTCCTCACACACATCTTACTTCTCCATGCCTTGGTACCATCTATGCCTGGATTGTTTTTCCTTCTCATTGCTACCTCTTGGAATTCCTGGTTTGCTTTGATACCTAACTCAAGCACCACCTTGTACATAAGGACTTTTCTACCTTCTCGTACCTTTCCTTCCGAGGGAACCTTGTATCTATATTCTTTGTAGGCAAGATGATAGATAGATAGATAGATAGATAGATGATAGAAAAAAGAAAGAAAGAAAGAGAGAGAGAGAAAGGGAGAGAGAGAGAGAAATAGATATGTATTGTGTATGTAGATGTGTGTATGGATATATAAATGGTCTCCTTCATTAAAATATAAGCTAATCAAAGAAAGATACTGGTGCACAACCTAAGTCAGGGCCAGCTGTGATGGGAGCTAGTTTTGGACTAGAATCGGGTGTCTGAATCTATAACCCAAGGAAGGAATCTAGACTAATCTTGTGCTCTAAGTGAAGGCCAGCTCAGTGATGTAGCCACAGGCAAGGTCTATAATGAGTGGCATAGCAATTAATTATTGTATAGAGCATTACCTTTTATGATGTACCTTTGTACGTTACCGCATTGGATCTTCAAAACAACCTTGTGGGAGGTGGGTAGAACAGGCATCCACATTTTGCAGATGAGAAAATGGAAGCCCAGGGAATTAATGACATCTTAATGATCACCCAGTAAGTGGCAGAGGTGGGATATAAATCCAGGTTTAAATCCCAACATCCATTGCTGTTGCCACTTTCTCATCATCAAGGGGGTTGTTGTACAGGAATGTGATCACCATCACAGAAATCCAAAGAGACAGTTAGTTAGTACACGGCAGCAAGAGTCATGGTTGGAGCAATGTGTTGGAAAGAGGAAATTGCTTCCTTTTGTTTCTCATTCTACCTGTCTGATGTGGAGATGAAAGAAATCGGAGGCAGACTATAACTATTGGAGCCAGGTCAGAAAACCAGCTTGTCTGAGTCCACTGCATGGTTCAAGTCCTATTAGCAAGCGACTCCAATGAGCTTGACCCAGCTGCCACACCCTTTTAAATTGGTGGCATGGTGCTCAATTCAGCAGCACCTATACTGAAAATAGAACAATATAGAGAAGATTAGCACAAACAGAACACCCAGATTTGTGAAATGATCCATATTTTTCGTTCTCTGCATTCATTTTTGCCAATAAAAGTGTTCTAGTGTCTGCTTGCCTCTGGTATTCTCAAATAGCCACTTCTCTCTGGAGAACTGGATATGTAGCCTTTTTTGTCCCACGAAGATTCACAATATGTGACTTAAGCTCACATCCTGGGCATTTATTAGGGAAGGAGGCTCAGTGTTAGTTTGGCTAATGCCCAGTCAGAAAATAACAATAACAAATAAATATATATAAATAGTGAATAACATTTATTTGAAGGTCGCAAAGTACTTTACATACATTAACTCGTTTTGATCCTTGCAATGGTCCGCAGTGGTAGTTGCTGTAGTTATTCCCATTTTGCAGATGAGGAAACTGAGGCACAGACAGGTTATGTGACTTGCTGAGGATCAGGCAGCTAGTGTCTAAAGCAGGATTAGAACTTAAGTCTTCCAATTATTAATCAGAAAATTAATCAGAAAAAAATCAGAAAAAAGTTACTTAGAATTGACTGATTACTTTCTACCTGTTGAAGTCAATCATACTCAAATGTCATGGAAACCATCAGCTACAGACCCACTTTCCCCAGTGGAAATTGGCGGGGTGAGGGGACAGGGGGGAATTGGGGAAAATGGAAGGGCCAGGCAGCCCTGTGAACTTCAGACTACCTCATAAGTGATCTCACATTGTGACATTTCTGTTTCTGCTTTTAGAAAGGCTATACAATCTAGCAGCTGTGAACTCCAGACACTATAATAAGCATCCTGTTGGCATCTATCTGTGAAAGTGGCCAGCCTGATCAGGTGCTAAGGATTTAACAGACCAAGAATGTACTTTCAGGACTTTTTGTTGCTCAGTGCATTTCAGTCGTGTCTGAATTCGTTGTGACTCCGTCCTGAGTTTCCTTGGCAAAGATACTGGATCTGCTTGCCATTTTCTTCTCCAGCTTATTTTACACATGTGAAATGAGGCAAAGTGGGTGAAGTGACTTTTCTAAAGTCACACAGCTAGTGCCACATTTGAACTCAGGTTTTCCAGACTCCAGGCCCAGAGCTGTTCCACTATGCCACCAGGACCTAGTAAATCTTAAATAATTTAGTAACATTATTCACCATTAATGAAAATTCTTTGTTAATCCAGACTCAGTAATTAAATGTAAGAATGAATAAAATGGTGACCCCTTTGTTGACTATGTACAGCAAGAAAGTGAAAGATCTCTTACCTAGAACCGGTGAGATGTCAGGATTCCATTTTACCCTGTAAAGATTCCCTTAACACACTAAGTTCAGGCATGACTGCTGTATCCTTTAACAAAGATTGTTTTCACACTGACATAACTTAAGGTATTTTCCTCTGGTTTCCCAGTTCTTTCAACTGTGGCTTCTCAATTCTAATTTTCCCAATCCATCTGAGCAGATCAGCTTGATCCAATCCCAGTGTGTTTGGCTGGGTCTATGCCTAGACTTATGGACTTGGGTCTACCAGATAATGGATAGGTGAATACGTTCAAGGTAAGCAACTCCCATTAATGCAGATTGTTCATAAATCCTAGTTAGTTGCCAGAGGTACATAAAGGTTAAGTGACTTGCCTGTTTTGTATTAAAATTAGCATCATAGGGCAGACCTAGGGTAGGATTAAGGGGAAAGGTTCTCAGAGAGATTTCTAATTACTAGTTTATAACTGATAATATTACTGGCATTTGTACAGTAATTTAAGGTTTACAAAATGTTTTATAGATGTACATCTAGAATGTAGACCTGCCTGACTCCAAACGCAGAATCCTAAGGTCACTCTGCCTGTTAGAGAATAGTTTTCTGTATATACTATAAAGATCTGCAAATGAGAATGCATCAGGGAGGAAGAGCACTTGTGGATTTATTTTTCCAAAATTTCCCAGAACCCAACCTTAGAGACAACCCTTATTAGCAGAACAGGATAGTGGAAAGAGGGCTGAAATTAAGGTCTGAAAGTCTGAGATATATTCCCAGTTTAAACAATTGCTGGGGCAGCTAGTTGGCACAGAGGATGGAGCGCTGGGTCTGAAGTGAGGGAGATCTGAGTTCAAATTTGGTCTCAGACACTTATTAGCTTTGTAACCCTAGGCAACTCACTTTATCCTGTTTGCCTCGGTTTCCTCATTTGTAAAATCACCTAGAGAAAGAAATGGCAAGCCACTCTAACCCCAAATAGGTTTTGACACAAAGACTCAGGCACAGCTGAAAAAAAAACCGACTCAGAACAATGAGACTGTGGGCAAGTCACTTTACTCCTCTGAGCTTGTTTCCTCCTTTATAAAAAGGGAATAGTCCTTTCATTAGCCACCTACTGGAAGTTCTGTGGGGGTCAAGCACAATAAGGTGGTTAAACCTTTTGTGAACCTTAAATCACTGTACAAATGCCAGTAATATTATCAGTTATAAACTAGTAATTAGAAGAACCTTTCCCCTTAATCCTACCCTATCATTTTGTATATACATCCTCCCCAGCACCCAGGAAACTCTCTACTAATATAAATTGCAGAAAAGGCTCTGCCCCTGCTTTAGGGGAAGGAGTTTCCTCATCTAGGAGTTCTTTATACTATAGAAATCCTGAGTCCAGTCACCATCCCCATTCCTACTTATCTCATAGACTGGATGAGTCCCCACCCATCTAGCACAGAGTGAATGTGATTAGTCATAGTCATTGTTTCTCTTTTCCCTAGTAACCCAGAGGGTCTTTCCCTCTCAGTCTGATTTTCTTTTTTATTAAAGGGCCATCCCCCGGAGTAAGTGCTTAAGAAGCCTATTCATTGAATGGGTGCATCTCACTCAAAGTGGGAATGTAGCCTCAAAGGGTCAGGGTCTCACATTGCACAAGTCCTGGGCCATCTCCAGTCATGCTAATGAGCACCAGGCCACTGGACCCAGATGGCTCAGGAGAAGACAGTGAGGCTGGTGACCTTGCACAGACCTCCCTCACTCAAATCAAAGTCAGCTGCAAGTCATGTTATCATACTGATGTCATGGTCCTCTTAGAGAATGAAGGACAAACACAGCAACAACAACCTGTAAACATGCCATGTCCATCTGGGAGAGAGTAAACTCTTAGTGGGTAGGGATTGTCTTGCTCTTGGCTTAGCAGCACTACCACCAGGCCTGTCATAGAGGGGATCGGGAGTGGGCCTGTGTTGTCACTGATACAGGGAACTTCCAGGTAAACAAACTCCTTCTTCAAAGGTAGGACAGCACATTCTTTTCAATCTGTGGTTGTGGAAAGTTATCAAGAACCTTGAGAGCTTCAGGAACTTGCTCAGGGTCATGAGGGCCTGTACACATCAGGGGCAGGACATGAATTGAGGTGTTCCTAGCTCTAAAGTCAGCTCTCCACTGTATCATGGCTGCTCCTCACCCAGCACATAGAAGACATTTAATGAATATTAATTATGATTCTTAATTTGAGAAGATTTCAAATCTTATCACAAAACAATGACTCTCTTCTTAGGTGTCCTGGAAAAAAGGCATAGATAAATGGAGAGCAGCCGAAGAGTCAGAGGCTCACAAATTTAGTGTTGAAAGAGAGTTCAGAGATTACTGAGTCCAGCTTTTTGCAGATAATGAAAGGCAGCCCCATACAGGTTAGGTGACTTGTTGAGCGTCACAAGGCTAGTAAGTGAACAAAACTGGGATGTGAACCCAGGTTACCCGAACTCCAAGTCCAGAATTCTCTCCACTTTATCAAACTGCCTCTCAGGCATTATAGATTGCTCTGAGATTCTGGGTCCCGCACAACAATCTGGGATGTGGCATTTTTAGTGGCTCTTAGAAAAGCGAGAGCTCAGCTAGTGGCTCCAGCCCAATACCCTTGGGCTGGAGGCAATGCCATCCCTGGGCCAAGCCAGGAGGCTCTTCAGATGAGCACTGCTGTTAACTGCTACTTTATAGCCAGACCAGCATAATGAAGAGCACTTGGCTGCACACTCCTGAGACTGAAGTCAACATATCTCTGGGTCCTTGTGCAGTGATCAACAAAGCTGGCTCATCTCTGTGCCATGAATGCAAGCACACTCTGTGGGTCAGTATATATTGGGGAGGGTACCTATCCTTCAGGACTTAGAGTGCTATGACCCATTACGTTATTGACTCAATGGCAGTAGTGACCCAGATTGGTAATTTTCCAAACGAGATTTAATGACAGCAAAGAAGTTGATCTGGAATGCAGAAGATCTGTTTTGAGTTTCCTGTTCTGGCAGTCTGCTACCTTTGGAAACTTGGATAGATCGGTTAACCTTTTGGAGCCTCAGTTTTCCTATCTGCAACATACTTTTGCCATGATACTTCTACTGACATTGAGAAAATGACTTCATAAACTTTAAAATACTATAGTGGGCAGCTAGGTGGTACAGTGGATGGAGGACTGGACTTGGAATCAGAAACACTCATAGTTGTGAGTCAGATCCGATCTCAGTTACTTACTAGCTGTGTGACCCTGGGCAAGTTACTTAACCCAGTTTGCCTTGGTTCCTCATCTGTAAAATGAACTGCAGAAGGAAATGGCAAATCACTCCAGAATCTCTACCACGAAAACCCTAAAAGGAGTAAGAAAGAGTCAGATATGACTGAAATGACACAACAACTAAAGAATTACAGTAATGTAAATTATTATTTTTTTATCAGACTATAATCCTCAGTAAGGGTTAGGGGCATGTCTTACCTAAATTTTCTTTGTCCCCTGGCACCTAGCAGAGTGCCTTAAGTGTAATAAGAAGTTCAAAAATGTTTACTAAATAGGATGAAATAAAATAACCCAGTTTTGGAAATAGGTTGTGAGAATTCCCCAACCTTACTTATGTCAGGAAGGAAGGATAGAAGAAAAGTAATAAACGTTTATTAAGTGCCCACTCTGGGCTAAGCGTGGTTCTAAGAGCTTTATAAACATCTAATTTGATTCTTACAACAACTCCAGGAGATAATGCTATCATGATCTCCATTTTACAGATGAGGAAACTGAACCACATAGAGCTTAAGTCCAGTGGCTTCCTCTTCAATGCCCTTCTACTCTCATTCCTCTCATTCCCAACGTAAGTCATTGAAGAAGAAGAAGGAGAAGAATACATGCACTGTGCACCTGAAGGAGAGGAAACAAAGAAGGTTTCACCCTCTACTCAAGGGCAAGGCCAGGGCTGGGGCCACACATGGATGTGGAGAATAACTCAATCAGCTTTGCTTTCTGCTATAGTGGAAGGTAAATGCTCCTTCATGGCATAATAAATAGATGGCTGGTCTTGGAGTCAGGACAACCTGGCTTTGAAGGTTGCCTCAAACACTTACTAACTGTCTGAATTTCTCAGCTTCCATTTCTCCATCTATGAAATGGAGCCAATTTAAGATAACATTAATAATAGGACCTACCTCCCAGAGTTGTGCCAGGATCAAATGAGACAGCATACTTAAAGTGCTTTGCAAACTTTAACGCCTATTTAAGTGTTAGCTATTAATATTATTAGCTCTAAGTGACAGTTATTTTATGGGCTCTAGGCAACCTGGGAACTTGGCTGGCTCTTGATTCTTCCCAATGCCACATTTAGAAGCACTTATTCAACCACCTTTCCCCTGGAGCCTGGGGGAGTTTTAGTGCCTGAGAATAGAATGATGGCATTGAATTAGGGCGCTGCCCAAACCTCAGAATTAGGTAAATTAGGAATCTGGTCAAATGATGTGGTTAGAGTAGAGCATAAATTCTTAACCTTTGTATGTGTCATGGACCCATTTAACAGTCTGGTGAAGCCTATGAAAATTTTCTCAGAATAATGTTTTTAAATGCACAAAATAAAACACATAGGATTACAAAGGAAACCAATTTTATAGAAATACAGTTATCAAAATACTTTCTTAAAAACATATTTGTGAACTCCCAGTTAAGAGCCCTTGGATCTCTAGGTGATCTCTAAGTGATCTCTAAAGTCACTGCCAATCTAGCCATTTTGTGATTTTGTGGATCCATGGACAAGTCAAATTTGGCAGCTGTTTATTCCTATATTTGAGGATAAACTTGAGAGGATAATAAGAGTTAATATTTTAAAATGCTTTAAGGATCATAGACTTCAAAGTAATCTTTGGAGTCATTGAGTCCAACACCTTCATTTTATAAATGAAGAAACTGAGGCACAGAGAGTTTAAGGCACATGTTCTCCGTTATGTATCTAGTAACCTTAGTGTGGGATTTGAACATTCCAAGTCCAGTGCCCTACCCACTACTCCATGACACTTACTATCTCATTTGATCGTTACACCAAACCTGTAAGGTAGGTATTACTATTACGCCTTGTTTTATTGCTGAGAAAATGAAAAAGGTTAGGTGACTTGTACAAGCTCCTGCAGGTAGTAAGTCTGAGGCATGACAAGCTCAGGTGCTCCTGAATCCAAGTTCCATGTTCTATCTACCATGACACCTAGCATCTCCACAGGAAGAGTCCGCAAGATCTTATGATTCAACAGAGGGTACTGGCTAAATTGGCTTCATTGTGGACACAAATACCACAAAAATCATTGTTTTAGGTGACAAGATCAACTCTCCTTTCAGCATTCATGATGAGATCAAGCAAAAAGATTGCTCTCCAGATAAATGAAGCTTAAGGTTTGTTGGCATAGCCTCTCCATGGAGCAGATATCTGTTTTCTCCAGTATTTTTCTAGATCTTAAGATTCCAACGAGAGACGGAAGTGAGAAGTGCAGTGGTGTCTAGAGGGATTACTGTAATGCTCATTTGCCAAGGGACACATTCCCTAGCAGGAATTTTAAAAGATGATTCAATGTTTTGTGGCATTCACTTTTTTCCTGGCTGACTCAGACTCTCTGGGGCACATTTGTGGAAAGAAGATAAGGGAAAGGAATCTGACTGTAAGGTTAGCCTGGGAGCTGTTTACCAAGGGCAACCTCTGAAGAACCGGTTACAAGATTTGCCTGATGGCTGGTTAGAAGTTGAGTTTAGCCTCTATTGGAGTCAACTAGACACCAAGTGAGTGAATTATTTGGGGATAGGCTGAGAAGACAAGCAAATCTGGGAACCAAGTTGTGGGGTGGGGTTGGGGGTATACAAGACAGAAGTTATTTATAGAATTTATCCATGCCTGAGGACTTTAAACATGGAGCCTGGAAAGCATTTGGGCTATATAAAGACCAAGATGATACTGAAGTTATCTGCACATGTGCAATTTGAGTTAGATGGTGCAGCTCAAGCTTTGAGTACCACCTGGTGGCTTGTGTGGAGATAGCAACCTAAGCAGGTGCTCCAAGCCACACCCTTAAGTTCTAGCAACATTCTCTTCATGGCACCCAAAATGTCTTGGAGCACAAGTTGCAGGAAGGAGGTCTTACTTTAAGGGTTTCATTTTGAAGTTTTGCGAACTTTTGACCTTATGGATGTTTTCAGTCAAATGATTAAAAAAAAAACATTTCATTGAAAATTATCTTTCAATTTTCATTTTTTATTTTTTTTAAACATTTTCTTCAACGGAACTATTTTCTTTCCAGTTTAGCACTGAATATTTGTTTTCCCACTTAGCAGCTAGGTGGCATGCTGGGTAGAGAGCTAAATTTGGAGTCAAGAAAATTTAAATTTAAATCTTGCCTCAAAAATTCACCATCTATAAGTATTTGACCTCTGTCCATCTCATCTGTAAAATGGGATGATAAGAGCAAATATTTCACAAGGTTGGTGAGAAAATCAAATAAGATAATATATGCAAATAAGCATTTGCTATTATAATTCCTTCTCCTCTGACTCCTTGTGTCACATAGGATTTCAGGGGAGTCCTGCCAGTGTGTGGTTTGCAGCTAAAATCATTGCTGCCCGAAGGGATTTATGGCAGTTCTGTAAAACTGATTGCACTGTTTACTGATGATGTATATGTCGCATGTTTCATCGACCCCATCGTTATTGCGTATCTTGAAGTATTTTTATATATGCAAAATAAAGATTTGCTATATACATTAGTGCTTAGCATTATTAAATGACATGGCATGTTTATATGCTTACAATTGCATTACTGCTTTGCTGACTACAATTCCAACTAAAATTTGAATTAAATAAAGGTTGAAACTTTAGAAACATGGTGTGTAGTAATAAGGAGGGCATATAATTTCAACAATTGAGCCTCGGCATAAACGTAAGGACATTGCTAGCGTGCACTAACACTAGGGTACAATAAAGAATTTGGGGAAACAAGAAGTAGTCACTAACAAGCATATAGAATCACACAAAACCCAAATCTGTTCCTGAAAGTTAATAGATTGTTAATCAACTTTTGATGAGATAAGAGTTGGGGATAGTACTTAGAAACTAATGACTGTCTTCTGGAAGTGAAGATTTATTTAGACAATTTGAAACCATAAAGGGAAGGGAAGGGAAGATTTGCCGGTAAATAGTCTATAGCATCTGATTGGTGAAAAATTGCTGTTGAGAAAATAGATGGTATTCATAGGCGGTGATGGGTCAACAGTTCTCGTAATACATGGGCTAGCCTGAGCTAAGAAGTATCTCAGGTACAGTCTCATGCCTTCCTGAGGAAGATCCATTGAGTTCTTAGATTACTCATCCAAATGAAAAAATGCAGCTTTGGTAAGGGCAGAAATAGTGTTAAGCTAGACACATTTAAGGATGAGTTTTTTGACTGAGCAGATTGTGAAGGCTGCAAACCCATATAGAGCATGGAAGGATTTGGGATTTAAACATTTTGTTTGTTGTTGTTTGGATGTTGTCATGCCATTAAATTGTGAACTCCTTGAGATCAGGGGCTATCTTTTATCTAGTACTTAATAACTATTGACTGACTGGAGACCAGAAGCTCAGTCTGGTGGTAGCAGGACAGTGCAAAAAGCCTGTTTTGTTTCTCACTGCTACCTATCATGTAAAGGGAAGAAGCCCTCTGATTTTATTGTCCATGTAGACAGATACCTAGAGACTGGTAATGAGAGAAGTGGCAAAGCCCAAAGAGACAAAGACACACTGGTACAAGTGAGCAAGGGTCTGCTCTACCGTGGAGAACTGAGAATAGACCAAGTCGATAGTAAGAGAGACAAGAAATTGGTTGATACAAAAAGAATGATTGAGGGTGGCGCTGGGACTGCCAAGAGTGATCTAACAAAGGAAAATCAAACTTTAAGTGGACCTAAAATAGCTTTTCACATACGGAAGACAGAAGCAAGACAAGAGATCACCACTGGTTACCCAGAATCAAATTCAAGATCTTATGTAAAGTCTGCGGAGAAATAGAATGGTGGATTATCATTACACTGGGAGAAAGAAGCAAAAGACCAGGCCAGCAGAGTCACAACAGGATGGTGGAAGAAAGCAGCTAAAAAGCAGATGTACCTACTGCTCTAGCTGTGCTCTAAATGACTGCATGAGCGAACTAGATGCACTCAGGAGAAGAATATGGCATCAGTGAATTATAAGCTAAATTCTAAGGAATCAGCTTTAGAAAACAAAGGAACCAGGGGTAGAGGGCATCCCAGATGTCCAAAATAATAAACTGGACCTCGTCTCCAGTTGCTTATTTGGTTCATTCCACCTGGAGTCATAGAATCTCATGCAAAACTAAACGTGTGGTCAGACCTTTAGAAAGATCTCTAAGCTGAATGGAGGATGGATTGGAGTGGAGAGAGTCTTGTGGCAGAGAGACGAGCCAAGACTATTGCAATGGGTCAGGCATGAGTAATGAGGGTCTGCACCAGTGTGGTGGTGGCAGTGTCAGAGTAGAGAAGAGGATGCATGGAAGAGATGTTATGAAGATAAAAATGGATGGATTTTGTCAGCATATTGGATATAGGGCATGAGAGAGGGTGAGGAGTCAAGTATTACACCTATGACGGGAGCCTGTGTGACTGACAAGATGATGATTCCTTCAAAAGTGACATGGAAGCTAGGAAGAGGGGAGGGTTTGGAAGGAAGGAAAAGATAAATATGCATCAATAAATATAGCCCATAATGGAAAAAAGGTGACTATGTAATCAAAAGTGAAGGGTTTCACCATTGTATTTATCACTTTTAAACATTTGATAAAATACCATAGAAGACTAGGACTTTTCATTGTTGTTCAGCTGTTTTCAGTTGTGTCTGACACTTCATGACTCCATTTGGGGTTTTCTGGCAAAGACACTGGAGTGTTTTGCCATTTCCTTCTCCAGTTCATTTCACAGATAAAGAAACTGAGGCAAACAGGGTGAAGTGACTTGCCTTGGGTCACACAACTAGTAAGTGTCTGAGGCTAGATTTGAATTCAGAAAGATAAATATTCCTGACCCCAGGCCTCTATCCAAAGCACCATCTAGCTACTCATATCCTTAAATATTTTGGACCTCATGTAATTTTATAGGGATTATAAAAATTTTCCCTAAATGGGGAAGAAATATAGCCTTTGCTGCCACAGCCTCCTGGTGCACAGCAGCCATTTGTTTCCCCTTTCATCTTTTTAGATCCAGAAGTACCAAAAAAAACCATAAGTATGGAGCCGAATAATCACTCTGGATCTATAATAAAGAATAGTTGCCAGGAGTTAAGCTGATGTCATACATTCAAAAGGTCTGACAAAAGGTTTTATAGCCTGGCACATAGTAGGCACTTAATAAATGTTTACTGTTTGAAGTCTACTGTTCACTTTTTTGACTGATGCAGATTCCTGGTATATGACTGCACTACCCTGGGGAAGAGAGACCCAGAGTCCTGGATTGCAGTTTCCCAGGGTCAGCTCTTAAAAGTAGCAAGGAGTAAATTCAACTGGTTAATAGGCTAGGCATTGAGTGTATTCTCTTCTGGAGTTAGAGTTTGATGATTGCCACTAGCCAGAGAAATAGGGTAGACCAATCATGCTAAAGTGGCTCCCCTCTGTCTCACTCTTTTGACTAAGAAACTGAGGATGTTTGATTAAATACCCTTGAGTTGTTTGCTCCCCTCACAAGAACAAATGGGTAGGACACAGTGGGGAAAGTGGAATTCAGGCTCGGCTAAATGTGGCAGTAGCAGCTTGCCTTCAGCTATTTCAGAGTTAAGAAAGTTACATTTTATTCTTTTTTTTTTCCACTGTAGTCAATGTAGTCAGTTTATATGCTAAGCATGTTCTTTGGTCATATGCTGAAAAGAGAAGTGAGCAACAAGGAAGGGAGAGACTAGACATGATCCGAGTGGGAGTGGTTGGCAAGAAGAAAAGGTCAGGGTTACCTCCGAGCCAATATCCTTGCACCGTTAGGAAATATTGCTTTCTCCCAAGCTCCAGAGTGGCTCACAAACTTGACCATGAGGATCCACTGGAAAACTGCAGTGGAAAGGCATTTCAAAATGGTTTCACAGCTTACAGCCCCTTTCCCTTCACGCAGAGTTACAAATAATACTATCATTTACAGAGTACCTACCTTGTGCCAGGCACTTTACTGTGCAAAGCATTTTACAAATCCTATCTCATTTGATCCTCACAGCAACTCTGAAAGGTGAGTACTATTAGTGTCTATTTTACAGTTGAAGAAACTAAGGCAAGCAGCTATTAAATGATGTCACTTAGGCTACCCAGCTAGTAAATTTTGAGGCCATATTTAAGCTTTGGTTTTCCTAACTCCAGGTACAGAGCTCTGTATTCATGGTGCCAATGAGGTGCCTAGGTTAAATAATTAAACTATATCATTCCTAAAGCCTGAGGTCATTTAATGCCTATTGCTTGGTCATGTGTAGCCAGAGTTTGGTAGATGTTGAGGTTATAGGCACATTATAATATTTAATTATATTACTAATAGAGATTTCTTTTTTGTTGATTCTATGCTTATGAGTATTTAGAGTAGATAAATAGCTCCTTTTCTGTGTGGCAGATGTGTCATAACTTGCTCCCTTGATTAGGGCTCTGTAAAATTTGGCATGCTCAGGGAGTAGTTTTCCTAGATGGAAAACTGAGGCTCACACTATTCTGATTGGATAAAACCACACTGACTAACTATTAAGATCATGCACTGTCACTCAATCAATGATAGAACTAAGGGACAGCAGTCATCTCATTAGATTTGTAAAATCCTTAATGGCATTTCCAAACTCTTTTTGTATCCTCAGCTCTTAGCACTGTGCCTGGCACATAGTGTTTAATAAATGTTTATTGATTGATTGATTGGTTCATTGATCATTTCTCGAGGAACCTTAGAAAGTTTGCCATTTCCTTGTAAACTCCTTTTGTGTTGTATGAAATGCATAACCATCATTGCTCAAGGTACAGCCTGAAGCCTGGTGAACAGAATCAGGTTAGTGGCTAGCACTGTCCTCTAGTGGTTAAATATATACCTCCATTTCTTTGGGAAGAGATAATTTTAGAACTGTGGCCTATATTTGAAAATGGCCTATTTTCAGATCAATATGCTACATAAGGCAGTGCGGAGAGTCAACCAGCACTGATGATTATGGGACTGCCTATGAGAAGAGCTGCTGTAGTTTGGCTGAGGAAGAGAGCCTCATTCAAGTGCTGCTTAGCAACAAGAACCTGGGAAAAATGCTGGTAAGATTAGCTTTGCAATTGATCATCCCATCTAGGTACTCTGATAGTATGTAATGTGGTTGTGAACTTACCTGGCCTTATAAGAAAGTGGGTTTTATTTTGGGATTCATGAGGCAATCATCTTCTCCCATGACAAGAGAGAACAGTTCTGCATTGACTAAGAGAAAAGTCCTAATTCCTGGCTGAAGGATACAACACATACACATTCGTGGAAAGTAGGACATGATATGAAGTACTGAGAGGGAAAAACCATATAACTATTAATTAAAAGACTTGCCCAGAGTCACACAGCTTGTCTGAGGCAAGATTCAAGTTTAGGTCTTCCTGATTCCAAGTCCAACATTCCATCCGCTACTCTGTCCAGGGGAAGAATGAAAGGGGATGAGTGTGGGAAAAGTTTAGAATCAATATCAGGGAAAAATCCAAATAATAAGAGCTTCCAAAAGGGAAATGGGCTATTTCATAAGGTTTTTCTCATTTTCCTTGACTGGTGGTCTTTAAACAAAGGTTACATGATCACATGCCAAGTATGTTGTAGTGAGTGTTAATTTTTAGGTATGATTGAACAAAACGGTCCTTGAGGTTCTTTTGGATTCTTAGATTCTTTGGTTCTGTAGATATGACAGGGTGCCAAAATAAATATTACATAAAGCAGAATGTGTTAGGGACAAAAAAAAAGGAATGAAAGAATGATTGCTTAAATGAATGAATATAAAAAGGTATCAAGAGAAAGCACTATGCAAAATTAGAGGAAGGAGAAGTCATTATCATCTAGGACAGGGGTGGAGTGGTATGCCCAGCAAAGGCATCATAGAAGAGATGATCCCTTAGCTGAGCCTTGAAGGAAGAAAAATCTTTCATTAGATGTGTATGAGGAGCAAAATAGATTCTATGCACAACTAGAAAAGAAGGAAAATTTAGAGAATTATCTATTCGTGCAGTTTGATTGGAATATCAAGTGCACAAAGCAGAATATTGTGAAGTGAGGCTAGGAAGGAAGATTAGACCCAAGTTGTTGAAGGCCTTGAATGCCAGATGAAGAATTTTAGATTTTATCCTGAGAGGTACTGTGGATTCAAGGATAAAAAATCCACCTCAAAGCCAGAAATAGCTGAGTTTAAGTTCCATATCTGACACATACTCTGAGTCTACATGACCCAGCCAGACTCTTCATGCTCTAGCCAACTCTTGTATTATAAAGTTGCGGAGAGGGTACTGATTTGCAGTGGTAGAGGGAATTTTCTAGCAATGAATCCCAGATCCAGCTCTTATCCCTTGGTTTTATCCTTTCTAGGGGCAGGGAATCTTCAGACTTAAAGTCATAAAGTCACATGTGACTTTCTAGGTCCTTGGGTGAGTCCAAGTTTTACTAAAAGAATCCTTTTATTAAGGGGATTTGTTCTGTGAAGTTTGAATTCAGTCAAAGGGCCACACTTGAGGACCTAGAAGGCCACATATGTCCTCGAACAGGTTCCCCACCACTGCTAGGCAATAAGAGGCCACTTGATGAGTCTAAGTGAAATGATAAAGACCTAGCACCAATGTGAAGGAGCAAAGTGTAGGCAGGAAGACCCGTGAGAAAGCTAAGACAATAATTCACATGAAGGGGATAAGGGCCATAACTAGAGATGTATGTGGAGATGACAATTTGGAGGTGGGAAATATTTCAGAAGCAGAATTAAGAGCACTTGGATTTTGAATTGGAGGTAGATGAAGAAGCAGAGGAAGAGGAATTTAATATTTTGTTCAACTGATCGTCATTCAACTGAAATTAGGCTCTCCAAATTTACTCATGATTTCTTAGTCAATTAATCTAACCTTTTCTCAATCCTCATCGTTCTTCATATCTCTTTAGCCTTTGGCGCTGTCTGTCTCCCCTTCCGTCTTGGTACTCTTTCCTCTCTTTTCTTGGAGTACCTTTCTCTTCCAGTTCATCTCATACTTGTCTGATCTCTCCTCAAATTCCTTTGTTGGAGCTTCTTAACTACTAACAATGGGTATTTCTCAAGGGGGAATCTTGGGTCCTCTTTTTTCCTCCCCCTACATGGATTCAATTAACATTTTTTAATTTAGATAATTCTAAGGTTTGTTGATCTAGCCTTAACCTCTGTCCTGACTTGCACTCTCATATTTCTGTCTATTGTACATCTTGAACTAGATGTTCCATAGATGTTGAAATTGTGCCTTGTCATTATCTTCCCCCACTTCCAAATATTTCTCTCTTCCTAACTTCCCTATTATTGTCAAGGGTAATACCATCCTTTTAATCACCTAGTCTTGCAATCTTTCAATTCTCACTCCTCACTCACTCTCACCGCTGCCACCACTCCCATATCTAACCTGTTGCCAAGTTGATTCCAATTTTTCTTATTTATGCCTCCTTATCTATTCTGATACAGCCACTACCTTGGTACAAGTCCTCCTTACCTCACAATTACTATGGTAATTGTTTCTCTTTTACCCAGGAACCCAAACCTCCCAGTTTGATTTTTTTTAAATTTTTTTTTTTTATTAAATGGGCCATCCCTTAAGCAACTGCTTAAAAAGACTACTCATTGAGTGGGTGTATCTCACCCAAAGGGAGAACACTATAAGACCTTAACCTGAAAAGATCAGGTTCTCCCAGTGCATCCTGGGCCATCTCCAGCTATCCTGATGAATATCAGGACACTGGACCCAGATGGCTCAGGAGAAGAAAGTGAGGTTTGTTGACCTTGCACAAACCTCCCTCACTCAAATCAAAGTCAACTACTTGTCATGTCATCATCATGATGTCATGGTCCTCTTTGATAATGAAGGACAAACACAACAACAACAACCTCACACTTTCAGTGTTGCAATACCCTACTGGTTGGTCTCTCTGCCTGAAGTCTCTCCTCACTCCATTCTATCCTTGGCTCAACAGCCAAAGTGATCTTACTAGAGCGCAGGTCTGACCACATCAACCTTCATTCAATAAACTCCAGTGGCTTCCTATTACCTCCAAGATCAAATATTAAATGCTGTGCTTGTTTTTTAAAACCCTCTATGACCTAGCACCCTTTCCAGTCTCCTTACACATTACTCCCCTGCACTGTGATCCAGGGATATTGGCCACCTACATGTTCCTTGAGCATGTCACTTCATGTACTCCCTCCTAATCTCTGACACCTGGCTTCCTTCAAAGCACATCTAAAATCCTACCTTTTATAAGAGACCCGTTCCCATTTCTCTACACTATAAAGTCTTCTTTCCTGAATTACTTCTAATTTACTCTAAATATGTTTTGCAAGTACATAGTTACTTGCATAATGTTTCCCCATTAGAATATGAATTCTCTGAAGGCAAAAAAAATTTTTTTTGTCATTGTTTGTATCCTCAAGTTAAGCACAGCACCTGACACATAATAAACTGGACTGACTATTTAATAAGCCTAGGAGAGTATGACTAGTAATATCTTACTAGATTAGCCCAGTGGCAGTCTATTTTAAGACTCATACTCAGATAGGCATACCAAGAGATATTTTCTAGGAAAGTTTGGCGGCTCTCCATGATGTGAGTGTTTATTTAACATTCATTTAACAAATATCTATTAAGTGTCTATAATGTATAAATCCTTGTGCCTAGGAAGGGGGATAAAAGGATGAAATGAGACAGTTCTTACTCTCAGGGAGTTATATGTACTGATCTGATTTCCCTCTCCCTGAACTCCCACAATCATTCCCCCATGTCATTAATGTGTTCTTCATTCTTGCATCTTTACCTCTTGAACCCACCTCTTCCTTGGAAACTTTCCTATTCCTCCAGGTAGAAAGTGACCACCCCCACTCAAATTTTCTTGGAGCTCTTTGGATTTCTCATCTTTTATTTTGTTATTGCTGTCATGTTGTTTCAGTTCTGTCCAACTCTCTGTGACTCCATCTGGGGTTTTCTTGGCAAAGATATTGTAGTGGTTTGCTATTTTCTCTTCCAGCTCATTTTACAGATGAGAAAACCAAGACAAACAGGGTTAAAATGACTTGCCCAGGTTCACACAGCTAGGCAGTATCTGAGGCTGGACTTGAACTCAGGAAGATAGTCTTCCGCATTCCAAGTCCAGTGCTCTATCCGCTGCACCACCTAGCTGCCCCATCTTATACTTATTGTTTTCAATTTTGTATTCCTAAGACTAGGCAAATGGCAAGAGTCATAGTGAGTAGATGATAAATGTTTACAAAATTGAATATAGTCAATAAATCAACCTTTATTAAACACACCTACTATGTCAGAGCATAGTGCTAGGCACTAGTGATAATTAAAGTTTAGATAATAAAGGGTTTCAGCCTTTCAAAAGATTGTAGAATAAAAAGTGAATTGAATTCCTGCATTGGAGAGATACAAAGAGTTTCTGACAAAAGATAAAGGAAGGCTCCACAGGGGTGGTCCTAAAAGCCCTAAGCCTTGAAGAATTTCAGGAATGAGGTGGGGGGAAGTTAAGATCTACGAAATTCATTATTTCATTTGATAAGAATCCGTATTTACATAGCGCCTTCTAGTTAATTAAACTCTTCCCTTAACCACAACTCTTTGATGAGGTAGAAATAGAGGGGTTAGCAACCTTTTCCAGTAAAGGGCTAGATTAGTAAACACTTTTAAGTTTTGTGGGGAAAGAAGTCAAGGATATTATGTAGGTACTTAGATAAGAGGAAAGGAAGCAAATTTTGACAAATATTTTCAATAAAATTCAAAATATAAATGAATGCAATTTTTTGTAATGTAGGTCTAATGAGGATAGAATTCTTTTTGGAAGGATGACATTTCACTTCATTGGGGTTCAAAGTTAGTGTTCTTTATCATCAAAATAGATTGCAAATGTTCATCTGTTAAGGGTGATCCATAATGAAATTTTACATGTTCATCTTTGGAAATGTCTTTTCACATAGGTACTGCCAAATTCCAATATCAATCCATGAGTATATAATTTTAATTAAGCCTATTCAGCACTTGGAAGGTATTTAGAGAATTTTATTAGATTCTTCTCTTGACGTTTGTTTGTGTTTTAACATGACATTGTGAAGATTAACCATTTCGAAATGAAAGTTAGGTAGGAGCTCGTCAATTGTACAATGAAATGGATTTTGAAATATTGACATTTCTTTTGCACTTGAATCAAAAAATCTGAAAAAAATACTGCTGGGACTGTAGTTTGAGCTCAGAAAATACATCTACTGCAAATTTGTGTGGGAATGGAGATCTCACTTTTTGTTTTAACTTTTGACAGCTCAGGAAGTGTATAAAGCAGTTTGATATTACTTGTTATTCAAACAATCTTAGTTGTCATCAAAATTTACTTATCACAGCATAAGTTTTGCATATAAATACTGCTTTTCCTTGTAATTTTAGCTTGAATTAATTAAGAATCATTATCAAGTCTGCAGCAAAAGCTAATTTTCAAAGACATTCAGTGTTAAATAATAGTGGTTGAAAGTGGTTCCTCTCATTCAGAAAATTTTCAACTTTAGCCTTGAGCTCAAAAAGTCATAACAAAACTTTTTTTCCTCTTTTTTTTTCTTGTTTTAATGAGTATGTACTGATAAAAAAAAATAAAATAAAATGTCATGGTACAGCAATACGTGTGGGACTCAAAACGCTGTTAAACAGCAGTGAGAGCGCCACATATGGTCTCTGTCGCAAATATTCCAACTGCCTCTGTAGCGTGAAAGCAACCATAGACAATATGTAAATGAATGAGTGTGGCTTTGTTCCATTAAACTTTATTTATGGACGCTAAAATTTGAATTGCATGCAATTTTCACGTGCTCTGAAGTATCCTTTTTTCTTTTGGTTTTTTTTTTTCAATCATTTAAAAATGTAAAAAAAAAACCTTAGTGATGGCCCATATTTGGCCTGCAGGCTGTAGTTTGGTGACCCAATAGAGTGAAAAGAGAGCACTAGACTTGAATTCTGGGATACCTGAGTTCACATCCTGCCTCAGACACTTAACAGCTGTGTATCTCTGGGAAAATCAGCCTCTCGTGGCCTCAATTTTCTTTTCTGTAAAATGGGGATGACTGAATGTACCTCACAGGGCTGTGCAAGGATCAAATGAGGTAGTTTATCAAGTGCTTTGCAAACTTTAAAAAAAATAATTTTGCAAATCTTAAAGCTCTAAAAGCTCTATATAAATGATAACTAGGAAACAGAGACTCAGGAGACTTTAGGGACACAGTTAAAAAGCAACAGAGCCAGTCGAGTCTTCAGTTTCTTCACATGACTATAAGGCTAATAACAAATGCATTCCCTACCTCAAAGAATGGTTTTAATGATGAATATATATTTATATACAATCTTTTTATTAATTAATATAATATTAATTAATTGACATTGATTATTAATGTATATAATGTTCTGCCACTGCCAAGTGCCTTACCAAGGCTGGCTATTTTATTTGAGATTCAAATTACTCAGTGCCAGTCTACTCATAAGTAATCCATAATAGGTCTCAGATGACAGAATGTCAGAGCTGGATAAGACCTTTGAGATTACCTCTTCCAACATCTTCACGTTACAGATTTCTAAAATGATGTTCAAAGAGTGACTTGCCTAAGACCAAAAACATAGTAAAAGGCAAAAGATTCTAGAAATCTTTAAGTTGCAACACACTAGATCTAGAAGGGAATTTAGAGTTCTTCCAGTCCAAGAGCTCTTAGCCTAGAGCCCATGAATTTATTTTTTTTTAAAGTATAACTGTTGTTTAATCAACTATTTTTCAGTCCTGTCCAACTCTTTGTGACCCCTTTTTGGGGTTTTCTTGGCAAAGATACTGGAGTGGTTTGTCATTTCCTTCTCTAGTTCATTTTACAAATGAGGAAACCAAGGCAGACTGGATAAAGTGACTTGCCCAGAATCACATAACTAGTAAGTGTCTGAGGCTATATTTGAACCCACAAAGATGAGTCTTCTTGACTGTAGGCCCAGCACTCTGTCTACTACCTAGCTTCAATACATAGCTGAAATATAACTAGATAAAATTAGTTCCTTTGCAATCCTGTATATTTTATTTTTTGCATTTAAAAATATTATTCTGATAAGGGCACATAGGGATCTTCATGACTGCCAAAGAGTCCCATTGAAACAAGTTCAAAAACCCCTGATCTCAGCTACTGATGAGGAAACTGAAATGACTTACCCAAAATCATACAACTAGATCATCTGATCACAAGCTCATTCTTTCTTTTAGGCATCACTCAGCATCTCTATGAAATTCCTCAAAATGCCAAGCCATCTATACCACCTTCACAATAGGTTAATTAATTTCCTGTTTTACTGAGGAGCTTATAGTATCCTAGGACTTTAAGGCTGAGAATTAGAAGTCATCTGGTCCAATCCCCTTCATTTTACAGATGTACAGGAATTAAAATCCTAATAAAAGGTGAACAGGTGTAAGAATTACCTTCCTCATGGGTTTACTCTGTGATGCCCATAAAATATAACAGTTGATAAAAATTGAATTTGACATTTCAGTACTTTAATAACAGATGCATAGTGATCACCTAGTATTTTCAACTTAAGGCAGAGTTCTATTTATTTCTGCAGGAGTCTAAATGTTTTTAAAACACTGATGCCCCAGAAGAGGAAAAAAGTAGGGGGAGGTCATTACAGTAATGAAAAGAAAAGGGATTTTTTCCTCTCCATCCCCCCACATCCCAGGGTTTTTTTCCCTGTTGTTTTAGCAAGATTTCTAGAACATATGGTAAATTAATCACTCAAACTGTCTTGTTACCTAGATTCACTTAGTAGATGTAGGTGGTGCCTGTAGAGTAAACCTGAAAAACCACATGGTATTCATTGACTATGAAATGATTCATCGGGGTCACTTCCCCAATAGATTTTGAATTTAGTTCTGATTCATGCTTTCCCCTCCCTAAGTGCCATTAACTAAATTGTGTTTGCCAATGGCTAATTAGAGGTGATAGTACATGCTAATTGCCAACATTTTTCAGCAGCCAGTAAAGTATCAATTCTGAAAGGAAGAAAAAATTACAATTCCACGTTTGGTGGTACAGGGGGACATACTGTGAAATTAATGAATGGTTTCCTTGAATCTGTTAAGAGAGAATTGTGGGGCAGCTAAGTGGCCCTGTGGATGATGCCAGGCTTGGAGTCAAGAAGACCCGAGTTCAAGTAAGACCTCAGTCACTTACTAGCTGTGAGATCCTGGGCAAGTCACTTAATTTTTGTTTCCCTCAGTTTCTTCATCTCTAAAATGGGGATAATATAACTCCTACCTTTCAAAATTGTGGTGATCTGGGATCACTTTCCCAACCATATTTGAACCAGCATGTTTGATTCCCCGGAACGTGCCGCTGCTACTCCCCTCATGGTCCAATTACTGTCACTCAGAAGCCCCCATTTGATGTGCTCCTCAAATGCCCAGTTACCCTCTCCTCTATGTTAACTAACCAATTTATGTCAATTAGTTTTTACAAAGGAATATTTACCAGAAAAGTATATCAAAGGTCAAAGTACAAAAAAGATCTCCCCAAGTTGGGAATGTATTCTCCTGTGTACATACATACTCAGTCTCTGGGGAGAGTGACTCAAACTTGAAATGGTTGATTTAAACACTCCTTCTTTCTCTGATTTGGCAAGGAATGGGGAGGGAACTTTGTCTCTGGGAGTTCTTGTCTCTTTAAAAGTATCCATCATGTTCATTTGTAGTGGTATAGCATAGCGATGACAAAGTTGCTCCCCCTTGCTTATAGGTCACGGTGTCTTGGCTGCCCAATTGGCTCCCGGGTCAAATAATTCTTCAGGTCTGACTCCTCACTGGACACAAGGATGCTGTTGTTAATCAGATCTAAGGGACTTATAATTACACCTTCTACCTTTCCAATTTCACAAGGACCTAACCTAACCCTCCAACACTCATTTACTTGAGATCAGGAAAGAGTGAACACAATGGTAGTCAGGTGGGCAGATGTCAGCCATGACAGTCATTGCTCTTCCCTAACTGCAGACCCATAAGGATTTCTTTCTCCTCTCTGAGAGCCTAGGGAAGGGAGCAAGGGAGTTCATGCAGGCAAACCTTCTGTATGCACACTCAGTGGTGGCTCATGGGTCAGTTAAAGGTCTCATGACTTCCAGGCTTGTGTTTTCTCCAGTATTTTGTTTGAATGAGGGAAGGGATAAAGCAGAGTGGGTAGAGAGGGGGTGACAAGGGACAAGAACTTTTATATCATCACTCTCTTGCCATCACACTCAATAGCCACAGTGCCAGAGCTCAGAAAGTAAGCTCTGGAGGTTTTAACCCTTTCTTCCCTGAGCTCCTCCCTTGTCTCCGAATTGGTGGTGGTTTCACTCTCATTCCACCTAGTCCCAGTTCCAGGCATGCTTTATTGACTTCGCTCTGGCTATTCTTTGCTAGCCATCATGTCCTCTTCCCCACTCCCCACCTTCCATTTCTGGAACAATAACTAAATGAACTTTGCAGTTACTCCTGGAAAGGGTATGTTATTCTATTAGCCCATAGCTCCACTCATCATCCCTATGGTTATCCAAAGCAAAATAGCCCTCATTCCCCATATTCTCTATATGTGTGGTCTCCTTGAGGGACTGGAGGAAAGGAGTGAGCATTCATTAAGTGCCTACTATGTGCTAAGCACTTTACAAACATTTCATGTGATCCTGACAACAACTTTGGGGGGTAGGTGCTGCTATTATCCCCATTTTACATTTGAGGAAACTGAGACAGACAGAAGTCACAGGCCGGTAATTGTCTGAAGTCGGATGTGAACTTAGTTTTTCCTGACTCTAAACCTAGGACCCTTTCCACTGTGCTTACTACTGAGGAGGGCTTAGCTCAGTGCTTTGCACATAGCAAGCCATTAATAAAAGTATTTTCATTCCCTTAGCAACTAGAGCATTGCACATGGTAGCTTTTAATGAAAGAGTGTTATTTGAGTGAATGAATGAATTAATGGACATTCTGAATGACTGGATATACACAATGGACTTGTGAGCTAAGCACAACATTTCCCAGAAGACTGGATCAAATGCCTCCAAGCCAGCCAGTGGGAGTTATTTTACAATGGAGTACTTCAGATTCCTAAACTGAGTCAAATTCATCAGGCCTTACAACCTACCTCCCTAGGATCATAACCAGACATTGGTCAATAGGGCAACTGCCCCAGGCTGACTAGACACGGAGGGGCCAGTCCACCAGAGCTTCTTCTCAATGTTCTTTTGGTTCCAGATACCTTGATTAATCTTGAAGTGTGAGCTCAGAAAAAGAAGGCGTAAAGTGGGAGGAGAGCTAGTGAATGGGGGAGCTGAGCACAGCTGAGGACTGAGATTCTGTAGTAAGAATATGGTGGGGGAGCAGAGGATTTAGAATTTGCACAGGGCAAATTCCTACTTAATTCTTCTCTTTTACAGTTTTGTGTCCTAATACAAACCTCTCTCACAGCTTGGAACAACATTTTCTGTGTATTCATTTAAATGAAATAAGTGAAAAGAAGAGGTTGAAAGAGGCATAAAGTTTTTTTCTCAACTCTTTTACCCTCAAAATGGACTTATTGTAATGAGACTATAACCATTGTGCATTCATGGTTATTCTCTGGGCTCCATCCACCAAACACCAGAGGGCATCCTTGGGTAATCGTGAGTGAGTGAGTGAATGAATGAATGAATGAATGAATTTTATTAAGCAATTACCACATGCCTAACATTGTGCTAAATGCTAAAGAAGCCAGATTGTCCCTGTTCTCAAGTTCACATTCTAATTGAATGTGAATAACTTATAAAAGACTACATATAAAAAAAGTTCAGGGGTAGCTAGGAGGCACAGCAAATAGAGCACCAGTCTTGGAGTCAGGAGGACCTGAGTTCAAATCTGGCCCCAGACAGTAGTTGTGTGAACCTGGGCAAGTCACTTAATCCCAATTGAAGAAAGAGAGGGAGGGAAGTAGGGAAGGGGAGAGAGGGAGGGATGGAGAAGAAGGGAGGAAGAGAGAGAAAAAGAGAGAGATGAAGGAAGAGAGGGAAGGAAGAAGAGAGAGAAAGAAAGAAGGAAGGAAAGAAAGAAAGAAAGAAAGAAAGAAAGAAAGAAAGAAAGAAAGAAAGAAAAAGAAAGAAAGAGCAAGCTACAAAGCTACAGGGGCAATGAAAAGGCCAGGAAATCCTAGAGAGCATCAGTGGGAAAAGTGGCAAGGCCTAAGGGTCCTTTTACCACTAGATCAAATGATAGAGTTCGGGGACTGTAGGATATAAAGATAGGGCATATGGTAAGCCCTGGAGGACCTTCAGTGGAAGACCAAGCAGATGCTAAGTCCCAATGGTCCTAAGAATAACTTTGGTGAATTCCATTTCATTCAAGCTGTCTAGGCTGGTTCCCCCCACATTGGGGAAAGAGAAGATAGAGGAAGATAAGAGAAAAAAGATACTCAGTGATCATAACTCTTCTTGGCTACTGCTTGGCTATCTCAGATGTTTCTAATAAACCATCTCTCTCAGGTTCTATTGAAGGCTATAGTTCTAGAGAAGAATGTCAGTAATGTCTTTTTAACTCCTACTTATTATAATTGAAAAAACTGGGTTCCCAGGTCATACAGAAAGTAAATAGTAAAAGAAGAATTTGAATCCAAAGCCCTCAACCCAAAACCCAACATTCTTGCCATCAGCCGATTGTGGCATTCAGAGAGCCAGCTACCACTCCTCTCCCCATTTGTAGGTGGCAGGGCTGGTCTTGTTAGATTAGAGATGTGGTGTACATGGACTTAAATGATGGGATCAAGCTGGACTCCCAAGCTCGGTTTAAAATGTATTTGTAACTGCCCATATATATAACATGTATTTTACATGCCTCTATTATAGCCTCTTGCCTGCAATAAAGTCACATTTATTATACTTGGGAATGAAACAAGGATTCCCCTCTTTTATATTCCCTCTGCAATAGTCTGAAGCATAGTTCTCTGGTATGAGAGGAGGTTTAAGGGACTTGAACTGGAAGATTCCAGGTATAATGTGGGAAAGAAACACCCCAGGGAAACTGGGAATAGTTTCTGGTTTTGAAGCCCAGAGTCAAAGCTTCAGTTTCAAAGGCTTCTTCTTTTTCACCACACTATCACCGCCCCCCAGCCCCTCCCCACTGTTACAGCTGCCACATAGAAAGAAATCCACTAGGCCAACTGTAGGGTTCAGCTGTAAGAAGATGGTCCTGGTCTCTGAGGAGTCTTTGTTCACATAAGAAATTTCAGTATCACAGAACTGGAAAGAAACTCAGGGGTCATTTAATGCAATCAGAACCTGGTCAGGAGTCCCAAATCTATGTAATGTGCACGTTGAATAGTCTTCCAGCCTCCTTGAAGATCTCCAAGGAGAGGAAATTCATTAATTTCTGTAAGCACAGCATACTCCCACTTTGAGACAACTCCAATTATTAGGAAATTTTTCCTTATATTGAACAAAAATATGCCTCTTTGTAACTGTTCCTAACCCTCTTCCTTAAGGAAGTTCTTCAAATACTTGGAGATAGCTATCAGGTCAGAAAGGAAGAGAAAGAAGGAAACCACGGAGGCTGGCCCAGCTAAAATTGAGAGAAGGAAGAGAGAAGAGGCATGAAGGAAGAACCACAGTTGTTTGGTCCTCGTGCCTTTGGAATCTCCATTATCTCCATTGGAAAGCTCTTGAGCTTGTCTCACTGGTGCCCCCTTTGGCCATCTACTCACTCTTGTTTCTTCTCTCCAGGTTCTTGTCACCTGACAAGAAGTTAAGGCTGACTTCTTCTTTCTCTTTTCCTCCACTACATGGAAACAGGACACAATTCTTCTTTAAGTTTGTTTTTTTTGTAAATGATTTAATGCTACAAGCTTTTTCAAAAGATATATGAGTTCATCAGTAAGAGAACCACTGTGCCATCTAGCTGCCCTAGCAGCTCACATATACAGTATACTTATTACATAAGCTCACCTTTGTGTATACAATATCAGAGGCATAAAGGGTTGAAAGTTGAACAGAGCAGACAACTGCACATTCAGCAAGTTTATTACCACACATGCCCTAATAGCCCTGGCCAAGGAGCTCTAGACTAACAAGGACCCAGGTGCAATCCTAGAGGCCTGATCCAAAAGAGAGTCAGGTTCTTTCTCTTATTTTTATCCCTACCACAAAGTAAAACTCCAAGAAAATTTCTAAAAAAAAAAATTCATGGACGGGTTATATCTAGGATTTTCCCAAAAGAAGGTAATAGGGCCTTTTTCCACAAAAGTATTTGCTCAACATGATATGGATACTAGGTATAGGGCAGCTTTTGTTATATTTCCTCCATCGTAGAAAAGACATAGGAGAAGCTAGGTGGCACAGTAGATGTGATGGGCCTGGAGTCAGGAAGACTCATCTTCCTGAGTTTAAAATCTGGCCATGGACACTTACTAGCTATGTGACCAGGCCAAATCACGTAACCTTCAGTTTCATCATCTGTAAAATGAGTTGGAGAAGGAAATGGCAGACCACTCCAGTATCTTTGCCAAGAAAACTCCAAATGGGATCATGAAGAGTTCGACATGACTGACCAACAAAAAGAAATTAATTGAAAAGGACTTAATGGGTATGTGTGTGTGTGTGTGTGTGTGTGTGTGTGTGTGTGTGTAAAAACCATAAAACACTCCATTAGCCTCTTATACTCCCCTAAGAAGGAAAAGGCCCTTTGTGGACCTGCTGAATGGATACTTCATATTCATTCTGAACAGTTACTGTTGTAGGCATTATAGCAGTTATCATGGAGGGCTGGCAAGGTTCAGACTTCGTGACCCGTCAGGCCAAGGTTTTCTTTAGGTGACAATGATCGTAGGGCTCCTCTGTGGAATACCATTATCAGAAAACAGTACCTTTGGCGGGTCAATGCTGAAATTCAAAACTCAGAAACTTTTGACCCACAAGGTAACCACTGAGGCCGGAAATATCAATTTCTCAAGATTGCTAATCACTGACCTCTGTTACAAAAAGGAAATAGATGGGCACAAGGATCAGCCAGAAACTAGAGGTTCAACAACTCAAGTCTCAGGCGAGCACATGTCTCTGTGTTTTCATTAAAAGTCACCATTACTACATTTGGTGAAAGGAAGGAAATCCCCCTGGCTCCCTGCTGGAAGTCCAAAGAAGAGAAATCTTACTTCAAGGGAGAAGGGTTCACAAAAAAGGAGCTCTTTGTCCTCACTCTTAGAGGTAACAAAGGGGGAGTTTCCATCAACAATATGCCCCTCCCCCCTCATTGCAGGTCACCAATCATCTTCAGCCCCCAGGCGCTATAGACCAACTAGAGGAGTTTACTATGTAAGGAGTTAAAAATAGGAATAAGAAACAAGGGGAACAGAAAAGTTTCCGTCATTCAGCTACACTTATTACATACCATGGTAGCCATACTTTGGAGTTAAAGTTAAAGAACACAGACAGTAAAATCCTATAAAGCACAAAATCCTATGAAAATGTAAACTATAATCAACGGCTCTAGCTTTTGTGGTGTATCTTTAGGTTGAGAGATAACTTGATACAGCAGCTATAGAGAGGAGGAAACCAAGTCCCATAGCTGTGGACCATGGTCCTCCAGTGATCTTACTATGTCACCTTCATAAAAGCACTTAAATTCTAAGTGTCCCCAGAAAACTTTCTATGTTTATATATGTTCTATGTATATGTATGTGTACATACACAATACACATACATATACATACATATATACAGGGAGAGAGAGGTGTATATATAGTTCAGGACTTTTCATTCAAAAAGGAAGAAGCATTTATTCTGAATCTTGATGGCAAACAGACACTCCAAGAAGAACAGATGAGAAGGGAGTATATTCCAGGTTTCCAATGCAAAGGCATAGAAAGAGAAGATTGGGTGTCACCTGTGACAAGTAGCAAGGGGCCATTTTGGCCATACTGGAGAACATGAAAAAAAATTTGGTTTAAGTTCAACCCAGTCCAGGTGGTATTAAGCCTACAGGGCAATTTCTCCACCTTAGCTTTAAGTACTGAGCATGGTCCTGGCTTAAGTGATAAATGTAAGCTGGGAAAAGATTCCATAGCACCCAGATTGCACATAATTCCATAATACACTGCCTACTTATTCCATGAAGAGCTTATTGAGAACATTTCATATTTTTCTCTTCTGTTAATTGTATGCCAGAAGGTATAACCCAACTTTATCTGTATCTCATTTTTATGACTTGTATTCCTCATCTCACAGTCACTAAAACATACCTTCTAAACCTTTACGTGATAGTCTGATAATTGATACAAAACTGTACAAATCTCTGTAGTTTGTAATTACAGGGTGAAAAGACACAAAATACAAAGGAAATAAGAGAATTAGATAACTACATGGCAATCTAGTGGCGGTGGACATAATCTATTTTTCACTCTTTGAGTTATCACTAAAATGTTAATAACAAAAATATGCTCTAAAGAAGTCGTGTATGTACATACATTTGCATACATGTGTGTATATTATACATGTATGTGTGTTTTCTATATATATAATGAATACATATATATACACATATAGATAGATAGATGGATGGACGGATAGACGGATGGATGGATGGATGGACGGACAGATAGACAGACAGACACATAGATGATCAATAGATGGATAGATGTACGCACACACACTTTCTTTTATTGTTCACTTGTTTTTCTTTCATGTCTGACTCCATGACCCTATTTGGGATTTTCTTGCCAAAAATATTAGAGTGGTTTGGCATTTCCTTCTTCAGCTCATTTTACAAATGAGAAAACTAAGGCAAACAGGGTTAAATGACTTGCCCAGGGGTCACAGTGTTTGAGATCTGATTCGAACTCAGGTCTTCCTGATTCCAGGTCCAGCACTCTATCCAATGTATCACCTAGCTACTTATATTTTCTCTGTATACAACACACATACACACACACATACATGCACACACATGTATGTACATATATCAAACACCTGGACAAAATCTAGGAGTGAGGTAAATAGTAGTAAAAAGCATAACTACAAGACAGACTATAAGGGGAAATTCCAATTCACATTCACCCAAATTTCAAAGTATCCATTTTCCTTCCTATTTTTCTAGTCACCTTCAACAAAAATCTCCCTACTAAACTGCTTTTTTCAACCCCACACTTCAAGCAATCCTAAAAGACCTTTCAGACATTTAATTTAGTTCAACAAACATTTATTAAATGCATACTGTATATACAATATGCTAGATGCTGAGGGAGATAAACAGTTTAAATAAAGAATAATCCCTCTTTCATGGAGTTTTATAGTCCAGTAGGAAAATGAGATACAAAGATGGTGACCGTTAAAGAGGTACAAAATAGTGTTGTGTTAAGTGTGACGAGGAAGGACTCAAGAGGCTTACAATTTAATGAGGGGTGAGACAAGGTACCGTGCAGTTATGGACAGATGTGCATTTGAACTGGACTCTGCTATTTACTGCCTTTGTGGGCACACAAAAGCGGCTTAAGCCTCAGTTTTCTAATCTGTAAAATAAAGTGTGATGTTTTTGCAGGGATCTTTTAAGTTCACTTCCAAGTCTATATCTTACCTACCCAAATAATTTTGACACAAGAGAATATAAGACAATGGCAAAGGTATTCCTTTAGTACAGTGCCTGGAACTTAATAATAATAACAAATATTAGTTATTATTATAATATAATATAAAAATAATATTAATTAATATAATTAATAAAAATAATATAATAAATGTTTTTTGATGCAGGACATCCCATGTATAATGGGTATCACCTTTCTCAATGGATGTGGAAAGGACTGGAGGGAGGAAGAGAATCTGGAACTCAAAAAAAAGTTTTTAATGAATGGAAATAAATAAAGTGAAATAAATGCCTACTAATGTATTGACATATTGGCCTTATACTCAACAAACTGCCAAAACCCTGAACATTTTCAAGTAGAGAACTGACAAGGTTGGAGATGACAGAAGATGGGAGTAGCCAATGTTTCTGGAATTAAGGAAAGTAGGGGATATTAATACATTATTGGTGGAGTTATAAATTAATATAGTTATTATAGAATGTAACTTTAAATGATGCAAATGAAGTAGTTGAAGTGTCTGTAGACTTTAACCCAGCAGTGTCACTAGTCAGTAAATACCTCAAGGAGCTTGGGTTTGTTCTTTGTTCTCAAAGAGGTCCATGACATCAGGATGATGACATGACTTGCAGTTGACTTTGATTTGAGTGAGGGAGGGCTGTGCAAGGTCACCAACCTCCCTTTCTTCTCCTGAGCCATCTGTGTCCAATGGCCTGATATTCATCAGGAGGACTGGGGAAGGCCCAGGATGCATTGTGAGACCCTGGCCTTTTCCGGTTAAGGTCCTATAGCATTCTCACTTTGAGTGAGATACACTCATTCAATGAATAGACTTTTTTAATTAGTTGCTCAATCAAAAAAAAAAATCAAACTGGGAGAAGACTCTCAGGGTTCCTGGGTAAAAGAGAAATAATTACTATTTAGTATTTAACTTTAACCTCAAGGAGGTTATTGACAAAAAGAAAACCTTCATTAACACCAAAATATTTTACAGTAGCTCTTTTTTATGGCAACAAAAAACTGGAAATAAGGTAAATGTCAATCAATTAGGGAATTATTAAGCCAGTTATGGTACATAAATACAACGAAATATTGCTGTGCTGTAATAAACAGAAACCATGATAAATATAGGGACGGATGTAAAGACTTACGTGAACTGATGAAAAGTAAAATACTCAGAAATCGATATACCACCAAAATATAAATGATAAAACAACCACCATAAAATAGTTGACAACGAATGTCGCTAAAGCACAAAGAACAAGACTGGTGTCAAAGAAGAGATAGGAAACACACCTCCCTCTGCTCCCTTTCAGAGATACAGGGAGGAGGACTCAACAGGCGGAGGCAAAATGCTCATAATGTCAGTTTTGCTGATTTTTTTTTCTCCTCTCTTTCTCTTAGAAAAAAACAATCCTTCTTATAAGAGATGGTTCTCTAGGAGGGGAAAAGGTACAAGGGGAGATAGAAAGAACGTAAAAACGGAGGGAAAGGGGAAGCAAAGCATGCGTATAGTGTCTATAATGAGCCAGGCGCTACTATACCAAACACTTTAAAGACAAAGTACTATCTGATTTGTTCCTCACAGTAACCTTGTTGGGGGGATGTTTTTGATTACCCCCATTTTGAGGAAGTTGAGGCAAACTGGAGTTTATATGACTTGTCCAGAGCCATATAGCTAATGTCTCAGGTCCTATTTGAACTCAGGTCTTCCTGACTCCGGGCCCAGGGGGCTATCCATTGCTGCATTACCTGACTCTAAAAGCAAAAATATAACAACAAAATTGACTAAAAAAAAAATCTGTTCAAGCATCTTGTACTTGGGATTTTCTCACCCCCACTTTGTTTGGAAATGTAATGGAAAAGCTTCCACGAGATTACAAAAACAAAATGTGCAGAAGATCCTAAGGAGAATGCAGTTATTACAGGAAATGGGATTACCCAGACTTTATGGTTTTGTTTTTTTTCTATCAACAACTTTGTTCTAGAAACAAATACCAATCATTTCCTAAAAGATGCTGCAAAGTCTGCTCCAAGGGCATCGATCAAATGCTGACATGCCTATTCATTCCATGCTACATGAGTCTGGATATGGCCTCTACCTACACAGGTACCAGAAAGGGCAGAATGTTGATCACAAAGCACCAAGAGTCTTCTTACTGCTTATAACTGAGACTGGACCTCATGAAGTCTTGAAAACATGCTATCTGGCTTAGTTCCTAGACCCCTTTTAAGATTAAAAAAAGTGTCTCATACTCTTATCCTCTCTTCATTCCAAGGACAATTTGTTAGGGTAGTAAGCCAAAAATGTTTCAATTGAGTGACTTTAAAAATAACTCCCTTCCTCTGCAGCCTTATTTTAACTTTGTGTGTGTGTTCGTCCTTCGTTGCCAAAGAAGACCACGCCATCAGAGAAATAATGATATGACTTGCACTCGACTTTGTTTTGAGGGAGGGAGGGCTGTGCAGGTCACCCGCCTCACTTCTCCTCTACAGCCATCTGAATCCAGTGACCTGACTTTCATCAGGATGACTGGAAATGACCCAGGATGAGGTAGTAGGGGTTAAGTGACTTGCCCAAGGTCACATAGCTAGCGAGTGTCAAGTGTCTGAGGTGAGATTTGAACTCAGGTCCTCCTGACTCCTGCACTGGTGCTCTATCCACAGCACCACCTTCTTAATGAGAAGAAAGCATCAAGATAGGGCAGGAGCTTATTTTCCCAAACTACTAAAACTCCTCAAGAAACTATAAAAATAGTAGAAATACGATAACACTAGCTAACATTTATATAGTGCTTTAAGGCTTAAAAAGCACTTTACCTCACAATATCCCTTTGAGGAAGATGCCATTGTCATCCTTATTTTACAGTTGAGGAAATGGTGCCAAAAAGAAATGTAAGTGATGTGCCTAGAATCACCCAGCTGGTCTCTGAGGTCAGATTTGAACTCAGGACTCCTTGATGCCAGGCCCAGCATTCTACCCACTGTACCAGGGGCTCTATTACTTTGCAACGTTGTGGATTCATGACCTTCTTGACCATGGCACCTAGGCCAACAAGTAGATAGAATGTTTGACCTGGAGCCAGAAAGTCCTGAGTTTGAATCCTGCCTCAGATACTTATTTGTTGTGTGACAACAGGCAAGTCATTTAACCTCTCAGCCTCAGTATCCTTATCTTTATAATGGGGTTAATAACGCCCCCTGCCTCAGACTGTTTGGAGGAAAAGATGAGAAATATTTGTAAAACCCTTTGCAAACATGAAAGCACTCTACAAAAGTTAGTTTTTGTTATTATTAAAGTGTAATCATTTAGTCACATCATGTCTTCTTGACAACCTCTTATAAATTCTTTACATGCCATCTGTCTGTTATTTCTCAATACATGACAAACCCACCTCCTTTTCTGATCATACATTTTTCCATGATAATATCTCAGATGCCACTAAATATTATTCACAAGCTATTCTCAGTTGACTTAGACCTGCCATCCACCTTTTCGTTGGTTTTTGTGTCGCCTGCCATTATAATTTTTCAGAGAATGTGGTATTCCATGTTCACAGTCATGTAACAACACCAAGACATAAGTCATTGGGGGAAATTACCAGGAAATTTCAATGAATCCCCTACTTTTTTTCTCAGTTACATTACCCAGCACCATTTCTTGAAATGTTACAAGAAGGTTTGAAATAGCTGCTGTAGAGAGGGGTATAGTTAATTAGGAAAAAAATTTGATATTTTCCTTGTTACCTTGAGGGCCCAGTTGAAATTACGTAACATCAATTTGCAGTGAACCCAGTGAGCAGTTTCATGATTTCCTCCAGCTCCATGCAACAATATGGAAATAAAAGCAAAGGAGACAGAGGGCAGCAGTGACACAGGCTCAGAGCTTGCCCAGGAGTGAATGGCAAGAGGACCAAAGGCCAAAGGACTGGAGAGTAGAGAGTGGTGGAGAGGTCTGGAGTGAGGCAGTGGCAGGGAAGGCTTGGGGTGGATAGAAATAAGGGAGTGACTAGTCAGCTGGGGAGGGAAAAGGCTTTGGATATCAACAGTCACAGGTTCAGGTTCTGTGGGAAGGGGCAAGTACAAGGGGAGTGGGAAGGTAGGCTAATCATTGAGCAATAAGTCCAGGCTCTAGAGCATCAGTGGATGCAATGAGGTCTGAGGCTTACGATGAGACTTTTCAAGGTCCTCCCTTCAGGTTTCATATAACAGCCTGTGTTCTTTTAAGTCCCAGAAGGCCTGCTTCACAACAAACAGGAGCAAGCAGGATAAGAACCTAATCATGAGACTTGGTCACTTTGTCTACCCAGGAGGAGATCCTAGGGAGGGAGGAGGGGGTGGGATAGCAGAGGAGAGAGAAGTCTTATACTCAAAGGGTAGCAGAGCACTAGTTATGGTCTGGGGAAGGGTCTCTCAGAAGTTGGAAGGGAGTGTGGGGGTCTTGTCTTCCTGCCCTGTAATCTGGTACTGGATACCAATCCTTCCCTTTCAGATTACTTCCTATTAATAAACACACTCTCTCTCTGTCTCTCTCTGTCTCTGTCTCTGTTCTCTGTATCTCTCTCTCTCTTTCTCTCCCCATACACATTTATATGTATTTTTTTGTTCTTCACTTGTTTCAATCAGGTCCAATTGTTTTCTTGGCAAAGATACTGGAGTGGTTTGCCATTTCCATCTCCAAGTCGTTTTACAGACAAGGAAACTGAAGCAAACAGGGTTAAGTGACTTGCCCAGGGTCACACAGACAGCAAGCATCTGAGGACAGATTTGAACACAGGAAGATGAGTCTTCAGATCCAGCTCTCTATTCACTGTGCCACCCATTTGCATATATGTGTATGTATGTATGTATGTGTATATATGTATATGTGTGTGCATGTATATGTGTATGCATATATGCATCTATAACAGTATAACCATATATAAAACAGTATATGTACTTACACACATATGTATCCTGTAAATAGCTAATTATTTACAAGTCCCCCTCCTCCATTAGAATGTAAGCTCTTTGAAGGTAGGGACTGTTTTTGCCTTTCTTTATGATTTTAGTACTTAGTACACAATATGCATTTAACCCTGAATAACTTGCTAGATAATTGAGATGGTGAAGACTTGATCTAAGAGATCTCAGAAAGACAAATTACAGTATAGCTAAGCACTTTATGACAAAAAGATTTTTAAGTCACATATATGAAAAATGAAGATGCTGGACTAGATGATTTCTAATATTCCCCTTGAGCTATAAAATACTGCATTATAGTCCTATGATACTTACACATTTCAAGATGTCATCTATGCTATGAAACTTCAGAATAAGTAAAGAATGTAGATAAATCCATTGTAATAAGATTTCACCTACAGAAAAATTGGAACGTATTAGCAATTCATTTTAACAAACATTTAAGAACCTGACTTGCAAGAATGCTGTGCTAAGCTGAGTTGAATACAGAGTTTGGATAAGACAAGGTCTCTATCCTCAGGGAGCTCACCATTTAACCCGCTGACCAGTACTTTGTACTTTGTTTTGCACTCCTCTAATGCATTTATTATCAAATGTGACATTTTATAGCTATGAATATCTTGCCTTTCAAGTAGACAAAGAACTCCATGAAGGCAGGGAACATGTCTTATCTGAATTTTGTATCTCCCCCAATAAACACAGTGCTCTACAAACAGTAGGTGCTTGATAAATGTTTGGTGAATTAAATTTGTAGCCTTTGCAACTTACAAAGCACTTTTAGCGTACGTCATTTGATTCTCATAATAACTGGCTTAGAGATGAAAGTGGGGCAGAAACTATTATTTCCATTTTAGAAGTAAGGAAAAGGCCTCTAAAATATTGCTCTATCTACCATAGCATGCTGCTTTTCTCATTATTCTTCTTTCTTTATATTTTCTTATATTCTCAGAGGGATAAACTTCCAAGATGAGGAGAAACTCTTTTGTTAATTTTACAAGTGGAAAAAAACTGAGAGATGTCATAACTTTTCCTGTAGCTTTCTGACCTCAAAACATTGTACTGCTCATTAGATTAAGCCAGGTTATTTCTCCAGCAACACATCTTGCAAATTTTTGGCTCATTTTGCATTAGAAACAGGATGAAATCTTAGTGTATGACAGCATGTATTTCAAGCATTAAATCTCCATCTGAAGATGAAAGCTTGCTTAATCAGTTGAAAGTCTTCCTGGGCAGAAGTTTGCCAGTAGGTAGTCTAGAACTCCTAATTAATGAGAAAATTAATCTTAGAAAAGTTATGCATGTACATATATACACATATGTACATATGTATGTGATGCATATAATGAGTCTAGATTTTCTCCGCCACAAAGTTTTCACCAGTCTAAGTTGAAGGAAAGGACCCACAGCCTCCTTGGGAATAATTCATTAAGTTTTGGATAGGTCATCAATCAATTAATCAGCATTCCTTTAGCACCTACAATATGCATATGCTGTAGATAGAAACAGTTCTTACTCTCCAGGCTCTTTCATTCTATTGGGAGAGACAAAATGGACATATATAAGAATTTACAAAGTAAATGAAAACTAAATAATTTGGAGCAGGGAGTACCTGTGAGGAATAGAAAATACTATCACCTGTAGGGAACATAAAAGGAGAAGGTTGTTCTTAAATTGAGTGCTGGAGAAAATAAAGGAATTTAAAAGGTGGAGGTGAGGATGGAACGTATTCCAGCCACTGCAAAGATATAGAGATGGGAGATGGAATGGATTATGTGAACCATAACAAGAAAACCAGTTTGGCTAAACCACAGAGTAAGGCAATGGGAATAAAATATAATAAAGCTGGAAAGATAGGTTGAAGTTGGATTATGAAGATCTTTAAAAACTAAATAGAGGAGATTATATTAGATCCTGGAGGCAAAGACAGCTGTGTCAGTTTGTGGAATGGAGAAGTAATATGGTCACCTGTGTGTCTTAGGAAAATCATTTTCACAGAAATGTGAGCTTTGACTGTAGTAGAGAAAGACTTGCTGCTATTACAAGTCTAAGTGAGAGATGGTAAGGACTTGAAGCAGGGTGGTGGCTATGGAGTAGAGAGAAGGAAATAGATGAAAAAGATGCAGGAGAGATACCTAGCAATGACAAGATTTGGCAGACAATTGAATACATAGGATGAGGGAGAGAAAGGAGCTGGAAATAATTTTAAGGTTGCAATCCTGTGTGATTGGAAGAATGATAGTGTCCTTCACAGAAATAGGGAAATTCAAAAAAAGGGGAGAGATCTGGGGAAAAGCTAATGGGTTCTGTTTTGTTCATGTTGGCTTTGAGATCCTTAAAGGGCATCAACTCTGAAATATCCAACAGGCAGTTGCTGATGTAAGACTGAAGCCTGAGGGAGAGACTGGGACTGGTTATGTAGATATGGGAGCCTTTTAATTGAGATGACAGTTAAATCCATGGGAATTGATAAGAGAGAAAATATAAGAGAAAAAAAAGGCACAGGACAAAATCTTTGGGAACAACCACCATTAGGGTGCCCTTATCTTGTACTAGAGATATGGCCTGAAGGACTCCACAGAGAATCTCCAGCTTCACGTGAAAAACTGAGGGATTATATGCTATGGATCCATGTTAGTAAGGGAGCAAAATGGGATGGTCAGTACCATCCACCCTCCTCCTTCTAGTGTTAAAGAGTCATGGGCCCAGATGGGATGTGTAAGTCAGGGTCTGCACCAGAGAAACTCATACTTAGAACTGAGAGGGACTCTGGAATTTACATAAACTTTTGGCCATCCAATATTTCTGTTTCTTTCCTTTTAATAAAATTTTATTCTATAAAATTGTGGACTAAATGCATGGCACAAGAAGGGAATTTGACCCAGTATACTGTGGGTGATGATGGGAGAAGTGGGGGCGGGAGAGAATGTAACATGTTATCCCAGATTTCCTGGATAGAGCTTCTGGGTCTAGCAATAGAAAAAAACCCTAAAACCAGTGTACCTGGACTTTCCATGAGAGAGTCTCACAAAATTAGGAAATCATTTACCACAAGAATTACTAGAAAAGTACCAAGTTCATCCAGCTCACTGAGAAAACCTGGAGATGAAAACCAATAGTTGCTTTTTGTAAAGAGAGACAACATGGTCCTGCAGTGTTTTAATTTAGACATACATTTGTCAAATGTCAAGGTCAGCAGATGGCCTGAAATAAATTTGTAGCTTATCCTCCTCACTTCAGGTCTCAGTCTGCATTCTGAAGAGCTAATATTTTATTGTTCCAAAGAAAACCATCTCGATTTATGTACTTGAAATATTAGAGAGCTTTGAAAGCTCTCTGAGAACTGGTTTGATTTTATAGACAAAGCCTTGGACTCAATGTCCAAACTCCTGCATTCAATTTTTTGTTCACCGTCTAATCTGCTTCTGACCTTGGAGTGTTATCTACTCCTCTCTTTTTAGTAGTTTAAAAAAAAAGGAGATATTTTTGGAATTATTGAGACATTGAGAAATGAGCCTTGAAGCAAAGAAAGGGTGATCAATCTGTTCGAAATACCAGAAGTTCTCCAGATAGAAACAGATGAGCGCAGCTGGAAAAAGCACATGGGGGAAGAGAATTGGATACTGAATATGGGGGAAGGTTGACTGTTCTGGGAGTAATATCCTAAAGGCCAACAGAGAGCTTCCAAGATGATAAAATCTGCCACCCACTTGGAGAATCCATGGTTATTGCAGGAGAACTGGTATCTTTGATGAACTCCAGTCACATTAGTAACAGGACCTTTTGGATTCTCAAGTATCTGACTTAATGTGAAAATTAGATCTGGTCAGGTGACTTAATCACCAGGCAAGATGAATGCATCAGATGAGACTTACTTTCAGAAGACAAACAACTTCCTAGAAGCAGGAAAATTTTCTTTAGGAGTTGGTTGAACTAGCCTTTGTTTCTTCCTCTGATAGGTCATAGTCAACAATTCAATACAACAAACTTTTTAAAGGATTTTTTTGTCACTTTCAGTTTTATTGATTTGTTTTTGGTCTCTTTTGATACATTTACAGATTACTTCTATTTTTGAGCAGTCTGTTGAAACAAAATAAAACAGTTAATTAAAACTAATAATAGAATATCTTATCTGATAGTGTATTCAGCATTTCACATCTATAATTCTCTCCTACTCATCCCTGAATATTAAAAAAAAACACAAAACAACAGAACTATTTTCTGTAGATGGCTAAGTGGATAGAGCTCTGGGCTTGGAGTCAGGAAGATCTGAGTTCAAATGTGACCTCAGACACTTACTAGCTGTGTGACAGCTGGGGCAAGCCACTGAACCCTGTTTACCTCAGTTTCTTCATCTATAAAATGAGCTGGAGAAGGAAATTGCAAAGCCCTCCAGTATCTGTGCCAAAAGAACAACACAAAACAAAACAAAAAACCTCAAATGAAGTCATGAAGAGTTGGCACAAATGAACAACCAAAATTTTCTTTCTCTCTCAAAATTAAAAGAAATTTCTTTTGAACAAATATGCGTCGTCAAGGAGAGCAGATTCCCTCAAAGGCTATGTGACCCTGAGCAAGTCACTTAACCTCTCTGCTTATGTCAGTTTCCCCAACTGTAAAATGGGGATAAATGGAGATAATGATAGCACTTTGCAGGACTGTTGTGAGGAACAAATGAGAGAATATTTGTAAAAAATGCTGAGTATGGTACCTGGCACACAGTAGGCACCATATAAATACTTATTCACTTCCGCCCCTCCCCCTTTGCAGCTAAAGGTGCTTAGCCTCCCAACCATCCCTAAATCCTTCACCTTTCTATGACATAGAGAACACAAAAATCATGAGTGATCATGGTACTGACCCTTATTCTGAGTTTTTAAAAACAAACTTTTAAAATCATCTACAGAAGAGGGTCATCATGTTGGCCTAAAACAAGATTCCTGTTCTCAGTAGGCTATGGTTCACCCAAGGTCACACAGGTACCCCCTGAAAGAGGTAACAGCTGAGATCGATTTTTAAGGATGCGAAAGATATCAGATTGAGAGATGAGGGGAGCATTGGGTCAACCAAGGGATGAGCAAATCCACAGAGTTAGGAAAAGGCACTCAAGGAAGACAATTTGAACGAAATGGGAAGTTTGTGAAGAAACAAAGTCTGAAGGACAGATAGGAGCTCAACTGTGGAGGGCCCTAAGTATCAAACCCAGGTGCATTGTTTGATCTGTAAAAGAATGAGTCTTTGAAGGTCTTGGAGCAGGGCATTTGGGCAGGGATGTGAAGAATGCATTGGAACAAGAAGGGAGACATTCAAATTAGGGAGGGTGAGTGGTAAGGCTAAACAACATCTTTAGCTGCAAGGTAATAGAAAAGCAGAGTTTGTTTTGTTTTAGTTTTTTACATTAATAAAAACTGAAACCCAAAGAAACCCACTTTACATTAGGAGAAAATGAGTGTCCTTTGTATAAGATCTACTTCAGGGAGTCAGGTTGCTCTAGAACCAGCTCTAGAACCAGGTACCAGGAAAGATTCATGGTGTTGGGTCCCTGGAGAATTTTGAGATGATCCTGAACTGTCTCAGACTGTTATTGGACTGCCTTGGTAGGCGCTGTGTTCCAGTGAACCAAGTTCTAGATTTGGACTCCAGAAGATGAGTGTTCAGATCTTGCCTGTGACATTTACTACCTATGCGACCTTGGATGAATTGTTTACCTTTTCTGTGCTTCTGTTATCTTATCTAGAATTTATGAGCTCCTTAGTGTAAGGAACCAGAAGTGGCCAAATTCCCTCAAATGTACAACAGCTACTGCTCTGCTGTTGAACAGTTGGCTTAGGGAATGGAGAAGTAAAGAGACTTGCCCATTCATTGGATTCATTGGACCCAGATCCATTATACCACACTGGTATTATACCACAATTATACGACAGTTGGTATCCATTATACCACATAGCCCTTTTTTGAGCCTAATAACTATCTATAATATTGTTTTCATGGGAAAACTCATTGTAAGTTCCAACTCTAGGAATCAAGAACGTATCTTAGGTCAGCTGGAACGTAGCATGGTGCAATGGAATGAGAACTGGATTGAGAGTCAAAAGACCTGGGTTCTAATCCCAGGTCTAATACTTAATAACCACAGGACTTTGAGCAAGTTACTTAACCTTTAGGGGCCTCAGCTTTATCATGTACATAATGAAGGTGTTGGAAGAGTCATTTTCTAAGGTCCCTTTCTGCTCTAAATCTAGGATCCTAGAAACTCCAGTAGAAACAGCAGGAACTCCCACTGCTATAGATAAGAATAGAATTATGATCTCTGGAGGTTCTAGCATCAGCCTGGAGGGGAAAATGAAGAAAAGGGTCCTAAACATAGTAAATAAGTAGTTAGGAAAAAACGACATATCCCAAGAATCCCCAGAAGCTACAGACAGCAATTTGGGTAAAGAAATGAAAGGAAGTTTCCCAGGTCAGCTTTTAATGAGGGAAACTATCAGAAAAGGATGTTTGGAAGTCTGGCACATGTAAGCCAGAAGCTTGGCTGCCATATTTTTCTATCATGACCTTTCAGGATATGGTGAAGAGAAGAGTTTCTACATAGGACAGTGTTAATCACTACTCAGTTCAAAAGTTCTCTCATGGAACACAACATCAAATGAGAAAGCAGGTGGTGGGTTCAGGAGAGGGAAAGGTACCATGATGTAATGGATAGCATGCTGGGTTTGTTAAGAACAGCTAGGTTTTAATCCTCAGACATTACTGGTTGTGGGATTCTAGGCCAGTCACCTAAGCCCCTCTAGACCTCAGTTTCCTTACCTATAAAAATGAAAGGGTTGGACTTAATAACCTCTAAGGTCTGTTCTTGTTCTAAATTTTTTGATCTACCAAGGTGACTGACGATCTCTCTGACATCTCATTATGTAGCTTTTCTGATAGGAGTTTATCAGCGGCTTCTGATAGGTTCTGTGGCAAACTGTATGCTGCTTCTTGGGAGTTAAATAAAATATCACTTTAATACTTTAAAAGAACAGAGCCACACAGTGTCCTTGTAAGCCACCACCTATGTTTTTTTAGGTGATAAGACCAAGAGGTTAGACGTTCTGTTCAGGAGCACACAAATATATGACCCTAGTGATTATCACGGTGGCACTGGGGAATCTTGGGAAAGTACAAAGTATTTCAACAGGGCCCCAGGCTTACCTTGACTTCAGAAAAAAATCCACAACACCACACAATGCAATCCCTTGTATAACCCTCTAGGTGACCTTTCAGAGCTAAATAAGAATGAGAAGCTTCATAGTGGCAGAAGGAGAAAGGGAACAGAGGGGAGGAAAGAAACCTGCATTCCATGATTCTCTCAAGCTGAAAAGAGATGAATCGTCCTTTTTTGGACAAAGAATGTTTTTAGGATTTAATTTTCCTAAGTTTATGATGGAAATAAATTGTAATAACTAACGCCAGGCAAAGTACTAAGAGCCCTCTCTACTTTTGCTAGAGCAGATACACTGCCTGAACCGTAAGAAAATGGTCATGAGAGACTTGATCCCCAAAATATATGCCTACTAACTTATGCAAAGAATTGCTCTTTGGTCAGAGTTGTGTTCTTATGGGAAAGTTATTACCTACACTCCTGACTATTCTTGCCATTCACAGAGATCAAAATAAGAAGCACTTTATAAGTAGCATGGGCATTTAAGCCCGGCCATAGGTTCTAGGCTGAGATAGGAGGGGAGACATTGGGGATCCTCTGCTTGGGTTGTTCATGTTGTTCTAGCAATGACAGAGGTAAACAGAAACTATGTTATGCTTTATACCAGAAATATACCTTGGAAAGAACAAACAAGACCTAAGTAATCACTGTTGTAACATGGGAGAGGGGAGGAAAAGTCACATATAAGCCAGTACTAATAAGTTCCTTGGGCATAGACAGCAGCTTCAGAGTTAAGACTGTTGCATAGGGTTGGAGAATGGAAGAATCATAAGATTATAGAATTTAGAAGGTGAAAGAACCTTAGAGATTTTCATTTTACAGAGAGGAAAACAGAGACTAGAAAAAAGAAAGAACCCTATCAAGGTTACACAAGTAGTAATTGGTATTTAAACCCAAATCTTTTGATGGCAGATATAGGACTCAATTATCTACCACACCAAGCTGTTGAAAGTCCCTTCCAAATCTAAATCTTATGGTCCTAAGTGGAAGACTTTGCACAGCCTCAGGGTACAAGACAAAGAACATTGGCTTTGAAGACAGAATCAATCAGCCAGTCTATAAGAATGTATTAAGCATCTACTACATACTCGGTAGAAGCAGCTAGGAGGCTCAGTAGATAGAGTAGTGCACCTGGAGGTGGAAAGACCCAAGTTCAAATCTGACCTTAGACACTTATTAGCCATGGGACCCTGGGAAAGTCATTTATTCTGTTTGCCTTAATCCACTGGAGAAGGAAATGGCGATGTATCTTTGCCAAGAAAAACCTCATGGACACTGTAATCCATGGGATCATGAAGAGTTTGGACACAGCTGAATGACTGAACAAGAAAAATGTAGCAGGCACTGTTAGCTAAAGTGCTAGGAATATAAGAAAAGACAAAAGATGGTGCCTTTTCCCAAGGAGCTCAGAACCTGATGGGACAACGAGGACTAGCGTTCAGGTCCTACCTCTGATATGTGCTACCTTTGTGACCATGGACAAATGACCTCCCTGGGCTTCAGTTCCCTTGTCTGTAAAGTGAGGAGGCTGAATTAGATGGCCTGTGGCTTCCTTCCAGCTTCAGCTCTCTGACTTCCTATTTTTCTCATTATCTTTTGTTCTCAGAGTAACTGAAGGCTCTTTAGGACATGGGTCCCCAACAGCTGATTGCCTAGTTGACAGTTGTCCTTGCTATGCTACCCAGCTGTTCCTGCTGCCTCTCCACTCTGCCCTGAGACTATGCCCTCCTAATTGTGGAGACTCTACCATTTGCACTGGGACTTAGATCCAACCACAGCTGCACTCAGTCCATCTTCCATCAATTCCTCCTTGTGCTTCCCCAACCCCATCCCCATTTCCAACCCTTGCTTTGGTGGAAGTAATCAAATCAGCACTACTATTCCGGGAAAGGCTGCTGATCGATTGCCCTATGATCCCACCTCCATGGTCTCCGTGACTTCACAGACCAAAACACCCCTCCCTGGCTGACAAACAAAATGATATCAGCATTCACCTTGGTCACACACCATGGGTTTATTTTAACTTAACTGAGGCTGAAGATAATGTTTAAGGATGCATTTTTGTATATCTAGTTTAAACACATTGGTTTTTTATTTGTTTTCATGGGCAAACAATAGGTGTAGTAGGACCTGGTATTCTTTCCTTTGAGATTGTGTGACTGTGGGAGATACACAGATCTCTAAAAATGATCTGCAAAAGCCTGCGGACTAAGTAGTAAGAAACAAGCCTGTGGAAACCTATCCTCCCTCCCCTACATGGGTGATCGGGGATACAGGCCATAGCCTTCTCATGGGGACATCCGGATTGGAGAGAACTGTCTGAGCCTGATTCCAACGCTGCCCCTCTGACCTTAGGGCTCTTTGACCTTATGGTTGTTGTTCAGTTGTCTCTGAGTCTATGTGACCCTTGGACTTAGTTCAAGGCAAAGACACTGGAGTGGTTTGCTATCTTCTTCTCTAGTATGCTTTACTTTCATAGATAAGAAAACTGAGGCCAACAGGATTAAGTGACTTGCCCAGAGTCACACAGCTAGTAAGTATCTGAGTCCATATTTTAACTCAGATCCTCCTGTCTCCAAACCTGGTATTATATATCCTACATCACCTAGCCACCCTTGACCCTATGGAACTTTCCTCAGTTGTTACTTTTGTACTAAAAGCAATAATTTGTTTTGAATATCGTGGCTCTAAGGGTACTTTTTGCATGAGATTAGACAGAACCTACTCTTTATATAACAGCCTGCCCCTTCTCTTGTCATGCTTCCGTCAAAGATATGCCGGCAAAAGATATTCAGAAATCTCAGAGATAAAAGGGGAAGTATAAGACTTGGTAGTTGCTGATATTTCTCTATCATCTTTATTTTTTTTTTAATAAAAGTATATTTCATGGACTTCTCTATTCTTCTGCAATAACTTCCCCTCTTAAAGCTATCTTGAAAATTAGTCCCCGAGTGCCTTCAGCATGGATTTTCTCAGTACTGTATGTATTTTTAGCTCTTCCCAGTCTCATCTTCTCCAGCATCGTGGCCACATCCTCAGAGGTACAATGGGTACTGGCTAACACAGTAGAATCCAACTCTATTGGCTCACTATGGCTTCTGATGAGAACAGATTGCTATGGGAAGGCAATACATCTATTTCATCTTTTATCTATTTGTTTTCCTACTTCAAGTTTCATCCACAAATATTTTTTTTGAATGATCTTATTACTTAGCTGGTTGTTCTGACAAGTTTTCTGCAGGATCATTTTCCCTCAATTGCAATTATGTGAAGGGCAGCTGCTAAGAACATCCATCTTCTGCATGGTTTGCAAATGTTCTTATACTAGAAACCAGCACTGCTTGCAACTGCTGCATCTCTGGTTGCAAACTGCAAGCTGAGGAGATTTCTGGGCTTTTTTGGCCTTCTCACTGTGATTAGTGCTTTGTATTGTTGAATTTCTCTAAGAATTACTGGTAAAGTTAAAACCTTTACCTTTGCTCATTTTCCATTTTTTTTTTTGAGTCAAGAGCATGCTTCAACATGTCAAATTGTAGCTGCTTTAACTGCACTTAGTGTCTCTTTTCTTATCTTTATCCTTTTTCTTATTTGGTATTGATTTTGGCCTTTGACCTAACTAGTCAATAAACCAATCATACAGAGACAATGGATTCTGGAAAGACTTCTACATCAGTAATCAATCATTTCCTGCCTGTTAAAATGAAGTCAATTTCATTTTCTGTGATGTCATTCAGGGCTCGTCATGTCAACCACCTTCCAAGAAAACAATCATAATCCATAAGTAGGAGACTTCTCAGTGATTCACAAGTCTTTGCTCCCAATTAATACTTTCTGATATAACTTGTGCCTTTCTCTTCTAATTGCATCTTTACATCGCAGAATCCTGACTTCATTTGGAAAACCTTGTCAAGCTCTTTATATTATTTCTCTACCCTCTCAGTTTCTGGAACAGATGTTGTTCCATCAGCTTCAATTATGTTCATGATGATCAATTTGCTTATATTCATTGTGAGAACTGCAAGGCATCCCATGAGGTGATATTATTTATTATATAATCAAACCCTCCATGCTAGATTATAGATTAATTTCTCCTCAAACCTGGAAGAGTAGCCTTCCATCTAACTGCAATTTCTTTTTTCTTATCTATTTTATACTTGTTGTTTAGTCATATCTAACTCTTCATGATCCCATATGGGATTTTCTTGGAAAAGATATTGGAGCGGTTTCCATTTCCTCCAGTGGATTAAAACAAACAAGAGATTAAATGACTTACCCAGGGTCACATAGCTAGTGAGTATCTGAGGTTAGATTTGAATTCAAGTCTTCCTACTCTAGGTTGTTACTCTATCCATTAAGCCACCTCGATGTCTATATTTTATACTTAACTATTAAGAAAAGCAAACATTCATACATAAACTTTCATATCCCTTAGTCCAGTAATTGCATAATCAAGTTTATACTCTAAAAAATATCGGTGACAGAGATTATGTAGAAAAATACAAAAGCAGGGGGCAGCTAGGTGCCACAGTGGATGGAATGCCAGTGCTGAAATCAGGAAGACTCATCTTCCTGAGTTCAAATCTGACCTCAGACCCTTACTAGCTGGGTGACCCTGGGCAAGTCACTTAACTCTGCTTGCCTCAGATTCCTTAAATGTAAAATGACTTGGAGAAGGAAATAGCAGCCATTCCATTATCATTGCCAAGAAAATCCCAAATGTAGTTATATACAGTTGGACACGAAACAAATGGACAACAAAATACCACAACACATTTGTAAAAGAACTGAAACTGAATTATTTGCTCAGTTACGGGAATGACTGGAAAGTCACAATATGTAAATGGAGTGCGATCTTATTATATCATAAGAAATGACAAATATGAACGATTCAAGGAAACAAGGAAATGTGTATGAACTGATAAAATAAAGATAGCCTATCAGGACTCTAGCAATGTAAATGAAGACATTGTTAAAGGAATCACATGAAACATATGGACAATATCGGTTCCAAATTACTAATGTTAAAACATACATTCTCCCTTTCTGTTAACAAATAGTAAAATGCAGTAGCTAGCATTTATATAGTGCTTTAAGCTTAATACATTAACTCCTTTGATCCATGACAACCCTTGGAAGTACTATTATTATACAACTTTACAGATGATGAAAATGAGGTCTAGGTTAAGTGACTTACCAAGGCTCATACAGCTAATAAGTGTCTAAGGCTAAATTTGAACTCGAGTCTTTATAACTCCAAGTTCAGTGTTCTATCTGCTATACCACCTAGCTGTAGGATAAGACAAAACAAGATAGCAGCTCATTCTAGACAGGAAGAATTTAAAAGATTCAAATACACATGTTATCTATTTATCTACACATATATGTATATTATGTATATGTGTGTATACATATATACACATATACTGCATAGATCATATACACACATGTATGAGTGTGTGTATATGTATGCACAAACACACACACATATATACTACATGAAACAAAACTTCATTATTTACAATTAATTTTTAAAGTGAATGAAATTTAACAAAATGATAACCAAAAATGGCGTCTTTGCTATGATTTCTGCTTTTGTTTTCTATACAAATGGCAATATAGGTATGGTTGTTTTTCTAGTAGCAGCTCACCTTCTTGGTCTTTGGACAATATCTCTAATTATGACCACCGATAATGTTTTGTAGATGTTCCGGTAATGACAGCATCACCAGCAGATTCTGTCCATTCTACCACAGTTTCAGCTGATAGCACAGTGGATGATGCTTTGGGAGGAATACCTGAATTCAAATTTGATCTCAGATACTTACTACTCTGGACAAGTCATTTAACCTGTCTGCCTCAGTTTCCTCAACTGTAAAATGGAAATAATTATTTGCTCAGTTACTTACTGAGCACTTACCTTTCAGGGTTGTTGAACTGAAATTTTTGTTTTTAAAAAGTTCTTAGCATAGTGCCTGGCACGGAGTAGGTATTACACAAATTCTTATTCCTTTCCTCATTGACTGTGGTATCGCAGAGGCCACCATTATATCATAAGCTTCTTGAAAGCGAAGACTATCTTTTACCTTTCTTCCCATCACTAGTGTATAACACAGCACCTGGCACAGACTAGACATTTAATCAATTTTATTGACTGATGGTCATTTTCCATATTAATCTGTTGCATAATTTTTTTTTTAAATCATGTCTTAGTAGTCAGTGTCCTGGTCACCATTCTTTTTGATCCCCAACAAGGCAGCAGTCAGTCTGTACCAGGAAAGTCTATCAAAACATGGTTGTTTTTAGTAACCAAGGATGAAGCAAAACCTGAGAGAGTGAGGCTGCTGGTTTTTTCCTTTTTAAAACCCAAACTTTGTTTATGGCGGGTGGAGGCTCTCCTTAATGACTTTTACTTATGGGTTCAATATTATAGAGCAAGAATTGATTACTCATCTTTCTGAGAGTAAAATACTGCTGTAAAAGGCCACAAAATAAGGCTCCCCACGAAGAACCACTTGGGAGGGGGGAAATTAACTCTCAAATCCAATAAAAAGCCTTTGTTAGTACCCAAGACAGGCACAAAAAGACTATATGCTTGTCAGCCTTTAGGAGGCTACCACTTAGCACCAATCCTGCACCCAGGGAGTTGAGGAAGTACTCCAGTTATCCCTGTGCACTAAGGGACCCATCTACTCTGGATTCAGGCATGGAATTAAACCAAATTCAGTCCTAGGGGAACCTGGCTTCTAATGAGAGGTTCCTTTTCTTATGCTTTTCTGTTTGTTACACAACTCCACCCTGGCCCATCAGGAGGCAGATATTTAAAGCTTAGGTTTGGCTCTTATCTAGGGTCTTCCCAAAGTGAGAAGCTGAAAAGTGCTTATGGTACAATGTGAATTAGGTATGGGACAGGTATTTATTTTCTATACAAAAAAAGAAATATTACACATAGAAGATTCTCATCTGCTTAAATTGAGAAAAGACTTAACTCATGATTCAGTAGCTTAGAATTGCATTGACAGAAATTTAAGCATGCTTGAATGTGTTAACTCTTTTCACATAATTCCATTTAAATAAGAGCCTGAAGTACCTTAAAATAAAAAAAATTGTGTGGAGTTTTGAAGATCCTGGCCTGTCTTTCCAGAACAGTGAAGGTACTTTAGGCTTAATTTCCTCAGATTGTCAGTTTATTTGTAAATGAAGGACCTTGACCTGAATCAGGGGATCTTCCATGCCCTGATAAAGAGGCAGGATCATGAAGAAATTGCAGGTTATCTTTGAACTTGGATGAGAAAAGTTACATCTTTATTTCAATTCAACTGGTTTCCTTTGTAACCCTAATGTTTTTTATTCATTTAAAAATATTATTCTGCAAAAAGATCCATAGAGGCTGCCAAAGGGGTATAAGAAATAAAAAATTATTTCTGGTTTAGATTATTTTTACTCAGCTAATCAGTTAACAGGCATTTTATGAAGCATCTATTATATGCCCACCAGGGTCCTTTATAAATTTAATTTAGTTTTCAATTTATAAAGTGAAACAAGCATTGCCAAAACATAGGAGAATAAAAAGAAGATGATGGCACATGAAACTACAAATCTATTTTGTACAATTTTTCATTTCTTTTAAACATATAATAAAGTTATCATGTAACTAACTTCTTTTTCTTCCCTACCAAGCACTCTCCGAAACATTGTGGGATACAAAGAAAAGTAAAACCAATCCCTACTCTCAAGGAGCTCACACTCTAACCAGGGAAAACATGTAAATATATATTAAATACAGAGAGACCTTATGAGAGTCGTGTGAAACTGTAACCTCATGGTTTTCTGACCACAAGCTATCTGTATGCTCCTCTGCAAATGAGTGCCCCTGATACATTGTAACCCTGTGGCCTGATTCTCCTTTGTTTGAGAGAAAGGGAATGGATGAGTGATGTTGGGCTGGTGGAAGGGAGCAGCCAGGAGGGGATGCTTAGGCTCCTTAAGAGTCAACGCAAGGTGGCAAATATCTAATAAACTTTGTTTTCTTTGGCTTTAAGAAGGCTTGAGTCGAATCCATTTGAGCAGGACCCTGCGAGGTGGTATTTTGGGGTCCCCAGCACCCCTGAACCTCAACAATATCAACAAATTGTCAAACATATTGACATAATTAGGTAAGAACAAAGCAAAACAAAACCACAGTAATAAAGCATTGAAAATACACAGACAGTTGAGAAGAGGTAACCCTTCTATGTTCCTACTTCTTTATTTTTTAAAAAACTATATACTTTTTATAAGAAGACACCCAATGTACAATCTAGAAGCCTTAATTCTGGGAGGAATACACAAAAGGACAAAATAAGTATAGGGGCTACAAATCAGAGAACAAAAGAATGAAATTGAGAGAAAGGGAAGATAAAGAATAAAGAGAATAAGGGAAAGAAACCCTTTTTAGAAATACAACACAGAAAATTTAAATTTAAAAACTAATGGACCAAAGAGGGAGAATAGGAGGGGGAATTTTGCTTGCCTGCTTGACTAAAAGGGAAAAAAAAGAGAGGAAACAAATAGGTAGATAAAAGGAATCAATAAGTTAAGCAAAACTCCAAAATGAGTAAAAAAGGATAACAAATGGAAGAGGTAATTGAAGGTGAGTGGAAGAGAGCCAGTGGGAATATCAATTGCCTTAAAGTAGATTAAGATAAAATAACTGAAGAGTTAAAAACTGTGTTTACAGATAAAGAGGAGAAAAAATCTTAATTCAGAAAAAATATAATATCAGAGACAGGGAGGAAAATATGAACCTAACTCTCATAACTCTAAATGTAAATGAATTCTATAACACAATTAAATGAGAGTGACAGTTTGGATAAGAAAACAAAACAATCTATTGCTTAAAATAAAGTGAAAAACAATAATACACAGAAGAAAAATGAGAGACTGGAAGAAAATCTTACTGTGCATTGGATGAATTCAAAAAAGGAATTATCATTCTACCAGAGAAAAGGAAAAAAATCCACAACATAAAAAGAGAAAAATGAGGAAACTGCATTTTACTAAAAGGAACCAGACAACAGATCAGTGTCAATATTCAAATTACATGCTTTTTATATCTAAATTTGTAAAGGAAAAAAATGATCTGAAATACGAGAAGAAATAGAAAGTAATAAAATAATGAAAGAAAACTTCAGTGACCTCTTGGTATTCAACAAATCTATCAGAAATATTTAAAAATGGAAAATATGAAATTGAGCAAATTTCTGGAAAAACTAAATTGGTCTGCTAAAAGTATATATATTTCTCAATGCTACACAGAACTTTTATAAAAACTGACCATGTGTCAAGTCATAAGAATACTGAGAAAAAACTGTTGTCAGAAATAGTAAACACATCCTTCATATGTAACAATACAACAAAAATATCGAGCAGTTCAGGGAACTGGACCGGCATCTGGAATCAGGAAAACCTTAGCTCAAAACCAACTTCACACATTTACTAGCTGGGTGACTGGGCATTTCTGCCTCCATTTCTTTAACTGTAAAATGAACATAATATTTACCATATAGAGCTGTTATGAAATTTAAATGAAAAATATAACCAAAGCACTTTTGAATTCTTAAAGTGCTTTATAAATGTTGGCTGTCATCATTGTTGCTATTGTCATTAAAAGACAGAGACCCAAATGGAGAATGAATAATAAAATTCTAAATAAGTGAGCCAAAGAACAAATCATAAAAATAATTAAATGAAAGAAAATTATTACAATGAAACAATACACCAAAATTTCGGGGATACAACTAAAGCAACCCTTGGGGAAAATCATATATATATACATATATACATATATATATATACAAGTATATATATATATGTATATATATACATATATAAAAATCATATATAAACATGCATTAATAAAATACAAAAGATGCCTAAGCAACTAAATATACATTTTTAAAATTAGAAAGCTAACAAATAAATAAGTCTAAAATAAGCACAAAATAAAAGTTATTAAAAACTAACCTAAAAATTGATCAATTAGAAACTAAAAAAAATAGAAATTTTAAGTAAAATCAAAAGCTGGTTCTTTGAAAAAAATTAATATAATTGATAAACCTTTAGCTACTTTGATTAAAAAGAAGAGGGTAGAAAATCAAATCAACAAAATAGCAAATGAACAAGGTGTGTGTTCATCCTTTATTGCCAAAGAAGACCATGCCATCAGAGAAATAATGACATGACTTGCACTTGACATTGTTTTGAGTGAGGGAGGGTTGTGCAGGTCACCAACCTCACTTCTCCTCCAGAGCCGTCTGAATCCAGTGACCAGATATTCATCAGGATGACTGGAGATGACCCAGGAGGAGGCAATTGGGGTTAAGTGACTTGCTCAAGGTCACACAGCTAGTGAGTGTCAAGTGTCTGAGAGGTGAGATTTGAACTCAGGTCCTCCTGACTCCTGCACTGGCGCTCTATCTACTGCACTACCTAGCTGCCCTAAATGAACAAGGTAAAATCACAACAAAAAAAAACAAATTTTTTTAAATTTTAAATTATTTTATTTGTTTTCAGTTTTCTAAAATCACTTCCGTATATCTTTGATTTTTTCTCTTCCCTCCCTCTTCTTGGCCCCTCCTTCCCCCCTCCCTCCCCAACACAGCATGCAATCTTATATGGGTTCTACACATATGTTCCTAGTAAATACATTTTCACCTTAGTCATGTTGCATAAAAGAATTAAAATGAATGGGAGAAATCATAAAACAAAACAAAACATAACACAAGGGAAAATATTCTGCTTCATTCTGTGATTCAATTCCATAGTTCTTTAGCTGGATGTGGAGGCATTTTGCCTCAAGAATCCATTGGGAATTTTTTAGGTCCTTGCATTGCAACGAAGTTCTAAGTCTACCAGAAAAAATCCTCTCACACTGTGGTTGTTGCTGTGTACAAAGTTCTCTTGGTTCTGCTCCTTTCACTCAGAGTCAGTTCATATAGGTCCTTCTAGGCCTTTCTGAAGTCTGTCTGTTTATCATTTCTTATAACACAATAGTATTCCATTACATTCATATATCACAATTTATTCAGCCATTCCCTAATTGATGGGCATCCCCTTGATTTCCAGTTCTTGGCCACCACAAAGAGAGCTGCTACAAATACTTTGGTACATGTGGGACGCTTTCCCATTTTTATGGTCTCTTGGTTATACGGTCCTAGAAGGGATATTGCTGGGTCAAAGGGTATGCACATTTTTGTAGCCCTTTGGGCATAGTTGCTCTCCAGAGTGGTTGGATCAGCTCACAGCTCTATCAACAACAAATTAGTGTTCCAATGCTCCCACATAAAAGCAAAACAAATGTTGAAAATTATCAGAACCCGTTATAGTTAGGTCAGTGGATAGAGCACTGCACTTAGGGTGAGGAAAACCTGAATTCAAATCTTGCCTCAGACACTTACTAACTTTGTGTTATTTAACCTCTGTTTGCCTCAGTTTCTGTAAAATGGAAATAAAAATTAACTCCTACCTGTTATGGTTATTGTGAGGACAAATGAGATAATTATTATAAAGAGCTTTAGTAAAATAACCTGGCACCTACCAAGTGCTATGGAAATGTTAGAGGGTGATAGTACTAGTAGTTCTGGTGGTAGTGGTGGTGCTGTTGGTGATGGCAGCAGAGGTGGCAGGGGCAGTACTTTTTGTTCTGCTAACAAAGGAGAGTGTAGAAGAAATACAGGATATTTTCAAATATATTAACAATTCAAACTAATAAACTAATTAATAAATTAAGTAAACTAATACACTAATTAAACTAATAAAAGACCTAGGCACAGGTAGGTGGTACAGTGAATACAATGCTGGGCCCAGAGTCAGGAAGACTTACCTTTCTGAGTTCAAATCTGGCCTCAGATACTTACTAGCTATGCAACCCTGGGCAAGTCATTTAACTCTGATTGCCTCAGTATCCTCATCTATAAAATGAGCTGGAGAAGAAAATGGCAAATGCTCCAGTATCCTTGCCAAGGAAACCCCAAATGAGACCCTAAAGAGTTGAATATGACTGAAACAATATGACTGAACAACAAACACAAGACCAGATAGAGATCCTAAAAATTCAATTTCAGAAAGGGAAACCGAACTAGCTACCAAGGAACTACCTAAGAAACAACTCCTTGACCTGAAGTATTCACAGATGAACGCCATCAAGCTCTCAAAAAATAATTAGTACCAAAATTAAGAAAGCATCCTACCAGATTCCTTTGATTAAAAAAAAATATTGACCTAATGCCTAAAAAAGGGAAGGATAAAGCACAAGAAAACTACAGACCAATATCATTAAAGAATATTAATTCCAAAATGTTAAACAAAATTCCAGCAAACAGAATGTAACAATTTACCCAAGGTCATTCATAATGACCAAGGTGAATTTCTACCAGGGATGCAAGGATGGTTCAACATTAGGAAAATAATCAATATAATCATGCTAAAAATAAAAACATACCAAACCATACGATTCTCTCAATAGACGTGGATAAATCCTTTGCCAAGGCACAACACTCATTCATGCTAAAAATCCTACAAAGTACAGGCAGAGGTATCTTTTTCTAACATCATAAAAACTGTCTATCTAAAACCAAAATCAAGCATCATAGGCAATGAAGATCCCCTAGAACCTTTTCGAAAAAATTCAGGAGTAAAGTAAGGAGGCCCATTCTGTTCATTAATTTTTATTTACTTCTAGACATGCTGATAATAGCATTAAGACAAAAGAAAGAAGTTGAAGATGTAAAGATATGTAAATAGCAGGTAAAACTATCCTTATTTGCTGATGACATGATGGTTTACTTAGAAAAGCCTAAGGAATCAGCAAAGATGATAATTTAGACGACATCAACAAAATTACAGGTCACAAAATTAACCCACATAAAACAGCAGCATTTCTACATATGAACATTATCCAAGAGGCAATGATAAAAAATGGGAATCTCATTCCAAAGCACTTCAAGATATATAAAATATCTGAGGATCAATCTACCTAAGCACAGAAAGTATTTATATAAATTTCATTATAAAGGGATTTTAAGGAAATGAAGAATAGTTGAAATAGTTGGAGGACTATTAGTGTTCATAGCTGGCTATGCCAATATAATGAAAATGACAATACTACCACAGTTAATTTATGCTTTTACTGCCTTACCAATCTAATTATCATAAAGACACTTTATAAAAATTGATTAAATAGTAACGCAATTCATTTAGAGGAACAAAAGATTTAGTGTACCAGGGAAATGATAAAAAGAGGTAGGAATGAAGGGGGGAATAGCCCTTCCATACTTCAAACTATGTTGTAAAGCAACAGTCATCAAACCATCTGATATTGGTTAAAAAAAGAGAGAGATAGATGAAGGAAACAGACTAGACAGAGGAGAACAAGAAACAGTGGTATCCAATAATTCTGTTTTTAATAAACTAACAAGACATACATTACTTAGAAAAGAACCCCCTATTTGATTTTTTTAACTGCTGGGGAATGTAGAAATTAGTCTTAGAACAACACTTTGTAGTCTAGGTTGCCCACCCTGTACCCTCAAGGTCACATATGATCTTCTAGGTCCTCAAGTGCAGCCTTTAATGTAATCCAAATTTCATAAGTGAATTCTCTCAAAGGGCCACACAGGAGGACCTAGAAGGCCACCTGTGGCCTCGAGGTTGTAGGTTCTCCATCCCTGCCTTATACCATATTCTACAAAAAATTCAAAATGGATACATGTATGATGAAAGATCACACCATAAAAATAGCAGAAGAGAAGTACATAACATATCTTTCACAGTTACGGGTAGGAGATACATTCTTAACCATAAAATATGGGATGCAAACAATTATAGAACATAAAATAGATCATTTTGATTACATGAAAATGTAAAGTATCTGCACAAAATGGTGTACTTAGGATAAGAATGGATATAACTAAATGGGAAAGACTTTTGTATCAAATTTCTTTGATATTTACATATATATGTGCACATATGTATGTACATATATGACCAAAAACCTTTTTCAAATGGACAAGTGGTTAAAGAATGTTATCAAATGGTTGGTTGGTTGTTGTCCTTCATCTTCGAGGAGGACTAAAATGACATCACTATTGTAAACTGAAATTTCAGTGTGTCCAGCTGTAGCTGACCAGACCAATACGAGCTCGGAACATTCTACCACAGGTTGGACTCAGATAGCCTGTGTGAATACTTGGGGTGGATAGCCCAAATTTGCACATCCTGCGTTTACTTTGTGCTGTCTCAGTTCTGCTTTGCTCAAAGAGCACAGCACCCTTTCTGATGTAGGCATGCCATGTTGAGTGGTTTTGTGCCAGCGTCTCCCATGTTGCACAATCACATCCAAAGTTCTTGAGAGAGACCTTGAGAGTGTCCTTGTATTGTTTCTTCTGGCCACCATGTGATCACCTGCCCCACAAGTTCTCCATAAGATAGTCAATACATTTTGTGTTTGAGCAACATGGCCAGCCCATCGGAGTTGCACTCTCTGAAGCACAGTTTGAATACTTAGCAGTTCAGCTGGAACAAGGACTTCAGTGTCTGGTACTTTATCCTGTCAGGTGATCCTCAGAATCTTCCTGAGACAGTGCAAATGGAAGTGATTCAGTTTCCTGGCATGGTGCTGGTAGACTGTCCATGTTTCACAAGCATATGGCAATGAGGTCGATACAACAGCTCTGTAGACCTTCAATTTGGTAGTCAGTCTAATAACTCTTCTCTCTCAAATCTTTCTTCAAAGCCTCCCAAACACTGAGCTAGCTATG
>CM053769.1:17141310-17191153 GCA_028658325.1 Potorous gilbertii | reverse complement strand
ATGGGCAAAAAGGCTTGAAATGGTCTCTGGGGAGAATGAGTAAGTATATATTAAATATATATTCAATAACTATAGAATTTTGAAGCATCAGCTAGGGGCCCTGCATGAAATTACATACCATGAATTTGCAGTGAATGAAATGAACTCAGTCTTTTGGTTTTATCCAGAAATGCTTAGTTGCCTAGACAAAGGCACAGAAGCAGGTCAAGGGAATGAAGGCTTCTGGGTGATAACTTATGAATTATCACCACAAAGGATGAAAAGTAATGGCTGGATACGATCAGTGGAGATACATTAGAGAGATAGACTGGGAAAGATGGCTAAGGATAAGTTATTTAATACCACCACCACCAAGGGCAACTGTTAATGGCCTCAAGAAGAAGGAAAATATCATGTGGATAAATGAAATAGTACCTGAGTAATACATGTTACAGATGTTCTCTCTACTGAGACTCTGGAAGCAGCATATTTTCAAAAATTCAGTTGTATGCATATCTTTTGTTTTTATATTGCCTAGATTTCCCTGTATTTCTCTCCCTCCTCCCTCTCACCTTGAGCTATCACATAAACAGACTTTTTTTTAAGAAAAAGAGGTATAAGAGGGGGAAAAAATTACCATAACCAATCAATACATTGATAAAATATAAAACAATATATACAATATTCCTCATTTGTGGATTTCCCCAATCACGGCAAAGGATTTGGTGAGATCTTTTCACATGTGTCTTCTTTAAGGGTATGGCTGTTCTTGAGAATTTTGCAACATTCACTGTGTGTGCGTGTGCGTGTGTGAGTGTGTGTGTCTGTGGTTGTTGTACTTTCCATTTTCATTGTGATAGTCATGGTGTATATATCTTCTTGGCTCTGTTTACATCAACTTGTATCGGTTCATGTAAGTCTCTCCGAGTTTCTCTGGTCGTATTGTAGGAAATCAAATTTGACTCAATGCTTGCCAGAATTAATTTAAAATAATTAGAGCTATTCAAGAAAGGATTTGGCTGCCTCATCCTGTGTTGTTGTTCAGTTGTGTCCAACTCTTTGTGATTCCATATGGAGTTTTCTTGGCAAAGTTTCTGGAGTGGTTTACCATTTCCTTCTCCAATGGATTAAGACAAAAAGATTAAGTGACTAGCCCAGGGTCACACAGCTTGATAATGTTATTTCTTATAATTATTTTTCCATCACTAATTGAGATTAACATTTGGTCTTTATAAAGCTATGATGGAAAATCTCATTTTACATACATGATACATCACAAATAGTAGTAAAATCTCCATATTTTAAAATAAACCAAAGGACTTCACTTATCCATAATCAAAACAAGATCTTCAGAGAAAGGGTAGAGGTAACTAAGTAGTACAATGGATAGAGTTCTAGACCTGGAGTCAGGAAGACTTCAAATCCAGGCTCGGATAGTTACTAGCTATGTGACACTGGACAAGTCACTAACCTCAGTTTTTTCAACTGTAGAATGGGGATGATAGTAGCACATATCTTCCAAGATCGTTGTGAGAATCAAATGAGATTGTATTTGTAAAGCATTTAGCACAGTGCCTGGAACAAAGCTGTTGTTCCAAACAAATGCTCACTATTAATATTAGGTTCAGATGCTTGTTTTCAACATACTCTCACCAGGTTATTAGTCATTTTTCCTCAGAGTGAGACCAAATGTATATAATTGTCCATGGTGATTGAATTCTTTATCCATTAATTTTTAGAATAACTAGGTACTTAAATAAAATGGATATTGCTTTTGTATACTGTTCCAGTGATTAATAAATTGTTTCATGGAATTGGGAAACAAAAAAATATTATTTGGCATAATTATTATTCATAGTTTTAACTTTTCCTCCAAAAAATGCAGTCATTAATCTCTCTGAATCAGAGAATGAACTTGAAGATGGTGCAATAATTTACACTATTAGGTTTTTCAAATTTATCCATCAAAAAATAAAAGTATTGCAGGAAACATTTGTTGTAAATTGAATTGGCTTCATTTTTGTCACTATCACCAAGAAAGATGACAATTTTTCTTCTAACCAAAACATGATTTGAGCTTTATGCTCTGTCCCTATGACATCACATAATTTTGTGCAGATTTTTTCCTAAAAATGAACTAGTTATTTTTAAGTTGATTCTCTTTAACTTGAAAAACTGTCGATAGTTCCTCACTCATGTTTCTGAATGCAAGTGATTGTCTGTGATGCATGTTGTATGTTTAAACTGCAGGAGAAGTTAGCTTTAAAGCTAGTGCTTGTAGACCTACCTACATAACCTCCTGAAATAGATTGAACTCTGTCAGTTCAGAGTTCAATGCAATTATCCCATCTTAAATAATTTTTATTTTTCATTAATCATATGGCAGGCTTGAAAAGTAACAAATCTTCCCCAACAAATTTCAATAAATGTACTGTATATATATGTAACAGAATGTACTGTATATATGTAACAGAAAAAATATCCTTACATCTGTTGCTTTATGCAATTAAGAGTAAGAAGATTTTAGTTCTCAATTAATTGGTTGCAAAGGTCTGTTTCCATTTGAATAATATGCCTTGAAAGTAGCATTATTTGAGTTTTCTTCACATATAATCTGCCAGGCAGTTTCAACCATATCCACAGTCATATTCAACCTATTAGATGAGACTTTTTGTACTTGGAAGTACCGTAAATCACCTTTAGCAATTCCTTGCGAAATCTTATATAATAAGCAATCTTCTCGATGTCACAGACTTATTACAGTGAATTTATGTTTTGCTTATTAAAAGCATCTTTCTCTGGAAAAACTCTCTTGTCTTGCCAACATATTCTGAATATTCACCTTCAGCATCTTGTTTCATTTTATTAGGTTTCTTATAATCTCTGTGGTTCGAGTGTTCATATAAAATAGGAATCACAGTTTTCCTTCTCTATCAATAACAGTATTTGTAAATCCTAAAGATAAATATACTTGGATTTGGACTTTATGTGTTTTTCTGTTTCCATGACTTCAATTGTCCCTCTTTTCTCTGTTTATACTACTTTAGATGCTCAGGGATTTTCTCTTCGAAACATCTATGTACTTATTCATTGCAAAAGGATATTATTTCCCTCTTAAAATAATCAGAGACATTAAAGTATTTAAAGTAATTAAATGTAAATATGACTATCGAAATTTCAGCAGATTATTTATAATCTTTCCCAGGCTACTTGAATTTTTTTTAAATTGTGAGTTTTTTAAAATCAATAGATTCTACTGGACTTACCAAAATGAATGACATTGAGGAATATAGGAAATGTGAAGGTATATTTCATTCTACACAAAAATTATTTAATTTTGATTTTCCATACTTCATGTTTCAATGTAACTAGTACAATTCATCAACATAATTCATCTGTTTCATGATCCTACACCACCTGATGGGATAAATCCCATGAAAGATCTCACTCCCCATCCAGGTATGACATGCATCAATTCAAATTTTACCTCACTTGCACATATGTTAGATAATCACTAGATTGCATTCATTGTCAACAAGAACTAATTTGCTATGTTTATCTTACTTTCATTGATTCTGATTTGAATTTTGTTTTCATTGCAAAAATATATTTATGTGAGTCTTACTCAAAAATATCTTATACTTTATCATTATTTCATACCTTTTCCCCAGAGAGTCTTTTATCTCACCTTCTCCCTTCTCCGCCCTCCACCCCTACCCCAAGGAAGCCTACCCTACACTATGGGAAAGACTGTGCCCGATGGTACATGTAGGATGTAACTGAAAGACTCCAAGACTTTTCATATCTGAGAATTCTTACTCACTATTCACTGTGGTGTTGTATGTACAGGCAAATTATTGCCAGAAGGAACTTAAAAAGAATCTCTAAGAATTTTTAAATCCTGGGAGAGAAATTGAAGGATTTAGGGGCATATTTAGCATCTTCATCATCGCTACTAATTGAAGGTAAAGACTTAAGAAAATAAAATAGACTATAGGAAGAAGATGGGATTTGATTTTCTTAACTATGACATAAAATAAAAACTGACACTGATGTTTGCAAAATGCTTTATGTAGACTATCTCATTTGAGTCTCATAATAATTCTGTGTGGTAAGAACTATAGATATGATTATCCCAATTTAACAGATGCAGAATTTGATGCTTATACAGATTAAATGATTTTGGGATGGTCATAAAGCTAGTAAATATCACAGGTGAGATTTGAACCCAGTTTTTCTTGCTTCCACCTCTATCATTCTATCTACTGTACCACATCTCTAGCAATGATGAGTTATTATTAGGGACAGAATATGTATCTCAGGAGGATGGGAAACAATATATAAACAATATAAGTAATTAATGTATTTAGAGAGCTTTAAAATGAAGGGGGGGAGGAAAAAAAAGTATGCAACTATAGCCACTAAACCAGCTACATACAACAAATTAGATCTTCTGGAAGGTAAAATGTGGTAGAAGAAGAGTGGCCTGGGTAGGTGATAATCCACAAGAGATAGTGATAAGGAGGGCAGTAAAATTCTATTCATGGGCTCAGATATTTACACAGTATGAGCAATAAATAATCTAGACATATGGCTATCCAGTGATTTCATCAATGATTTTAAAAGAATATGTACAAGAAGCAGGAAGCCAGAGCACATAAAGGAAGTTAAACATGAAAGATTGTGAAGGTCTGTAAGAATAACAGGAAAGTTAAAGCCCAGTAGGAGTGGAACCTTGAGATAAACGCTGCAGACAATAAAAAGACTTCCCCCCACCTACTGCCTCTGGGGCGGTAAAAAAGACCATGAAAGCAATAGGACCCCTGCTTGGCATAGATGGAAAATAACACATGACAGAAAGAAAGTAGAATAATTCAACTCTATCTTGTCTGTTTTTTCTCTCACTGAGGATAACCATTTTCAGCGGAAAAGATAAAAGATATAATTTATCTTTTAAGATAAAAAATATAATTAGCCACAGTTTAAAATTCAAGATAAGTAAGGAGATGGTAAGAGAACACCTAATGATTTCAATGTGTTCAAGTCACCAGGTCTGGTTGACCTCCCAGGGTACCACAAAGCAAAACAAATAAACAAAAAAATCTAACATGTGAAGAAACTTTAAGGAATCCTGGCAGATAGAACAAGTTCAACAAGGTTGGAGATGGAAAACAACAGTCCATGCAGTGAGTGGAAGGTGAGTTGAATAGGTAGATTGGGAGACCACCTGGGAATGCCAAAGCTGAAAGATAAAATTTAATGTTGATAGGTGTTCATTCTTACAGTTCAGTTCAAAACTTTTATTTTCACTGGCACAAGATGAGTGAATTATCATGGCTAGATAGAAGTTTACCTTTAAAGAGATATAGGATGTAAGGGTGTTGGAGGTCTACGAGTTCAAGATGAGTCAATAGTTGAATGTGGCATCCAAGAACACTAATATGGGGAAGACAAGGTCCTCTCACATCTCTGCTCTGGTCAGACCACATTTGAAATATTGTATTCAGTTCTGAGCACTACATTTGAAGAAGGATATTCATATGCTAAAAAGTACGTGGGGAGAGAGGGGAGGGGCAACCAGTATGGGAAAGGAATAGACCATGTTAGAAATGAACTGGGCAGAAAGGGTGGGTCACAATAGGATTATGATGTACTGCAAGGGGCACAAAGCCCGCGTGGAAGGAAATACGGCTGGTTGGCTGACCCAGAGAACAAGCATAATGGAAAGGAGCGTAAGCTACAGATTCTAATTCAAGGAGGCAAATTTGCCCCATAGGTTTCACTAGGACTTGTTGGGATGAAGTCCTTATCTTGAAGTTAATACTTTGTTCTAAAACATGCCTGTAATCCCTAATGCTGGGGAAGGCAAGGCATTTAAGTGAGTTGGTATAATCACAGCACTGCCGTCCTTACAGATAAAAAAAAATTGAGGGCCTTGGGGACAATGTATTTTATATATATATATATATATATATATATAATATATATGTAAAATATTGTATTATATAGTATATACAATATACAATAACATATTATATATAAAGTATATATTATATGTGTATATATGTATTATATATATAAAAAAGACATTCTCATGTGAATAATATCTAACACTTATTTAATGCTTATTATATGTCAGTCACTGTGCTAAGTGCTTTATAATGTCATTTCATCCTCACAACAACCCTAGGAGGTAATTATCCCATTTTACACATGAAGAAACTAAGGTAAACAGAACTGGAGTGGTTCAAGGTCACATAGCGAGTAAGGATCTGAGACTGGATTTAAATTCTGATTTTCCTAAACCATGCAGTTTCCAAGCTAATCTTAATATCATACATTGAGTGTATTTTGCATTAAGTTCTGATTTACCACAATTAATAGGAAAACATCTCACTTTAAATGAAACCACATTATAATTTACTTTCAGGACAAACTTCAACCAAATCCCCTCTGATTTATAATCACAAATGTTAACATGGAAAATATCCAGTCTTCAAAGGGGCCATTAGCTACCAGCACTTCAAATTAGAGAGCTCACCACTTTTAGTTTGCTGATTTTCCAAGATTCATGGTGGCCGTCTCATATTGCTATCCTCTGTCTGAGCCCATAGGACTCTAAAGATGAGGACACGCCCTTTCAATGGTCTTTCAAGGGCAGAATTTTAACATGCTATGTTCAAATAATTCCATGCTGCAAATTAATCACTTCAGTTTCCATTTGGTAAATGTTATAACTTGATAGAATATTGTCTGCTAACAGATACTTCTCCATTAAATTTCTCATATCCTTCTTATTTCAGTGAGATAGAAAACTTTCTCAAACCTCTTTCCAAAATTCCAAACCCTTTACTTTCAAACCCTCCATTTACGCTGTCATGGAGTACCTTTCTTTAAAGGTTTCACCCATTTTCCTATTATCTCTGCTCGTTTGAATCTTTCTCTGGCATTTATGGGAGGAGAGGCACCTTGATTTAAACCCTACAAACTTCAAAGCTGCATCTTTCAGTGTACATTCTGATTCCACATTTCATTTTACTCTTTCTCCTTTTTGTAAGTTCATCTCATCTTATTTTAACCGCATTCTAATCTAACATTCCCCTGAATTTTTCCTGTACAGATTTCCTTATACAATGCACCATTAATTGTTAAACTTTTGCTTTTCAAGTTGCATAATCCATTTCAGTCTAGGTGATTTGGCTACTAAATTACCTAAACAATCAATTACTGTTGAATCATTTCGAACTAGCTTCAGTTCTGCTTGTTCCTTTGTATGTGAAATCCACCTTCTATTAGAATAATTTCTATCACCCTCTAGGAAAATAATAAAGTCATGCGCTATTTGGGTATAATCTTTTAAATGTGTAATGTTGGTATTTAGAAGCAAGATTAGATCCCTGAGTATCCTGCTAAGGGACTCCTACTCATTTTCAGATTTATGAAATAAGACAACTTTCAAATGTTGTTTTTAATCAGTAATTGTTCTGAAGCAAAACCTGGGTGAGCCACACGTTGAAGCTTTGTCATGCCAAGAACATTTGGCAGAGACCCTTAATTTGCTCCTTCCCTTCTAGGATTTCAAGTCTTTCTGTGAGATGGGGGTGGGGAGCAGGGAGTCTGATAGAGACTCAGGGCCATCTGATTGGTGGGATACCAGGAGCATAACGCAAATTGTAATCATTTTAATAAAAAGGGAATCCCTATGCTTACGGCTAGTCTCAGAACGACTCAAGAGAGCATTGGGTCATGTGTGAGTGGTGAGAGATGAAAGAATTTCATTCATCTTAATTCAGGTAGGACTAAGAGCTAGAGACTTTCCATAGGAGCAGTAAGTAAATCACAAGACCTTACAGAGCTACCTGAACAGCCTTTCTGTAAACCAGTGGAGTGAAGTCTGTTAGACTATTTAGTCACAGGCTGCAAATGGATTGATGTAGGGGATTCTTTTTCAGAGTGGGTTGGACTAGATGTCTGTTGAGGTACCTTTCCAATAACTGAAATTCTGTCATCTTTTGATTCTGTATTTTAAAGGAGGAAAGATGATTGAGGAATGGTAAAGGAATGGTGCCGTTAACCTGGTATTACTCTGCAAGACTGACACATGACTCTGAGGCAGCCAGAAAGGGCTGGCAGGTAAGGAGCCCATGGAGAAGCAGCCTTAAAGGATCAGGAAATGATAGTTATGGCGGCAGCAGATGTGGGGAAGAGTTAAGAAGCAATGAAATATTGACAACCACAAAATTTGTGCGTGTGTATGTGTGTGTGTGTGTGTGTGTGTGTGTGTGTGTGTGTGTGTGTTGGAGGGAGACATAGGTAGACTCAGGAAGATTATTTCAGTCATTTTTTGTTTGGTGAATCGTTTCAGTTGTGTTTGACTGTGACCCCATTTGGGATTTTCTTGGCAAAGTTACTACAGTAATTGGCCATTACTTCTCCAGCTCATTTTGCAGATGGGGTACTGAGGTAAACAGGGTTAAGGGACTTGCCCAAGGTCACACGGCTAGTAATTGTCTAAGGTCAGATTTGAACTCAGAAAGATGAGTCTTTCTGGTTCTAAACTCAGAACTCTATCCACTAAAGACCTAGCTTCCCATTTCAGCTGTAATGAAAAGCAAATAGCTCTGAGGGCTAAGCTCTTCATCACCATGGAACATCAGTTTTTTTGGGGAGCTGTTATCTACTCCACCAATGGATGAGACAGATTTTATCCATTTTTATGTACCTGGCACAGAGAATTATCCTATGGCTTCATTTTCCTTTTTACTTATTTTGCTATCCAGTCTAAATAAAATATTTTATAATTTGATACATAGTTCCTATTGAGTATATTAGCAGAAAATGTACTGGATTGGGACATTAGTAAACTTTTAGCCACTATATTGCATAGCAGTAACACTTATTCCAAGGTTGAGTGAAATATCATATATTTATATGTACATTTAAAAATTATTTTTCTTATGACTTCAGGTATGAATCTCATGTTGTTCCCTGCTATGTGTAATATAGATTATAAGAAAGAGAAGAATGTTCAAATCAATGTCCAAAGATTAGGAAGAGTTCAATGGCGTATTATTGATCAATTCTCTTTTTTTCTCTGCAGGAATACCACCTGCTTCTAATTGGAGGGTGAGGGTGGTTAGTGAGGAAAGTGGTGGGGAAGACATTTAGCTAAAAGAATAAATTACTAAACAACCAGAATGGCATGGGGAAGGCTGGTCTGAAACCTTCCATTAATAGATCATACATTTCTCTGATCTGTGTCAGTACTGTTCCTAGGGTCTATGAAGGTTTTCATAGTATAATTAATGCTAAAGAATTTCAAAACATGAAGCTGTCAAGTGAAGAATGAAAATAGTTTCATTTCAGTCTCTTCACTTTTTTCAATCCCCTGCTGTCATTCCAAAAGGTGTCCTTTGTGTAGTGAAATATCTTAAATTCTTTCATCACCATATTAAAGTGTTGTTTGGAAAAACTTTCAAAACAATTATTAACTGACAAGTGTGGGATAGACTGGAGGACGGGAAGAACATTTCTATATATTATTGAGAAGCCAAAGGGGAGATTTTGTGTTCATACCCATATTGCTGGAAGAAAGGTACCCTTCAAGGCTTCACATTTCATTTATCTCCTTTTCCACACAACACAATGACGTCTTACCAGGGAACACCAGTCTTGAAAGCAATACAAAACTGAGGTAAGTCCCTGTTCTTTCCCTACTTAACTGGGATAGAATCCTTGGTACTTAATCTCAAATTGATCATTTCAGGGGGCCCATTAATAATAGCTGCTAACGACCCTAATTAAGGACACCACTATGATGTCTCTTATTATGACAACATGTATGTAAAGAAATATCATGGAACATGAAAACAGGAAACAGACACATATTCATAATACTTAGAATTCTAGATTTGGAATTGACTACAAAGGATCTATGAACTCATCACTGTGTCTACTTCCTCAGACAGTACAGATCACAATCCATTTATGTACCTCTTGTTCTTGTCCTTTGATGAGACTTTTCTTCTATTTCTCTGGGATGGATAATCGGATTCTAAATTTCGAGTCATCCTGAGAGATACTATAGTACAACCTCTTCATTTTATAGAAAAGGAAACTGAGGCTCAGAGGTGTGAAATAACTCGCTCAAAGTAAATAGTAACTGGTAAAGGCAGAATTAAAACCCAGATGCTCTTGACTCCACATTCAAATTACTTTCCTTTGCACCATCCTATTGCTGAAGTACATAGGCTGTCCACCAGTTATCCTCACTAGCTGTGTGACCTTGGGCAAGTCACTTAACCCCAATTGCCTCATCCTGGGTCATCTCCAGTCATCCTGATGAATATCTGGCCACTGGATTCAGATGGCTCTGGAGAAGAAGTGAGGCTGGTGACCTGCACAGCCCTCCCTCATTCAAAACAAAGTCAAGTGCAAGTCATGTCATCATTTCTCTGAAGGATGAATACAACAACACAAGAAGACAATGCCATCCTCCCAGTCCCTCAAGTTCAAAACTTAGGAATCATCCTGAATTCCTCACTCTTTCTCCCCGCCCCCATATACAATCTGTTGTCAAGATGTGTTGATTCACTTTTGCCATATTTCTCACATGTCCCCTTCACTTCTCTGACACTGACACCACTCTAGTGTAAGCCATCATCACTTCACCTTGGACTAACACAATAGCCTGCCGGTGGGTTTGCCTGTCTGCATCAAGTCTCTCCCCACTCCAATCCATACTCCATTCAGTCACTAAAGTGATTCACCTAAAGTTCAAGTGTGATCAAGTCACTCCTCTCCTCAATAATTTCTAGTGGTTTCCATTGCCTCTAGGATCAAATACAAAAGACTCTGTTTGACACTCAAACATAACCTAGCCCATCCCACTTACCTTTCCAATCTTCTTATACCTTAGTCCCTGATGCCTAGTCTTTGATCCAGCGACACTGACCTCCTTGCTGTTCCACAAACAAGACACTCTCTGTGAGCACTGAGCATTTTCTCTGGCTATCCTCCATATCTAGAACTCTTTCCTCTCCTCTGCTCTAACTACTGGCTTCCTTTTAGTCCCAACTAAAATTTCACCTTCTACAGAAAACCTTTCCCAAAGCCTCTTAATTCCAGTTTCCTCTCTCTGCTAGTTACTTCTATTTATGCTGTATATATATTGTTTGCTTTGTATATATTTTTCTCCCCATTAGGTTATAAGCTTCTTGAGGGCAGAGACCATCTTTTGCCTCTTTTTGCATCTCCAGTGCTTAGCATAGTGCCTGGAACATAGTAGGAGCTCAATAAATGTTTACTGATTGATTGATCCAAATATAGTGGCTCCACTGTCATTAATGGTGACAGAACTTTCCATTTTCTTCCCCTTTTTTATCCTTTGTCCTCTTTTCTTTTTAAATGCCCTAACAATGGGTGTTGATTTAGTTCGGTCTCTTACCAAGCTTTCTATAAATTTGTTTTTCTCTCTACTACTTTTTGACGTTTTATGAGGTGATACCGATCATAATTTTCCACCATCCTCCCCTGTTTACATTCCCAACCAGCATTGCTATGACTGCTATATCTATTTCTTTGACAAGAAGATGGAGTTATTTGCTGGCTGCTTTTTTTCCCCTCTCTCCTCATTATAATATTCGATTTAAATTGATTACATTTCTTTATGAAATGTGTATGGTCTGTGTCTATTCTTTTATCCAGTTCCATTTTTTTACATCAACAATTAGTTTAAGTAAGACAGGTTGACATTGTCTCGATCGTTCACTACATCTTCTCATTTTAATTCCTTTTTTCTATTTGGAAGATGATTTGAGTTGCTCTAACAAATTAGAGATCTAACCACAGGACAGTTGATTTTAAAATGACTCCTAAATCATCTAATGAATTATTTTCTGTCTGTTAAAATATTATCAATTCCATTTTTTTGTGTGTGATGTTATTTGATGTTCACCATGTCCCACACATTTTGATGCTTCTTGAGAAAAGTATTCATGACATACAGTTTTGAGGCTATGGTTAGTCTATAACTCTTTTTCTTACTGTTGAGGAATACTTTCCAACATGTTTTTTACTATCCTCTCTCGTGCCTATTTTTGTATTGAAGTCATAGAGTATTTAGAATATTTCATTGTTTTATTAATATTATTGGAGGCAATTAGGGTTAAGTGACTTGCCCAGGGTCACACAGCTAGTAGTGTCTCATGCCACACTTGAACTCAGGTCTTCTTCCTGACCCCACAACCAGTGCTCTGTCCGCTGTACCACCTAAACTGCCACCTTCATCAAGTACTTAATAGGATTTCCCTACCTTTTTGTTCTTTTCAACATGCTTATTTTTATTACAATCTTATTGTAAACATTTATTATAAATATAACATTAAAAGATGACCAACTAGCCCTTGAAATTCTGTTTCTTATTGCCTTTAAAATACAGGATCAAACTGAATCTATCAACTCCTTGATTTGCTCTCCAAGGGCAACCTACCAGTCATTCTTTTATTTAGTTACACCTTTCTCTTGCCTTCTGGTTCTAATTAAGAGACAACACCAAGATTTATCCAATTCATTTCCCACTTGTCCTCTGGACAAGGATCTTACATTTTGAGTGCCAACAAATAAGTAATTCTTAATACCCTTTGCCCCACTTTCCACCACTCTATCATGATCGCAGAAGCAGAGGGGGACCACAGAAATATGAAGGTCCTTTTGTGTTTTTCATTGTTTAATGGGTCACTATAGTCCCCAAAATTCATCTTCACATGATCAGTCTACTGATGATGGGACTGTTTATACTTTTTAAGTCTAGTCCTTGTAAAACTAAGATAATGTGTTATGGAGAATATATTCAAAACCATTCCAGTGTAACATTTGGGATCTGGTCATTTAGCCCCATGGACACATATAAATAATAGGTATATATGAGATACATAGCCAAGGTAAGAATTTTAAAGGAGAGCTAAGAAAAATTTGAAGGCCTTATCGGAGAAATGGCTCTCAAGCAGGCTCCCTGCCTTCCTGCAATCTGTTACTCCTGGTCCTTTGATAAGCAGGCAACTTTATGTATATAATGCACTTTGTAAACCTGAAAGTGTTATAAAAATGTCTATTATAATCTCTCCCATGCAAAGCTCCCTCATTCTCATAGCTTCAACATGCACTTCTAATGTAGATAACTCCTAAATTTCTTTCTCCAGCTCTATCCTCTGATTAGAGCTACACTGCCTCATTTTCAAATGTCTACTGAAAATTTCTACTTAAATGTTGTGCGGCCACCTTGAATTCAACATATGCAAAACCAAGCTAATTATCCTCTTCCCCTTCTGCCTCCTACAATGGACTCCTTTCCTAATCCTCTGTATCCCAGGTTGGTACCACCCAATCAAATAATCTCAGAGTTTGTAGTCATCTTTAATTCATTCAATTAAAGGGTAGGGAAAGGTGCAATTTAAACACAGCATTAAGAATACAGAACAAAGGTTGCCTGTTCCATCGTGTTCCCTTTCAGTTTCACTAATTGAAGGTCTAGGTCAGGGGGTGGGAAACCTGTGGCCCTGAGGCTCTGTGTGACTTTCTAGATCCTTGGGTGAGACTTTTTGATTGAGTTCAAGTTTTACAGAACAAATCCTCTATTAAAGGAATTTGTTCTGGGAAGTTTGGATTTAGTCAAAGGGCCACACTTAAGGACCTAGAGGGCCACATGTGGTCTCAGGTTGCAGGTTCCCTACCCCTGAAAGTTTCATGACTCTGGTATTGGCAACCATTTGTGAGTTGAAAGGAATTTATTCACCCCAAACCAGATAAAGTATGACCACTTTTCTAAGACTCCCTCAAGAGGCTAGAACAACTGGAATAAGACATAGAACATACAGGGATACAGGGCAGATGGAGCTGTGGAAATAGAACTATGGGAGAAAGGTCTGGACAAAATTTTGACAAATGCTCATCCAGTCTCCACTTGAACAAATTCAAATTCAGCAAACATTGGTTAAGTGCTCTCTCTGTGCAAAGGACCACAATAGGCACTGAGGATACAAAACCCACAAAGAAATAGTCTCGGACCTCCAGGAGCATCCGAGGAGAAGACGTAGAAATAGGTGCCAGGTTCGTGCCAGGTGAACATATAAACTGATGCCAGGTACATGCCAGGTGATTTGAATGAAGGGCCATAAGGATTGGTAGCAGTTAGGGAAGTCATCCTGAAGTAGCAGAGAAGGAAGATAAAGCTTCTGAAAGATTGGGTTGAGGAGGACTACTCAATGAGGAAGCTAGATAGCTCTGTGGCTAGAATGCTGGGCCTGGAGTCAATAAAAACCAAAGCTTAAATCTGGCCCCAGTCACTTACTAGCTGTGTATGTCATTTCTGGGTTGCAGGGTCGCACAGCTGATAAGTGTCTGAGGCCAGATTTATACCCCTCTAAGGCTTACAAAAAAGCTTTCTTAACAATAACTCCATTGTTACGAAGGTATCATCATTTCACAGATGAGGAAGTTGAGGCTCAGAAAGGCTGCATGCTCTGTATAGAGGGGGTTAAAAAAAAATTAAGTGGCCTCCTTAGTCAGCTAGAAAGGGGCTAAATGTTCTTTCCACTGCCATGCTCTTCCAAGTGGTAACCCTTTACGCTTTGGAGGAAAACTCTCAAATGAAGTGTTCTCTTATTCTCTTACCTTTTCCTGATACAAATATGGAGTTTCCTCCACTGTCTATCAAATAGGATCAGAAGTGCTGTGTAGAAGAAAGAATACTGGATTTAGAGTCAGAGGACAGTGGCACAAATAGCACCTCTGTAACTTACTACCTTTATGACCCTTGGCAAGGCATGAAGGCTGGAAAGATGGTAGCTTATATTTATTAAGAGCCTACTATGTGCCAGGCACTGTGCTAAGTGCTTTACAATTTTTTATCTCATTTGGTCCTCACAACAACCCTGGGGATCAGGTGCTACTATCATCTCTATTTTACAGCTGAAGATACTAAGGCAGATGAAGGTTAAGTGAGACTTGCCCAGGGTCACATAACTCATTTGTGTCTGAAATTTGATTTTATCCTAGGCCTTCATGACTCCCAGCCAAGATTACTGTGCCACCTAGCAGTCTTTAGAGTATCTTCTCTGAGCTTTAAAATTCTTATCTGTAAAAACTTGAGAAGCTTTCAGGTTTGTGGTGCAGAAAGATGTTTGTGAAGCTTCGGACCTTAAGATCCTGGGATCACAGAAGTCATCAAGTACAAGACCAATCCTACACCATCTAGTCCTATACCAGTCCTATGCCTACACCATCTAGTCGTATGGAGTTTGCAATCACTAAAACCCAGAGTCTTCATTTTTTAAAAAAGAAATAAGTTTTCAACTTTAATATTTCCAAAAGTATTTTTCCTTCAGAAAGGGAAAAGGTAGGACAATTAAAAAAAACCCAAACTCATACCACTTTATTTTGAGTTTCTCAAGAATACATCTGAAAACAAAACCGAAAAAAAAATCACACAATTCTTCTAAAGTGCTTCTTTTTGTTTTACGACAGTAAAAGCAGAAAATAGGCCCCATTATCAGAATGATCAAAGGCCAAGTGAACAAAGTCAGGGGGATTTCAAACCCCAATTGCTCTCCTGTCAGTCTGTAGCTTGGGTTCCTTCCAGAGACGAGCAAAAATGGATTTGGGGAGAAGGAGGAGACGAGGGGGAAGGGAAAAGCTGAGAGCTGCCAAAACACATAACAAGGGAGATTAGAGCCATTTCCCCTTACTTCTCTGGCAGGAATTTCATGAGGCAAAGCTATATAAATTCCCATGCACCAATTCCATTGTGTAAGTTCTCTTGCAAATTCAACTCCTGGATTTCCCTTTTTGTTTGGAGAGCTATGCTCAGAAAGGGTCATCCAGAGCTAAAATTCAATCTCATTCCTCCATGGAAAACTGACTACATTTTGTATAAAATGCTTTCTCAAGTCAGAAAAGGAATTCCAGAGCCAGGAGGGTCTGAGGACTTTGTGGGTCATGCTAAGCAAATTCCCCCAAAAGGGACATGAGAAACTTCTCTGCTTTACATCTCTGGTGCCTATGCAGACCAGCCGCAAGTCAAACAATAACCACAGACAAGTGTTTCTCTGTCCCCTGGAGGATACAGTGAAGGTGCAGCTGTTGTCTCTTTATTAAAAGACAGACAGCCATCCCTTGTTGGCCCTCCAGCACAGATCAAAAGTTCATCTCATCTTTCTGGTTTTAGCTACTGTGAGTCCATGTCAGGAAAAACATCCACACCACCACCAATCACAAAATATTGGGGGGAACAAACTGCCAGGAATGCTTTCCACTTGCTGGAAGAAGATAAAGCTACTTGGGCACAAAAAGTCAAACACTCTGTGATCTTGAAAAATCCTTAAGCTAGGATTTCTTTACGTACCTCATTTAATTGTCTTGCTTATGCTCATTGTAGAGCTTATAAGATGATGATAAATCCCTAAGTTTAAAGATTTGGTTTAAGGGGTACAGTAAAACCGTTGGGACATTGTATGAAACCTGAACATATATTAGGTCGCTTTCCCCATTTCCAGAATTCATCCTGCCCTTCCCTGCCCTCATACATTTGCAATTCCTGGAATTCTCTCCCCTTCTCTGACTGTTGAAATATTACAGATCCTAAAAATATTGAAATATTACAGATCCTAAAAGACCATTACACAGACTGTCTCCTCCATGAAGTTTTCCCTTGACCCTTCCATCTGAAAGTGATCTTTCTCCTTGAGTCACTTATAACATTTAATGCTTTTCCTATGTATTTGGATCCCTGATCTCATCATTGGTGTAGCTCACAACCCTTCCAGGCCATCTCCTGTGGGATTCTTGGCCTTCTCTTTCTGTAAAGCTGCCGCAAAGGATCTAGCCAAAGAATTGAAGTTATCTTAATATTTTGTCCAAACTTGTACACTCTGGTCATTTATCTGTTAACTCTCACTCTTGCTTCAGGACTGTCTCTCCTCCTCTTCCACTCATACATGTCCTTGATGATTCTTATGACTCTTAGAGAAAAAGAAAGAGGGGGAGAAAAGGGATACTATGAAGAAAAAGGAGAAGGAATACTTAAAAAGTAGGAAAACCAGAGCAGAGTGGAAGAGTGCTAAATTAAAAGGTCATTTTAAAAAGTATGTGGGTGGTCAGGACTGTCAAGTAGTAAGGATGTTAAAAAAAAATCTTTTCTTTCCCTCTCAACATGGGGGTTACGAGTAACTTTTAAGAGAGCAGGACATTTGAGTGCCCTGGGGTGATGCTTTCATGAACCTTGCTGAGAGCTCCCTCCACTGCTCATCCTGTTGGGGGATAAGACAACAAGTGGAATATTTAGTTTCCTCTGTATTTCCAACTACATCCTTAGGAGTATCAGAGAGCAGAAAGGCTGATGCTCTGAGATTGAGTTGGTGGTTACATAACCTGGCTTTTTTTGGGTGAGATAGAACAGATGCAGCAGAGAGTGAGCGTTACTTGATGATGATAAGGTGTTAGATGAAGCAGTAGACAGGAATAGAAAAGAGACCGGAGAGGCTAGATACCATGGGGCAGACGCAGGACCTACAGTACTTGGTTCCGGTTACCCTAAACTTAATCCTAAGTGCCATTTCTGAGTAATCTTCTTAGGTCTCAAATACATTTACCATCATGAACTGCATTTCTAAGGCTCACCTTTCCTTTCCATTAACCTTATCCATTATGTGTTCTTATGATGCTGAGCCTGTGGCTCTGAACATCAATCTCCTGATTTCTATGGACTAGATTCAACTTGAGGACACCCTCTCAAAAATATCTCTTTGGCTCTGTCTTTACCCAGGCTTTCCCTTGGGAACACCAAAATGTAGCTCCTGTTTAGGTTTCTAATGATGGGAGTTAAAGGGTCCCCAGTTCCCATGCAAGCATTCAGGGTAACAATGAATACTGGATAGAATGCCACATTTATTTTACCCCACAGAAAGAGTGCATAATAATACAAAGGATTCACTGTAGCTTCTTTATAGTGAATAAAATTTTGTTTCCCTCTAGTAAGTTCCACTTATTACCTCAGAGACCTAATCAGACATCCTGTCTCATAGAACTAATCTAAGGGTTTGGATTTTCTTTTGAAGGAAAATGCACTTGGAAATTGTAAGAGTAAAACTCTCACATTCTGGTGAGTTCCATTGTAGATCCCAAGCTTTATAATGAAACTTTAAGGTACTGACACCCCTTAGAAGGGAGAACTTTGCATTCCCAGAGAGTTGATCCTTCATGGTCTGAATGCCATTTTCTAACCCAAGGGCCTATACCCAGAATTTGGTTTAAGGTTAGTATCATTTCTTATAATATTTTAGAACTTTTTGCAATAATAGTGTTTAGTGTGTTATGGTATTTTGGAATGCCCTTAGAAGTGAAATAAACTTGGGGGTTTTAAGGAGTCAATCCTTTACATTCTAGGAACATGAAGACTTACAGTACTACTCTAAGGGGATGAACTCCCCTCAGAAAGGAAAAAAAAAAACAACCCTATGTTCCTAGAGAGGTGATCTCTCACATTCCAGTGAGTTCAGCTTTTTATCTCAAGGAGATAGAAACAATGGAGACTTACTGCTCCAACACTTTGAAATAACCCCAGAAAGGAAACGAGTTCCTAGAGAGGTATTAACCATCATCCCATAAACCTACCGCATCTTAATAACTTAACATAGTTATGGAGGATAAAGTCCAGGCTTGGTTCCTCTGCATTACATCTCAGTCCTTAATGCCCCTCCAGCTCCAGGAATACATGCTCAAGCAGGAACTTCTGCTGATCCTCCTAAAGCTTGTTGCTCAGGAATATGCATCATTAAGCCACATGATTTTCCTTTTCATGGTTACTGCCTCTGGACCTGAGAAAATACTACCTTCTCATATCTTGGTTCCAGCGACTTGGAGTCCAGAAACTCTAATCATCTTAACACTGCCCACTGTCACTGCCATTTTGAGGGGCCAAATCTTTGATTTTCCATGACTGCCAACTATGGACATAGGGGAAGGGGAAGGGAAAGTTCCCTGCAGATTGGTGAGGTAAGCTTTAGCCCAGCCCAGCCCAAGGACCCAGTACAGCTTTCTGATCTCTTGTCTCTGGTCTGTGTTCAGATCTATCTGCATTTTACTCTGACTGAACTCTTGAAGATCTACTTGGATTCCTTTAATTCCCAGCATGGCAGTGTGGCTCAAAATGGTCATAGTCTAAGCCAATCAACTCATTCGCAATTCTGGGGTAATCACTCATCCTCTTTGATGTATAAGGTAATTACAGGCATTTCTACACCTTCCATGGAGGGATGTAGTCAAAGATCCAAACATATTTAGCCTTATTAAATTTACTTTTGGTCATACCTACAATATATATGTGGAAGTATATACCACTGTTATCATGGGACCAGCTTCACAGCTTATTCAGTTCCAATTCTGATACACAACATAGACCAGAAGAGGGAGCAAATGAAGGTGAAACAGCCAAGTCAGATCTAATCCTGCACTGACAATCTGAATTATACCAACCAAGCTTACTCTTAGTTCATAAAAGAACCTACTCTGTGTCAGATACTGTAATAAGTGCTAGGATTACAAAGAAAAGTCCAAGATAGTCTTTCTCTCAAAGAGTTTACAATCTAACAAGGGAGACAACATGCAAATAATTATGTCCAAACACAATATATGCAAGATCTTTAATCTGGAGATAATTAAAAGAGAGAAGATATTTGAATTAAAAGGGACTGGGAAAGGCTTCTTGTAGAGACTGGGATTTTTGCTGGAATCTGAAGGAAGCCTGGGAAGCTAGAAGATGAAGATGAAGAAGGGGATTTCAGGCCTAGGAAACAGCAAATGAAAATGCCTGAAATAAGGAGACAGAGTGCAAGGGTGAGAAATTTGTGGCCTCAAGACCATATGTGGCCCTCTAGGTCGTCAAGTGAGGCCCTTTGACTGAAATCAAATCTCACGGAACAAATTCCCTTAATGAAAGGATCTCTTCTTTAAAATCTGGACTCAATCAAAAGGCTGTCCCCAAGGACCTAGAAGGCCACATGTGGCCTTGAGGCAGCAGGTTCCCCATCCCTGTTACAGCAAGAAATAACAAGGAAGCAAGTAGCAATGGCTCATAGAGGATGTGGCATGGGGAGGCTGGATGGAGAAAGAAGACTGAAAAGGTAGAAAGTGACCAGATTATGCCCAGATTTAAAAGCCAAAGGGAGGATTTGATCCCAGAGGCATACCATTAAAATTGCCATTGATTTGGGGGTGGGGGGGTTTAACATGGTCAAATTTGCACTTTAGAAAGATTAATTTGACCAAGTTGAATTGAGTTTGAACTGGAGTGGGGTGAGACTTGAGGCAGGCAGACCCATCAGGCTATTGCCATAGTCCAGGCATAAGGTAATGAGGGCCTTCAACTTGCATAGTATAGAGTCAGCTTTCATTATCAATGGTGATCCTTCATAACCTGATTCAGCTCCCTCCCTCCTTGGCAGTTTCCAAGGGAGACATACATACCAACTTACACAACTAGACAATGCTAGGAGGCAAGGTGAGGTGGGAGTATCCCAGTATTTGGGGCACAAAAGTTCCCCCATTCCCATGATACTACCAATGTTTCTGCTGTAGAATCCAGCAATATTTCTTCTAATGATAGCTTATATTGTCTAAGTGATGACAGATGGCCAACCAGATCACCAATTCAATTCAATAAACATTTATTAAGTATCTACTATATACCAGGTACTATGTTAACTACTGAGTATACAAAGAAAAAAAGAAATGAAATGGTGCTTCCCCTTAAGGATTCTTCTGCATGAGAACAAAATATATTTAGTTAAATAAATATTAATATATACAAAGGAAATACAAAACAACTTCAGTTGGGGGATGAACTAGGGATCAGGAAAGTTCATATGTAGTAGATGGGATATGAACTGAGCTTGATGGGAGTTTGGAATTCTTAGAAGCAGAGGTGAACAGGGAGATCATCCCAAATATAGGGGTCACAGAAACAGATGATAGAATGTCATGTACAAGAAATAGAAGGTAAGTAGAGCATGTGTGTATGTGTTAGTGAGAGGGAAAGACACAGGTTAATATATAATCAACCTAGAAATATAGGATTGTAGGAACATAAGTCTGGAGCCAGAAGGGAGCTCTGAGTCCACCTCTTCCAACTCCCTTTTTTTATATCTGAGAGACTGAGGTTAAGTGACTGTCCAAGGTCATCCAGGTTTTAAGTCAGAGGTGGGAATTGAAGCCAGATGAATTTGACTTCAGAGTCAGATCTCTTTCCATAGATCCACTGGACAGGGCAGATAGCTTGGAGTCAGAATATGAAAGCAAATAAATACTAAACAGAGAAGCTTGTACTTGATGCTAGAAGCAAGAGGGAGTTTCTTGAGCAGAGGCATTATATGCTCAGACTTGTGCATAAGGTATATCAATATGGCAGCTATGTAAAGGATGACTTGGAAAGGGAGAAATAAAGACTAACACAAATAGCTGGAGGAATATTAGTTCTTACAACTTGACTGTGGAAATAAAATAAAAATGGCAATACTATCAAACTTAATTTATACTTTTAATGATGTGCCGATCTAATTATCAAGAGGATACTTTACAAAATTTGATAAAATAATGAAGTTCATGTACCCCACAAAGGGCTGCCTTTGACCCAGCAATACCACTTCTAGGGCTGTATCCCAAAGAGATTACAAAAAATAGGGAAAAGGACCCATGTGTATGAAAATATTTATAGTAGCTCTTTTTGTGATGGCCAAGAACTGGAAATTGAGGGAATGCCCATCAATTGGGGAATGGCTGAGCAAGTTGTGATATATAAATGTAATAGAATGCTATCGTGCTATAAGAAATGATGAGCAAGCATATTTCAGAAAAACCTGGAAAGACTTATATGAACTGATGCAGAATGTAGTGAGCAGAGGCAGAACATTATTCATAGAAACAGTCACAGTGCGTGATGACTGACTTTGCTAGACATAGCCCTTCTCACCAATACAAGGACCTAAAACAATGAAAATGCTATCCACATCAGTTGGATCTGAGCAAAGCAGACTATTTCATTTTATTTTACTTTGTTTAGTTTTGTTTTTTCTTTCTCGTGGTTTCTCCACTTTATTATAATTCTTCTATGCAACATGACTAATAGGAAAATGTGTTTGATAGGAATGTATGTTTAGAGTCCATATCAGATTGCATGCCATCTTCAGGGGGGAGATTTGAGGGAGGGGGAGAAAATTTGGGGATGAAAAAGAAAATGGGGATGAAAGTACCTTATATTACCCAGGAGGCACAGAGCAAAAACTAGAAGGGGTTCTTAACTCAGGTCTAAGACTTGGTTCTGTTTTTAATATTTTGACAACTATGTTTCATACATTTGGTTTCTTTTGTAAAAAAAAAATAATAATAAAATTCATTTGGAAAAAAACAAAAGATCTAAAATATCAAGGGAATTATGAAGGAGGCAGGGCACTTCCAAATCTCAAGCTATATTGCAAAACAGCAGCATGATCTTGTATTGGTTTAAAAAAAATATAGAAAAATAGATTAGATAGAACAGACAGGACACAGGAGAATCAGAAACAATAGAGTTTAATAAATCAATGCTCAATAAATTGGAAAACATAAATTACCCTATTTGATTTAAAAAACTACTGGGAAAGCTGGAAAGCAGTCTGGTAGAAATTAGTTTTAGACGAACACCTCATGTCATGTCGTTGTTCAGTCATTCAGTCATGTCCAACTCTTTGTGATCCTGTAGACCATAGTACTGCAATGCTGTCCATGGAATTTTCTTGGTAAAGATACTGGAGTGTTTTGCCATTTCTTTCTCCAATGAATTAAGACAGAGGTTAAGTGACTTGCCCAGGTCACACAGCTGGAGGCCGAATTTGAATTCAGGTCTTCCTGACTCCAAGCCCACTGAGTTATCTTGTTGCCCACCTTATACCATATTCTGCAATAAATTCAAAATGAACAGATGAACTTAATATTAAATGTCATAAAAAAGTAGATCATATACCTTTCATAGCTCCTGATAAAAATTTGATATCTAAGATATGTAAAGAATTAATAGATACAAATGTGTCTGCATGTTTGTATATGTGTCTGCATGTGTGTTTGCGTGTGTGGGCATATATACCACAGCTCTTCTTTACTACATAAGTGAAGTATTAAGTATGAGGCTAGGGCTTATTTAGGACATATTTAAACAAGCCACCTTAATAAAAGGATTTGTTCTGTGAAGTTTCAGCCAAAGGGCTGCACTTGAGGACCTAGAAGGCCACAGGTGGCCTCAAAGCCACAGATTCCCCACTGCTAGGTCCTCTGATATGAGAGAGCCGGAAAGTGTAGAAGGCTTGAGGAGAGAAGAGGTTTGGAAAAGATGCTGTGGAGAGGATGATAAGGAGCCAATCCCTGAAGAATTAAAGGATGACGACCCAAATGAGATTAGATAACATAAATCTGCAGTGGCTCTAGTCAGCGTGTTTGTGTGACTTCCTCCATTATCGCTCAATAACTAGCAGAGGAAGAGAACTGAGAAAGCAAATGGTGAGGGTAACCCAGGGTTGGGATTGGAAAGGGATAAGAAGCCAAAGGACAAGAGATTTCTAGGGCAGCAAAATGCAAAAAACATCAGCTAATTAACTTTGGTGTCAGGAGTTCAAAGGGAGAAAAGAGACCAAAGCAGGGATGCTTGACTTGGAAAGGAGGGAGAGGTTCAGGGAACAACTGATTGACTGATTTGTAAAAATGGCAATTTACCAGTTATGCTTGCATTATTAATAACACCTGAGAGGCGCTGCAGCAATTAATTCCCCTTCCTAGTTAATTTGTCTTTATTATTTCCTGCCAAAGCAACATTACTGAAGTGCAAATAGGACCATGTTACTCCCATGCTCAAGAAGCTCCCAGGGCTCCCTATTACCTCTAGGACCAAACACAAACTCCATTTGTCATTTAAAGCCCTTCACAATCTGGATCTAACTTACCTTTCCAGGCGTATTATAACATTACTCCCTTTCACATACTCTTTACTCCAGCTAAACTAGATTTATTTCCTGCTGGGCTTTTTTTTTTTAACCACAATCTCTCATCTTTTATCTACACACCTTTGCAGAGGCTGTGCCTGTTGGCTGATTCATACTTCTTCCTTACCTCTACCTTTGAGAATTCCCTAATTCCTTCAAAGCGCCCACCCAAGGTCTAAACATTACCAGTACATTCTTGCTTATGTGTTACCTTGTAGTACCAGGCCCTATATCTTTGATGGTTAATATTTGTTGACTCATTGTATTATTTTCACATCATAAATTATTACAGTTTGAAGACACATTTCTCATGCTTGCCCGGGGTGGGAGGGAGAGGAGCTGCTTTCCTGCTGTGCCAAAATGACCCCCTTAAGAAGCAGTTAGTACAAACATGAGAATCAAGTTTTAAAGAGATGAAGGGTCTGACCCAAAGGGACAGCTAGGAAGGGGTTAATCCAAGACTCAGACCCTTTTCTATTGCTCAGTGATACTCCTAGTCTCAAAGAGGAGAAAGTTCTTAGATTTGGGAATGTGTCTGTGACTTGATTATGACTGAGGAAGAATCTGGCAGGTGTTGAATTCCAAATGAATCAAGGATACAGTAACTTTAGCACAGTGCCTTAAACATCACAGATGATCAACAAGTGTTTTTCAAATTGAGTAGAATTGTATTTAAAAACTTCATATGAGATTCTGTAAGACCTCTGCCAGCTAGATCATCAAGCCCCAACCAAGAGGTAGAGTCAGTTTATACATACATGCTACGTCCAGCTTCCTCAGGTTTGAGTTAGTCAATAAATCAACCACAAATCAATGGCCCATAAGCCTCTGTATTCAGCCCTGATCTCACCCAACCCCCTTGGCATTTCAGTTCTGTCTTTTGGTTCCCATTTCCATTTTCTCTTGTGAATGGCAGCTGTAGACTGCCTCTCTGTGCTCATTTCCCTGGGGAAGACTGACTCAGTCTGCACCATAATTCTGCCCCAATGTAGTATAAATCCGTTGTATATTTGCCAGGATGTCTTCCTGGGAATTTCCAGCAGAATTCTCAAGAATCTTATGCTATCCAAAAGCACAATCTAACTCCTCAGCCAGAAAAATTACTTAATCTCATTAAAATAGGCTGTCCAGGACTGCAACTTCAAGAACAGATCAAAAGAGGCCCTTATAGACAGAAGTTGGGTCTATATAGAAGAGCCCATGGGATGATAGAGAAATCCAGAAGAGTGTTGCCAGGTGGGAAATAAAGAGATGCCTGACCTAGATACCCTCCTTCCAGAATAAAATCTGTAATTCACTGATAAGTGATTCTAGACACAAATCGAGAAAAGTAGATTGGGCCTACAATTGGAAGTTATAAATGCCTTGAATGTAAAGCAAGGAATGTCAAATCCATAGAATGAGAGGGTTAGACTTTTTTTAAGGCAATCAGAATTAAGTGACCTGCCCAAGATCACAAAAGCTAATAAAATATCTGAGGCTAGATTTGAACTCAGCCCATACTCTATCCACTTCTCTGCTAGCTTCCCTCTCCCTTCCAACTCTAATCTTCAGTCCTATGATTCTTTAAGTCTCCAGCAAGTCTAATGGACCCAATTTTCTAGAGAAGCAGCAGAGGCCCAAAAAAACCCAATGATTTTGGTGCTAGAAGAATTTAATTAAAATCATAGTTTTATCAGCTAAGTGAACAACCTCAAGCAAGTCCCTTAACTTGTTTGGGTTTCAATTTATTTATCAGCAAAGCTAGAGGACTGGGTTAGGGGTCCTTCAAGGTCTGGGGGCCACATCCAGTCATCCTGAGCTATATCTTGCCACTGAGCCCAGATGACTCCAGAGGAGACAGTGAGGCTGGTGACTTTGCACAGCCCTCCCTCATTTAAATCCAATTCACTTACAAGTTACAGCATCACCTTCCTGATGCCATGGTCCTTTTGGAGAATGAAGGACAACGAACAACAAGGAGAGACCGTAGGGCTTGAAGACACCAAAGACACAATGGCTCCAACATCATTCCATACCTTTTGTTATTGTTGTTGAGGCATTTTCAGTCATGTCCAACTCTTCATGACCCCATTTGGGGTTTTCTTGGCAAAGATACTAGAGTGGTTTGCCATTTCCTTCTCCAGTTCATTTTATAGATGAGAAAGCTGAGACAAACAAGAGTTAAGTGACTTGCCCAGGATCACATAGCTACTAAGTGCCTATGGTCAGATTTGAACTCAGGATGATGAGTCCTCCCAACTCCAGGCCTGGTACTCTATCTACTTCACCACCTAGCTGCTCTATTCCATGCCTGGTTCTCATATAATCTGGTGTGTCTGACTCCTTGGCTCCAGCTCCGTACTACAGCTTCCAGAATCTTCCTAATCTAAAAGGCCTGAGAAAAACTAGTCAACATTTCCCCCTAGATAAATTAGTCAATTAATTAACTGATTAAGCAATCTTTAAATATCAATCACTTATAGAATACCATAATAAATGCTCACACCTCCTCAGCCCTGCATCATCATCAGGGGCAAATGGATAATGGTCATGAACAAAGAGGAACCAGATTCTTTACACTACTCTCTGGGCCTCAACCCCGGTTGCTTCAGGACTGGAAAGAAGTGAAACAGCTATACACTCCCTGGGAGTAGAGGTCCCCTTTGCCATGTGACTCTGGAGGCTGCCACTGCCACCTAATTCCTTGACCATGGGGCCAGACTACAGGGAGGGCTGTGAAGAGATCTATGGCTGTGTACTGCCCCATATTAGTGGCTTCCTTTACACATGATGTTCCTCCCAATTCATTTCCACCAATCCTCCCCCTTGCTCTACTCAAATGAATACTCTGTTCAAGTGGTACTCCCATGTCCTATGACTAGCAAGGAACAGCTAGGTGGTTCAATGGATAGAACACCAGTGCAGGAATCAGGAGGATCTGAGTTCAAATCTCACCTCAGACACTTGACACTCACTAGCTGTGTGACCTTGGGCAAGTCATTTAACCCCAACTGCCTCATCCTGGCTCATCTCCAGTCATCCTGATGAATATCCGGTCACTGGATTCAGATGGCTCTGGAGGAGAAATGAGGCTGGTGACCCGCACAGCCCTCCCTCACTCAGGACAAAGTCAAGTGCAAGTCATGTCATTATTTCTCTAATGGCATGATGTTCTTCGGCAACAAAGGATGAACACACACACACACACACACACACACACACACACACACACACACACGACTAGCAAACTTCCCTTTCCACTCACTAATCCCTGGGTTGCAGTAACCATCTGATGAGCTTTGAAAACTCCTTCCCCTCATTTCCTCTCCTTGCACTGTCATCCTTATACAGTAAAATCCTATTCCTTCCCACACTTTATCCTGTTTCTCCCTGCTCAGTCTTTATACTCTTGTCAACCCGAATGGAAGATTTTAATCAGGGCAAGTTGGTTCCAGCTTGGCATGCCACACAGAAAGTTCATAGAGAAAGCTTAGGAATTTCTGGAGGGGAAAGTTTGGGACTTCTACAAAATAGTCTGAGGCCAGGAGTGATAATGTCTGATCCACCTCAGACAATTCATGGTTCTAGATTCTGTCCGCTGAGTTTGACCTTCTCCATAACCTCTACTGTATAATCAACAAGCTCCCCTTCCTTGTAGATTTATTTTTCAGGTGGCATAATGGATAGAGTGCCTGGCCTGCAGTCAGGAAGACCTTAGTTCAAATTCAGCCTCTGGAACTGAGTAGCTGTGCCACCCCAGGGAAGTCACTTAGACTCTGTTGGTTTCAGTTTCCTCCTCTATAAACTCATAGTAATAACAGCACCCCCCACTGGGGTTATGAGGAACAACTGAGATAACATACTGCCAGGCATATGGTAAGCGCCATGTAAATGTTAGCTATTTATTCCTTTATCTTCCTTGGACCTTCATAGAAAGCTATATTTTTTAGAAGACACCTTACCCTCAGTCACCCACTCCGGAGTTACTGATGCTTTTCTGGCCCACCACTTCAAGATTCTAGGACAGGAGTATTGCCATATTTCTTGGTCACTGCCACTCCGCTGACTTTCCCTCTACCTATATCTCCCAGAAATCTCTCTTAAATAGGCATTTCATCCATCCCTGTATATCCATCCTCGTTGCTCCACCAGCCTCTGGGGCCCTTTCTTCTCAATCTCAAGGAGTTCAAACTGAGTCACAGTTTTCATCTCCAGTCTACCTGTTGCGCTCATCCTTCAGGGAGTTCAGTATTCCCTCAAATACCCTAGCCTCCAAGTTCATCTAGCTCATCAACTTCCATAGTCTACATCTCCACTCTATCTCAGCAACCTACATGTTCACAGCTTAGACCTCACTATCACCCAAAAGCCAGCTCCACGCTCTAGGGTGAGCTGAAACTCTCCTCTGATGATAAGAGCCTAGCCTTAATGTCTCTCTGTCTCCTCCCAGTCTATTCCTCCTCACATCTGTCCATCCCTCTCTGTATTTCCAGTCTGTTGTCCCTGCTCTGGGTTCACTTATTTCCCTTTTCAGTCCTGTGCTCAAGGAAAACCAGTCCAACTATCCATTATCCTTTATTCTTTGACTCCCTGGCACTTTTTCTTTTCCAATGTTCACATTCTGCCAGTTCCCAAACCAGGGTTAACTCACCATTTGCATTCCCTGCTCCTACTGCCAATTGCCTGACCAGCCTCTCTGCATCCACTACAAATTCATCTGATCTAATTTCAACCAGGTCCTTACAGCTGCATGACAACCATTTTAGTCTTTCCTGGTTGATTCTTTATAACATTTTCTATAGAACTTTTTTAAAAACCTTTTACTTTGTTTTTAACCATCCCCACCAGGGGATGCACCAGGGGCAGCTAGGTGGTGCAGTGGATAGAGCACCAGTGCAGGAGTCAGGAGGACCTGGGTGACCTGCACAGCCCTCCCTCACTCAGAACAAAGTCAAATGCAAGTCATGTCATCATTCCTCCGATGGCATGGTCTTCTTCAGCAACAAAGGACGAACACATACATATCCCACCCCAGGAACACTGTGGCCACCACTCTCTCAGAAGACATCACCTACTTAAGAAAAATGAACCTTAAGACCACTCTACATGTTTCTTTACCTATTAACTGATTCAGTTTCTCCTCCTGGTCAGGACTAAGCCCTTGTTGTACCTTTCTTTGACCCCAACCCTTTAAGAGTTTGTCCCATAACTCATCTCTCCCCAGTTTCCTTTACTCCCATTTTCAGTCTCATGGCTTCTCTCCTGCCTAAATATACGCTCTGGCCTCCCTCATCCTTAAAAACAACAACAACAAAAAACTTTCATTTGAACCTATCAGACCCTCACACTATAATTTTAAATCTGGCACCTTTCATGGCCAAATGCCTAGAGAAATCATTCTACACGGACTGTCTCTATTTCCTCCTCACCCACTCATTTCTCAAGGCCTCAAAATATGGATCCTAAACCTATTATTCAACTGAAACTATTCTCACAGACTCACAAAGGTTAGCAAATTTAGTGGGCTCTTCTCAGGCCTCACCCTTTTATCTTTCTGCCAATTTGAACACTACTGATGAGCCTTTCCTCCTGGATACTCCAACAGAAGATTAACTGCATGATGGAATCAAGGGTATGTATACACATATATACATATATAGGCATATATTTATATGTGCATGTGTGCAGATCGCACTGATGTGCATTGTATGCACATATATATAATACATATACACATCTATAATATATACATACACACATGTATATATAGATCTATACATCCACACCCACGTGTGTGTGTGTATGTGTGTGTGTGTGTACCAAAGTGATGTATGACTTGAAAGGAAGTAAGTCAAGGGTATTTCAGCAATACCCAGGTCACCCCCAGGGTGGAGCAATGTCTAGTTCTGATCCTAGGCAGCAACAAAACCCCTTAAAATGAATCACACTCTTAAGATGTACGTTTGCTCTCAGGCTAATCCATAATATGCAACTCTGCTTTAGTAGCAAGCTTATTTTTTAGAAATCCTAAACCATAACTTTCAGTTTTTTCCTCCATACCAACTTAGCCCCTTCTCCCTATGACCCCTCCAAAGAAAAGAGTATGATGTTGGGGATCCTGTCACAGCAGACCAAATGAATACATTCATGCTGTTTAGAAACAGAAAGGTAGAGAAAATCTTTTGTTTCTTCACTAGTCAGAATCACCTGACACTTTTTTCCCTTGTAAATTTAAGTTAGAGTCGAAGGTGGGATTGGATAGTGAGAATCCATAGCCTTCTGATTACACAACTTACCTCTGCTCTCTACATTTTTAATCAGCACTCACTTCTTTAAAACATGAATCACATAATCCAGTTCCACACTCCATGCTGTTTGGTCACCTACCCTGTCAGCCTCATTAAAACCACTGACTCAGGGGAAAAGTTGATGTTTTCCACATTCTAGATTACTCCATTGTAGTCTTTTTGGTGTGGATAGATGAAGCACACATTTGCCTTACGTTCCAGACTGTTCTTTCTTTCTTGATGACACCTACAGTTTGTGTAGTTTCTTCTCAACTGAGAGAGATGTCCGTGATTGGGGTGATGGGATCCGGATCCCTAAAAGGAAAAGATTATGTCTTTGAAAGCAGCTCAGTCCCTGAATTTTCCCTTACATTTCATCAGCCCAGATCACTGGAAGCTCCAGCCACCCCAGTTCACCTAGACCATCTAATTAGCTTACTTGACTTTCCTTTTAGTGTTGAGGCCCACCCCAGACTATTTGCATATACCAATCATTCCTTAATCCCATCTAGAACACCTCAGCAGCCTACTTGACTTTCACTTTTGCACCCTGACCCACCTCAGACTATCACTCCTTAATCCCATCCAGATCCTTTTGGTGTCCCTTTTTTGTATATAAGCATCAGTCTCACACCATTAAATTGCAGGTTCACCCAGCAGGCTTCTATTGGTGGAAGATGGTTTGAGTGCCTGAATTCATTCCAGGCAGATACTGCCCTGTGCGCTGACATTTCAGGGTTCCCATCAACCCTAAGCCACATCACCTGGTTCATGGCTTCATGACTCAAACAGTCTAACTTTTCATTGGTGTGGTGAAATGAGTCAAATATGTTCAAGTGCACTCATTCTATCAAAACACAAACCTTTCTTAAAACTATAAAATGTAATAATTACTAATTACCATATTTTAAAAGATAATAAAGCAGAGCAAGTTGTAAAAAATTCAGACTTTTAGATCCAAGTAAATGTCCAGCTAACTCAAATGCTGCCCCTTCAGTGGAGTCTTCACAGCTAAAAATGATTTCTCCCTCAATCCAATTTCATTCAACAAATACTTATTAAGCACCTACTACATCCTTCCAGTGAACTCTTACAGAACTTTGGATTACTTTTCCTATGGATTTATATTTATTTTATGGTCTCTCCGTCTCCTGTTCCCCAACTTGACTTAATTCCTTGAGAACAGATATTTTCATTTTTCTTTCCTGCTTCGTGTCTAGCACCACAGATAATAGAGATTCAAGAAATATTTCTTGACTGAAACTAAATTGCAAGTATTGTCATTGTTTAACAAAACCCTGGCCTTCTTTCAGGCTAGAGTTGACACCACCTGGCAACTCACCACAACTGCCTTTTTCATTATCAAAAGATTTGCAGAAGATGATGATGCTTCTGAGACAGTTTGGCTTCAAAAGTCTGTCTTTCTACTTCTCATGCAAGGTATTTTAATCAGCACTCAGTCCTTTAAAAGATGAATCACATAATCCAGTTCCACCCTCCATGTTTAAAGAGAGGAGACCTGGGTTCCAACGCCTATCAGATCCATGACTCATGTGATTTAATCCTTCTGAACCTGTTTCCTTATCTGTGAAACAGGGTGGTAATACACGAATTATCTGCTTCATAGAATGTGAAGAAAGAGCTCTGAATACTTGAATGATTATTATTCACAGGCACTGTTCAGAAAAACAGTAAAGGTGGACTTAAAAGACCTAAAGGATGCAGGGATTCTGTCCAAGTTCAGACCTTGTTGGATACCCAGTTTTTTCTGAATAAGACAGGGATTGGCTACTCCCCCAAAAATGAGGCCATTCCCATGTCATCTCATTAAAACAGTTTAAAAACTCATCAAGGACTCACCTAATCAACCATTCTTACAGCTGACCTCTAAGCTTCATTTCAGCCTGCTTCATATTTTAGATACCTAGTTTCTGACCTACACACTTTTTTTCTGAGCTCTGAACATATCTCTTATCTCTAACCATGATTTGTTTTATATTCTGTACTCCTTCAACTAGTAATTGACCCTTTCTGAAATCAAACTTTGACTCTACCAGTACGGCCTGATGAGGACAACTTGGTCTATAGAGCTCAAAAGCATGGAGAATTCTTGGCCACTGTTTCTAGCCAGTACTGCCCAGTGGCCTGAGAAGTGACTCCCCTGCTAACAGAGCATCAGAAAGGAAAATTTTTTAAATGTTCCATTATGATACTGCTGTTCCACATAAAAATCCTTAAAAAAAAATTTTCCCAAACAGTGGTTTACTTGGCAGTTGGCTTCTCTAGGTACTTTTGGTTCCCTCTTTCAATACATTCTCTGGAAATAAGCATGCAACTAATAAACCTTTAGAAATTTGCAAATTTTAACAGCTCAGCTTCTGTTTTATTATTAAAAGTCTAGAAGTCACTAAAATCCTTACCCACCCTACAACTTTTTTTAAAAAAGAACATATTTACATAGCACATAGCAAAGTTTTAAAACAGAAACAGAATAATTTTCTCATATCACATATGCAAGCATCTGGAGCAGTAAAGGATTAACCTGATTTTTCTAAGGGATAAACCCTTCATCAGACCTTGCTTGTGAGGTCATCTGCTAAATACTTTGGGCATCAGTAAGGCTTCAGTTTGTTCTGCTTGAGAGTACAGAATTACACAAAGCAAAGTATTCAACCATAATCCAGAGCTACTTACTCCTTTTAAGAGATGATTCACTGTAGCCTAGTTCCTCCCTCCTTGTTGGTCTATTCCACCTACTTGGCCACCCCTTCCATGAAACAAATCATTCATTGATACAAATGATATTACATATTTGATGAATGCAAGCCAGTTATAGTACATGGTGAGCCTACATTAACAACTACTGTTACACCACAAATTTTAAGCAAATAGACATTTTTCCCCTAGGTGGTCATCTCTTTATGCTGTAGAAATAATATATGTAGATTTCAGTGGAGCATTTGACAAAGTTTCTCTTGCTATCCTTGTGGACAAGATGGACAGATGTGGGTTAGATGATGGTACAATTAAGTAAATTTGAAACTGGAAAAAAAATGTTTTAAAATCTGAAACTGGTTGAATGGCCAAACCCAAAGAGTAGTCATTAATGAACCGATGTCAACTGGAAGGGATCTTTGACCCTGTTCTATTCAGTATTTTTAAAAAATCAAATTATTTGGATAAAAGAATAGATGGCATTACTAATAGATTTCCAGATAACACAAAGATCATCACAGCCAGGAGAACATCATACAACAGTAACAGCCACAGTGTGCAAGGATTGTTTCTGACAAACTCCACCCTTCATAGGAATGCAAGAACCTAAAACATTCCCAAAGGACTCTTGAGGCAAAATGCCATCCACATCCAGAGAAAGAACTATGGAATTGGAAAGTGAAATGAAGCAGACTGTTTTCTCTTGTGTTATGCTTTGGTTTGGTTTAGTTTTTCTCATGGTTTCTCCCATTCGTTTTAATTCTTCTATGCAACATGATTAATGTGAAAATGTGCTTAATGAAAATGTATGTTAGAACCCATATAAGATTGCACACTGTCTTGGGGAGGGAGGGAGAGAAAATTTAAAACTTATAGAAGTGATTGTTGAAAACTGAAAACAAATAAATTAATTAAATTTTTTAAAAAACCATAAAGGTAATCACATATGAGACTAGACAGTCAGGATGTAAAAAGATCTTGAAAATTCCGAGTGAGTCAGGCAGATATAATGAGATGAAAAATAGAGATGAATGTGAAGTCATATAACTTGGATTAAAAAAACATAAGTGATGGTAGATATCAAAGGATATTTCTAGAATGCTTGACACAGTGCCTGGCACATGGTTGGAGCTTAATAAATACTTGTTCCCTTTCTTCCTCACCTGCTGTGCTACAACTAGATAGTGGTTCATATAGACTATATGCTTAAGAACAGGGACAATTTTTATTTTTTGCTTGCCCTGTCAAAGAGTTTACATGATTCCAATATACATGGGAAAATTTACACAAGGTAATACAAAGTATTATATGTTACATAAATTTAAAATCAGTTCAGAGGAAAGGAAGAGCTGTAATCATGGAGAGTTCATATAGGACCTGGCTTCTGCACTGAGCCTTCAAAGGAACAAGGTACTCTAAAGAGGCAGAGGTGAGGAGAGACAACGTTCTGGGTATAAGGGACAGTCTACGCAAAGTCACTGAGGTGGGAGATGGAATGTCATGTATAGTGTATGAGGTCAATTTGGCTGGAACACAAAGTGTGTGAAACTTCTGTCAAAACTGAATTGTTGAACCCTACAGGTGGGAAGGAGAGGGGAGGGACAGCAGAGACACACAACATGTACCTAAATAAAGAAACACAAAGTGTTATGAAGTACTTTTAAGAGTTCTAAAAACTGGCAGGTGTAGGGTGCAATTAGAGAAAACCTTAGAAAAGAGGCAGTACCTTACCTAAGCCTTGAAAGAACAGAGTAGTTTTAAGATAATGAGAGAGGGCACAAGGGCATGAGATGATGTCATTAAGAAATGGAGACCAGCTAGGCCAGGTTGACTGGAATGTAGAGTATATAAAGGGGGATAATATGAAATAAGGCAGGAAAGGTAGCAAGGAGTTATAGTGTAGAAAGTTCCTGTGCTTTATTTATTTATTTTTGAACTTATATCCATAGTATCAAATAAAGTGCCTTGCATTAGCTCTTAATTTAATCCAGCATGATCTCCTCCTAGTACTTCATCCTGGAGCTAGTTCATTATGGTTCTTTTCTAATGTATTCTTATTGGTAGATTAATTTTATATTAGTTGAATGTCATTGTAACATTTTTTTCATCCAATTTGTCTTTGCATTGTGAATAGTTACACTTATCTCTTTCATACTGATGTATATTTCACCGCAGATGTATTCTGGGTTTTGATGCAACTAGTAACGTTTCATCTGTGGAAAGCTTTACCATCGATATAGAACTCTTTCGTTTGCATTTTACAAGACATTTCTACATATTGGTGAGCACCTTAGTTAAGCATACCAACCAACTCCAGTGTCTTCTTATTGCCTCTGTAATAAAATATAAAAACCTTTGTTTAGGTTTTGGAGTTCTCACAACTAACCTACCTTTACAGCCTCATTGCACATTACTCCCTCTCCCACTCCAGGCAAACTGACCTTCTGGCTCTGTTCCTTGCTCACAATACTCAATACTCTTGTTACCATGCTGTTGCACCAGCTCTCCCTCATGCCTGTAATGTATTACTTCCTTACCACTGCTTAAAAGGTCCCTTTCTTCTTTAAGATCAACTTTTAAGAGCAACTCAGACCCCATTTTCTGCATGAAGCTGTTTTCTGATCTCTTCACCCGCTACAGCCCTTTCTCACAATACCTTGTATTCAGTTACTCTCTCTGGGTTAATACCTATCACAAGCATTCACTTTTTATTTATGCTGTATAAATATTTCATATGAACTTGTCTCCTCATTAGAATATACACCCACTGCGATTTTATATACTTGGATGTCCGGTGTCTAGCACAGCATCTGCCACATGGTAGGCACTTAATATTTGAGTGATTGAATATAGTCCATTGTTATACAAAATTATCTCTATATTTGTACCTGTTATAGTCTGACACAAAGTTAACGAACACATAGCCAAAACACTGGTGAAGAAGATCCCTGAAGGCTGTATTTTGTCCTACTTAGTCAAAGACTTTTTTCAAAAAATCAATAAATGATAAGGGGTCTTAGATACTTTAAAATTCATTTTCAGTTATGCAACCATAAAGATGTGGCTTTCCATAGATAATAAACTGCAAGAACCTGTTTCTTTCTCATTTTCCAAGCAAAGATGCCCTTTATGTATAAAAGTTGTATAGATATAGGGAAATAAGCATACAGGTGTCTAGCTGCTTTTTTTGGTCATGATTTTTGGATGAAAGTATTATCAGTGGTTATTTTGTTCTTGCCAACATTTTAGACATCCTTAAAGCTGACTTGAGTGTCTTTATAATTGTTTTGCTTCCAGTATAGTTTTTTTCTACATTTATTTAGTTGTCTCTATTTGTGACCTTTAATATGTATAAGTCCATTCAAAAACATACTTTCTGGTTTATTTTATAGCAAGATTACCAATATGGATACAGATCAGATCTTTTAATGTCACTCCATTAATATTAATAATATCAACAGTTATGTTAATGTTTGTAGACTAAGAACTATATGATTCTTAGCTACTTCTGCCCCCTTTTCTAACCTTACCAGTCATGGGGAAGCTAGAAGGACTGAGGATCGTTTTGGTATTTTGCATGTGTCATGGGTTATCATCTCCAAAAAACTTCATCAGTACAACCTGAGCTTATGACCCTCAGAGGAGATGAAAAGTAGATTTCTTAAAGTTTTTTTTGCAATAACCATGTTAATTTTGTTTTTAGAATATGCTGTTGCAAGCACCTGATCTCAGTAACAAGGGAAGAAGACTCAGACTGCTCCTGATTGAGAAAGAACAGTAATTACCATATAAAGAGGAGATAACCAAAGAACCGAGTCTGACAATTACAGTATGGTTGGAAAGACTTAATAGAGGACTTCCAATGGATGTGCAGTTAAACCTGGGCCCTCGATTGAGTGATGCTTATAAGCGTTATTTATATCTGTGAGGCCCTGCCTAGATTTTAGAAGGTGAAGTAAGATTATGAGTGCCTAGACCAATCCTAGTCACATGGGACAAAAAGACATCTTAGGTGCCTCTGAAAGTTTCAGTCTCTACTTTAATCTGCAATCTCCACCCTCCATGGGAGGGCAATAGAAAAAAGACCTGGACTAGATTCAAAAAAATGGATTTGAGGGCTAACACCTGACTAGTGGTTAACATTCAGATAATGAAATTCTCTGTATTTAACCAGATTTATTTTTGGCAATTAACATATAAATGAAAAAGCATTTAAAAGCCATTATTTTATTCATATCCCTATGCTAAGTATTGAGGATGCAAAGGAAAAAGTGATACAGTCCCTGTTCTCTATAAGCACACATTCTAATTGGAAAAGATCACACATAGGACAGTTTTGCTGTAAGGCAGGGAGAAAGACTTGGTGGTCCCTAGGTTTTAGTGGCAAGGTAGATGGCAGAGCCCAAAGGTTTTTATGAAACATCAACAGGGCATACAGCGATGCTTGGGGGTCTGGAGGGTGCATCTGCAGAGTCCATGACAACGCAGACACCCTAGCCTTCCATCTTATCAAAATGACTGGTTGATAACAGTCATGACTCAAGTCATGAGTGGTCATAACTGCCCAACAGCCAGGGTGCTGGAAAGGGAAATGAACAAGTGCTTTGTCAGGGAGTGGGAAAAGGGAAGGAGACATTGGTAGGAAGGTTTGTAGGGAAGGAGAAATCCCACTGAGATCTGTGCAGGGTCATGCTGGGGGCAGGAAAAGGGAAGCAGACAGTCTGTCTCCAAGGCCTTACTCAAAGCCTTTCTAGTTTGGTAAAACTTGCCAGAGCTTATGTTCCCTTTAAAGGGGAACATAACCTTCACACTACAATGAGACATCAGACTGGGAATTTTGCGGTATTCTAACATTGAAAATATCCTTTATTAAAACATGAGAAGAGGCAGACTTTTGGACACTATTTTCTACAGCAAACCATGCACTATCTCAGTCCCACACACTTTTAATTATATTCTGTCAAGCATTATATTCACCACCTCCTTTTAGGGGTAGCTCAAATTTAGAGAACCACGAGTAAGAGATTGTCTTATGACTAGCATTGAAAAGGAATCAAATTCTGAATCTATGTTGGCTGCTCAAGATCGATCAAGAACTGGTTCAGTCCAATAGAACCTATTCTACACTGATAGCAGAATAATCATCTGTTCAGACAAGGCTTCGGGTACATGGTTTTGCTTTTTGGATCTATGGCAGATTTTTGAGGGAAGACGAACTATTTAGGAGTACATTCCTAACTCCAAAATTGCCATCTGAGCGTACAACAAAATCTCTTGTGGTGCCACCATGAAATACTTATTAGGACAAGGGCCTGGCTCAATATATAAACATTTTATTTCTTTTTCTCTGAGAAACACTAAAATATGGTTTCATTTCCTTGACTCACTCCTTTACATAACATTGGAGGTGACTTTTACTCTGAATTTCATACATGGCTTTCTCTTGTCTTAGGAAAAGACAGATAGTTCTCAACTTACAGTGGTATAAATTTGGTATGTGTTACAAAGTTGATTTTAAAGGGGTTGTTTGGACCTTGGAATATTACAGATGATGGTGAGGTTAACTGACCAACCCAGAAAGTCTAGTTAACCCATGGTTCACCAGAAGAATATTACTAATAAAACTATTTTAAAAAACTAACCACTACGTATAAACGTTTGTATGGAAAATGTACTTGGAATTCCATATGGAGAAACCAGAAATAATCCCTCCTATAGCCCTGGAGAAAAAGAACCCTTTGGCACCCTTCTTCTTAAGAGTAAAGTTACAATTAGGACTCGAAACTCTCTTCCCCATCAAGTTGCTGTTGAAGGCTCCAGCGGACTACAGCTGAGGCTCCAGTACAACAGGAATTTGGATCCCCCAAAATAAATGTTTAATAAACATTTATTAAGCACATACATATAAAGCACATTGAGTTCGGATGGGGTTCTGCAGGAGCACGGTAAAAATTGTTCTTCTTTGATCCACACCTCTTTGGCACTAGGATGAGCTGACAAACAGAACTTGGACTGGCTAGGGGGTTGGGAGGTAGTCATGTGTGTGCTTGTGTGGTGAAGCGGGAGGGGAAAGGGATTTCCAGAGAGGTACAAGGTCTACAATATGACTAAGGGGAAGCAGAACAGAAATCATGAAGTCCCCATTAACAGGAGAGAGGAAAGAGGAATTATATAGCCACCCAGCCCAGCCGGAGTAGCAGTTCATACTTATTTAGCTGTGTGATGGTGAATAAGTAAGTTATTCTCCTTCTCTGAGCCTCAGTTTCCTCATTTGTAAAATCTTCAATCCCCAAAATGAAGTCATTGAAGAAAGTGCTTTGTCAATCATAAAACATCATACAAATGTGAGCTCTGTAAGGTATATACAAATATAAAGTATACATAAGTCAGGGACTGTTTCTCCACAGGAGTTAGAGAACATCACTGTCTCTATATCTGAATCATGGTCACACATGAGGGAATATGTCTTCCAACAAAGAATAAATAGCTGGCACACTGAAGAACTACAGTGAGATGACCCTATGGACAATCAAATACCAACTCCAGAGAAAGACTGTGTGCTGATCAATTCTTTGCCTCCATAGTGGTATTTCCACTTGCATGTACACTAAAACAAAGTAGACTATTCAACTGGATTATTCTTGTGGACATTATCTAAGAATGGCTAAGAGTTTTTTTGCTGTAGGCATTCACTGTAGTCAAATACTTTTAGCTTGTTTTTCTTCTCTTTTAAAATAGAATTATAACAAAATGACTATTCTACCGTATCATGAAGAAGACAGATTGCTAGACTGGAAGGGAGAGTACCTAGTTTCCAACTCCTGCTCTTCCACTTAGGACCTGTGGGACCATAGTCAAATCACTTACCCTCCTTTTCTGGGCCTACTTTTCCTCATCTATAACATGAGGAACAGGAACTAGATGCTAGAGGCACTTCCAGCTCCACATCTATAATCTCGTGTCCCTTAAAATTCTAATTGTCCTAAAGGTAACAGACTATTCTGTCTTTATAGACTTTCTGAGATTGAGTCCAATTTCAATTTTTTTCAATATTTAATCAATCTTCTCTCACTGGGTTTGCAGAATAGTAAATAAGCTTTGTGGAATTGTGAGTTATGATCATTAGCAGGCCAGAAAATTAAAATGGTACATAAATTCTTCATAAAAGAGGGATATTTCATCACAACTGATTAGAAATACTTTCTATGCAAGATTTGCTTTCATAAGTAACGTTTATATAGATTCAAGTCAATTCTCAACATATATTCAGTGCTAGACCCTGAAGACGTAAAGATGAAAAAGAACCCACTCCTTGTTCCCAAGAAGGTTATAGTCAAGTAAAGGGATATGACAGAACATTATGAAGTAGAATATAAAGTACAATAGCATGAAAGCAAAGCAGGGATCCTAACAAAGTATCTTTTTTTAGTAGATTGTTTGTGTTGTAGTTTAAGTTCCAAACTGTCTCCCTTCCTCCCTCCTAAGAGAACGCTACCATTTCCCAAACACACACACATATATGTACATATATGTGTGCATATACATAAATACACATGTGTGTATGTGTGTGTGAAACCATACTATGCATACTTCTATTTATCAGATCTTTCTCTGGAGGTGGATAGCATCTTCCTTTGTAGATGATTTGAATATTTATAAAACTCAGAATAATTCAGTCCATCACAGTTATTCTTCTAACAATATTGCTGTTACTGTATATAACGTTGTCTTGGTTCTGCACATTTCACTCTTCATTATTTCATGAAAGGCTTTCCATTTTCCTAAAATCAACCTGCTCATTTCTTGCAGCACAACAGTGTTCCACCACAATCATATGCTACAATTTGTTCAGTCATTCCCCAATTGATGGGCATCCCTACAATCTCCATTTTTTTTGCCACCACAAAGAGAGCTCCTATACATATTTTTGGAACATAAAGATGCTTTTCCTTTTTCCTTGATCACCTTGGGAAATAGCCTAATAATGGCATCGCTGGGTCAGGGATAAACATAGGACATAATTCCAAATTGCTCTCCAAAACGATTGGATCAGTACATAATTTCCACCAACAGTATATTATTAGTGTCCCAATTTTCCCACATCTCCTCCAACAACTGTCATTTTCCCCTTCTATTATTTTAGCCAATCTGATAGGTATGAGGTGTCTCAAAGTTGTTTCAATTTGCATTTCTCTAATCAACAATTTAGAGATTTTTTCATATGACTATATGTGTGTACATATATGTATACATGTACATACACACATGCATACATGTATGTATATATACATACACACGTATAGAGAGAGCACTGATTTCTTCATTCAAAAATTGACTGTTTATATCATTTGACCATTTATCAATTGGAGAATGACTCATATTTTCATAAATTTGAAAAAGTTCTCCACACATTTGAAGTAATACCGGAGAAACTGTAACCCCTCCCAATTTTCTGCTTTCCTTCTACATTAATTTTATTTGTATAAAACCAAAGCATCTCACAATGCTATCTCTATTAATAAATTCCTCTCCTATCCATAAGTCCTATCCCATATTCTTCTAATTTACTTATGATATCTCCCTTATATTCTAGATCATATGTCCATTTTGACCTTATCTTGATAAATACATTGTACCATAGAAACACTGAAGACAGGGGCATCACTGTCAGCTGACAGGATCTGGGAAGACATCATAGAGCTGATATCACAGCTTTGTCTTGAAGGAAAAGAAAGATTTCAATAGGTGGTGCTGAGTAATGCATGGGAGATGGCCTTCCGTGAAGTCTTGAGGATAGGACAACACTGGAAAATATTCAGTCATACGGTTCAGCTGGAAGATAGGGTACATGAAGGGTAAGAGTGTGAAATAAGGTTGGTATGGTAGAATAGACACAGATGATTGAAGGTCTTAAAAACCAGGCTAATGAGTTTGCATGTTGTTCTAAGGCTAACCTACTAAAGGATTTTAATCAGGAGAATGATATCAGATTGTGCATTAAGAAGATTATTTGGGCAGTTGGGTGACATGAATTGAAAAGAGGAGAGACTGGAGGTAAGAAGTCCTCCAATTTTGTCCAAGGGAGAGGTGATGAGAGTCCAAATCATAGTGAGGGCCATGTAAATGGAAAATGTGATCCATATAGTGGGGACGGTACCAAGAGGACTATGAAATTGATTAAATATGGGGATGTAAAGGGCAATAAAAACCAAGTTTCTATAAATATTAATACTTCCATAGTAAAACAGGCTTTGTTTCTTCGAAGATATTTTAATATTTTGCTTTTTAATATTTTATATTTTGTTTCAATACAATGAACATTATTGAGTGCCCACTGTGTTTAAGGCACTCTGCTACAGGCAGATAGTAGTCATAGGGACAAAACACTAGAATACGAACTAGCACTGGAGTCAGGAAGACTTGAGTTCAAAGCCAGCCTCACATACTTGCTAGTAAGTCATTTAACTATTGCCTCAGTTTCCTCCACTGTAAAACGTGGATCATAATAGGGCTTATCTCACAGAGTTGTGAGATACCTGTAATGAGATATCTGTAAAATGCCTGGCACATAGCAGACACTTGAATTCTTGTTCCTTTTCCATGCTATACATTAAAAGTGTATCTTTGTCAAACATTTAAAGGACAACCCTGGCTCTGTGACTTACTACTTATGTTGCCTTGGACAAGTGACTTAAATTTTCTGCATCAATTTTTAATCTGTGAAAGGTGGGGATTAGATTAGATAATCTCTAATGTCTTTTTCCTCTCTAAATCCCATGATCATATTTCATTTGGACTAATTTCTGTGGATTCTTAACCTCTAATTAATGCTCTTGTTTTATAACTCTTAATAGCGCCATGGAAATGACAATGAACTTCAAAACTAGCACAAAGTGCAATGAAAGTCCACTCATGAGAGGACTCATTCTGTGCCCTGGAAGCCTGAAAACTTGGATACCGTGAGCAAAGAGAGAAAAATCATTCGGGAAATGTGCTCCTTATTAAAAACAGTCCACATTTGCATAGGGTTACACCAGCCTCTCATAAGACATTATGAGACAGGCAATAGAAATGGAGAGAGGTCAAATAAGTTGTCCAATGTCATAAGTAGTAAATGGTAGATGCAGGACTTAATAGTTGAATCAAATTGGTTTGACTCCCCTGAGTAGGGGAAAGAAAGGCTAGTTACTAAAATATTACATCTTCACTGAAAAACAAATTCAAGTCTTAAATATGCCCTTGTCCAAATGACTGCCTAATATCAATTAACTATACACTAAATGGAAAGGACTTGTCAAATGGCATGGACTGTTTAATACTGGTATAGCATATTGTTGTTATGGTTGGAAGTACAGACGTCTGTAATACATAGCAATTCGCTAATTTGTGAATTGTGCTTCTGTTTACCCTTCTATTCCCAAAGTTAGGTATTGTTTATGTATTTTGGAGTTTCCAAGAAGTAAGAACTTCTGCTTTGACTTTAGCTTCCAGAATAAATAGAAAGAAAATACAGCTTTCCATTATCCAGCACTAGGAAAGCCTGGTGGCATTGTCTTCTCCTTCCTCTGACATCCACTCTAAAAGAACAATCCATCTTCTTATGGGCCAACAGTGCTATCTGGTGGCAGGAGCAGAGAACTATCTGATCTACCATCACTCCCACTGCCCCCTTTCTTTCCTCTCTAGGAGACAATGTCTATTTCTTTTTTCCTTTTTTTAAACTGATCACAAACTGCTTAAATCTATCTTATGTAATTTTTATCACACAGAAACAATTCAACAAATATTCACCAATGACCTAGAATAATATACAGGATATGGGAAAGAAGTACAATATTAGCAATGGGTGCTTACCTGAGAGGAATCGTAGTGTCGTAGAATGAGTACTGGAATGGGAATCAGGAGACCTGGGTTCCAACTTTCCCACTAACTAGCTGCGTTCCTTTGGGCAAGCCATTTTATGACTCTGAGTTTGCTACTTTATTCACAAAGGACTTTTGTGTAATTATCTCTATGGTTCCTTCCAACTCTAATATTCAGATATATCCTCTTTCTCTTCTCTTTATAGTTAACTCAAGAAAAATCTCTCTTTTAATTTTTCCCTCCTCTCTTCTTTCCATCTCACAACACAACTAAAGGTGAACAGATGAGAGGTATACGTAAGTCAAGGAAAATAAAAGCAGTGAGTATTGCTGTGGAGTTAACTATAATAAAGAATTTCTAAAGTCTTTGAAATAGCTCAGAAATCCCCTTCAGAATTCCAACAAAAGTTTCCATCTGCCTCCTCATCCTCCTTTAATTAAATTTGTCTTTTTTCCCCTTGAAAGAAAACCATATTGCACAGACATCACAGAAGGTCAGAGCCAGAAGGGCCTTTATCACTGAGTTCAATCCCTTCATTTTAGAGATGAGTTATCTTAAGTCCTTAAAAGGAAAGAGATGTGCCTGGCTTCCTAGGTACTGTATTAGCAAACCCAGGTTTCCTGACTCCCAGAAGGTGGGCTTTTAACTATTCCTCCTCCTGGAGTAAAATACCTAAGGGTTCTCCTGACAGAGAGATGGCCTAACGTTACAGAATAAGATTTATTTTTCTTCTTCAAAAACAGCCAATGTGGACATTTGCTTGATCAGTTATGCATATTTATTACAAAGTGGTTTTTTGTTGTTACAAAGTGGTTGTTTGTTTTGGAGGGTAGAGTGGGAGAAGCGAGGGGAGACAGGAATAGGTTTGCCAAAGAGAAAGGAAAGACAAGCAGGTCATGGAACCATGTTTTTGAAATGCATAGGTAAAAACTTAAAGCCAGAAGAAATCACAGATAATCAGAACAGCTTTGAAACTAAAATGTTCAATTTATTTTATACTTGAAAAGCAAACTGCCCAATAATAGAGATTTACAGTTTTGTGCATATCCTGTGTTCTGTTGTGCATTCGGAAGCGCTTGGTTTAGCTGATGTTTGCTGATTCAGAATTTATAGAAATGGAAGGCGGGGAAGGATGGCTTAGGGGCAGAGGTATAGGAACCTAGGCATGTAGAGATGGAGCACTAGATCTGGACCTGCCACAGAGTGATTGGCCAGGGGGTATGGGGGCAAAGCAACTAGTTCCCTGATAGACTGCCTCTTCTGAGATGCAGTCTTCATGAGGCATGTTTCACCCTGAACCTTCCTTTCTTTCATGGACACTGTGTATCATAAAATACACCTGCAATAATATAATTGGGTCTGCATAGGTCTAGATAAAGGCTATGGACAAAAAGCACATGCCTAGCCAGAAGTCACCTTTTCTTCTGATCCTAGGATATTAAATTAATTAAACTCAATCTCTCCTCCCTGGTGAAGGAAGGCATTGCTCAAAGATATGGAACAGAATATTCTGTTCCCCTCACTGCTCACATCTTGGTCATTATATACAAGGGAGGGGAGGAGGTCAAGGCTGTTTCTGTTCACAGGGCAGACTGTACAATTTTGTGACAAGTTCCTTAAGATTGATCCATTGTTAACTTTCCAAAACCATTTGACAAATAATCTGAATTTTGAGAACGAAAGTTCTGGACTTTGCCTTGGAGCAATCACAAGGAACTGCTGATATTACCAACATGATTTGTATTTTACCCTTATTCATGGTAAAATATCAGAATTTAGCTGGTTTCTGGCACTCCACAATGCGTATTTAAGGTAGCTCACTCATGAGCAACCAATAAGCATTGTGAATACGACAATTTTATTTCAAGTATATAAAAACACAAACAGGACCCACCTCCCAGAGCAGTAGCAGGGTAATAGGGCCATTTGCTTCGCCCTTTGCGGAGGGTTCAATTCTCCACCCCCTCCCCCACTCTTCCCTTCCCATCTTGTACAAATAATCTCATCCTTTCAAAAGGGCAAGTCTCATAACAATAAAAGGGAAAGTCTCATTGGAGTTGGAAAATTTTGGTGGAGTCACTATCCTTCTGTTTGCATGGTCCCCTGCAGCCCTGGCTTCCATGCTTCATGTCTGTCTCTCAGCTCCTGCCTGCCTCCCTACTTCCACTACATCTCTCTTTGCTTCCATAACTTTGGAAACCTTTCTCCTCTCCTGCAGGATGCTGGCTTCATGCCTGCAGCACTCTCCTTTCCTCCTTTAATCAGCATGTGTGTCTTGGACTCCTGGCCTTACGGGAAAGTGAGCTATTTCATACTCTTCTCCACTGCACAAATGTACTATAGCAGTAAGAGGTATAACAAACAACAAGGGAAACCCAATTTCTGTGGGGGCCCTTCATATTAGAAATGAGGGGGTTGGACTCGATAACCTCCATATCTAACTCTATGATCCCATGATCCTATTATACTATGGTCACTGCTGTTTTTCTGGCTTCAACAAAGGAAAGTCTGGGGTTTCTACCTTATTCTTGAGATAACATACTGGCAATAATAAATGAACCTAATTACAATTGCGGGGGCTTCTACTTCACATTTTGGGGTGATGGAAGGTCCACAGGCTAACACTGTCCTCTGCTGCAGTGTTACCACATGGCATTTATCACCACCTTAGCCAAGCTCCCGTATCTAAACTCTCCAAATAAAGCCTTAGTTCCATGAGGTCACAGACATGTCTTATTCCTCTCTGAATTCCTGTAGTACCTAGTAGGATGGGTATTCAATAAATAGTTAAGAATTGTATTGAACTTAATACCCTGGTAAGCTTCTTCTCCTCTCTGTTTCGGGTTCATATCTCCCTTTTATTGACTCAAGAAGAGTCATGAAGTTGGGAGACATTTTGTGATCAGTTGGAATGGAGTTAGATAAAGTCCTATGGAAGGTCTACTACCCAAAGTTAGTCTTCTCACTGATGTGAAGAGCTGCAACTGGGGGTGGGGTCTAATGGAAAACAGTTACAGAAGGAAAAGTGTAGAGAGAAGCTACACAGTACAGGGGAACAAGAACAGGAAAGGGAGATAAAAATCCTGGCCCGCAGAAGAAGATCTGGTATGTTAGCCTGAGTAATATTTCGGTTCTCCAGCTTCTTTCTTCTTCTATAAAATGTCGATAACAATATTGGTCTTACCTAGATCACTAGATGGTTGTGGGAGAAAGAATATAGTAAACTACAAAGGGCAACATTAATGAGCTATTTTTCTTTCTATTTGAATAATATAGCAGAGACACCAAGACCCTCCATGGCTGAAATTCTGATGTAACTACAAAGAATACAGTGAATTAGTTAGAAAGAACTAAGTTTTGCCTTTAATCAATCTGTCAATCAATCTCTAGGTCCTCAAGTGAGGACCTTTGACTGGATCCAAACTTCATAGAAAAAAATCCCCTTAATAAAAGGATTTATTCTGTACAACTTGGACTCAGTCAAAAGGCAGCGCCCAAGGTTCCCCACCCCAGGACTCTGGGTCAAGCCCTAGTGCTAAGAAGAGACAAAAAGAGGAAAAAGACAGTCCCTGCCCTTAAGGAACTAAGAATATAATGGGAGATCCAACAAATACATAGACTCCAGCTATATACTGGATAAACAGGAAGTAACTGAGAAACAATTAAGAGGGGTTAGCATAGGCTACCTATATAAGATAGGATTTTAAGTGAGACTAAATGGAAACTAAGGAAGGCAGTAGAAGGAGACAGGGAGGGAGGGCATTCCAGGCTTGAGTAACAGCCAAGAAAAATGTCCAGAGTCTGGAGACAGTGTCTTGAGTGAGGAATAGCCAGTAGGCTATGTCACTAGATTGAAGAATACCTGGTAGGGGGTAAGGTGTAACACTAGAAAGACAGAAGGAGGCTAAATTATGAAGTACTTTGAAAGCCAAGCAGAGGATTTTATATTTAATCTCGCAGACAATAGGGAACCACTGGAGTTTGCAAAGTAAGAGGCTTATGGGGTCAGACCTGTGCTTTAGGAAAATCACTTTAAACTACTCAATTAAAGGAATAATTAGAAGGTAATATGCAAATTGATTTGTGATATTATCAAGGTCTGTACTAGCTCCAATAATGCAAATCACAGCCCCTCCATGCATTGCATTATACTACTTTTTTTATCTATTTAAAAAAATAACAATATAAAATAATCTTTTGTTTGTAAGATTGTGCTAGAGGACAGTGACAAATAAAACAATGAACTAAATATTATAGGTTTGTGAATTAAAATCTACTAAGGAGTAACTATTACTTTTTTGGCAAATAGAGCTGAATGGTTTAGAAATATTTCTGAGTTTCTTAAAAATCCCTCCTCCCGGAGGGAACCAAAGACTGCTGAGACGTAACAGCAGTTTTATAGTATAAAACTATTTCCTCCCAACAACTCTATGAGGTAAGCAGTCCACATTTTCCACATTTTATGGGTGAGCAAACAGGCTCAGAAAGATGAAATGATTTGCTCATAGCCACAGACACACTCAAATGCAAGTCTTCTGACCATAGATTTAATATTCTTTTCACTGTCCCAAGAAGAGATTGTCAAGGGAGAGAATAAAGGAAAGAGTTTCCTAAGAGGAAACTTAGGAAATATCTTCCTTAAATATTTGGGAAGAAGAAATAGAGCCAGTGAAGGAGATGCAGAGGCAGAAAAGCCGGAGAATTGAATATGTAAAGAATGTGGTCAACAGTGCCAAAGATGGTGAAAGGTCAAGGAAGATAATGGCTGAGAAAAGACCATTAAATTTAGCAATTACCATTTTGAAAAGAAGTCTAATAGGATGTTAAAGACAAAAAATGATGGCAAGTTGTTGTAGAAAAATGGGAGTTTTAAATGCCGCTACTTTCTAAATAATTTCAGTGGTGAAAAGGAAAATGATGGGATTAAAAATATATAGGGAAAGAGAAAGGTAGAGGTAGGTCTTTTAAAAAAAAAGAATGAGGAGATTTAAGTGCATTTTAGGTAGGAAAAAAAGAAGCCAGTAAAAAGGGAAAGATTCAAGATACATGATGGAGTTGATGGATGAGTAGAAATGGTAAATGGGATGAGAAGCTAGTTTGTAGAATTAAAGAATGAATTCATATTTAGTGGTATCTAATTAATTTTTTCATAAAAGCAATAATCATCTTCCAAAGTGCTGTAAATCTGAAGTTCTGTAGATCAGTTTGTCTAAAGTTGGACATGCCTAATGAAGCAAAAAAGACCGATTAGTGAGCTCATTTACTGGCATCTTGTTTGCATGCATAATGTAAAATATAATCCCTTAATCGAGATGTTCTACCTTTGCTGAAACAAATTAAAGTGTCTGAATTTCCTACTTATGCATATATTTTACGTTGATGTTTAAAGCAGGAACCTAGGATCCATCAATAAGTCCTAGCCACATTTAAGCTGTAAAATTGTCATCCTTATGTTGCAAATATAAAAAGAATCCTCATCAGAGATTTGCCCATTTTTCTTCTCCATCTACTTCTACATATCAGTCAGTTTTCTGGTTATTAGATATAAGAAATATCTGAATTTTATAGCTATTTAATTTTATTTAATTATTAAAGTTCTTTTCAAATAGTAAGAATGTTTTCAATAAATTTGACACTTGAAATTTGCTATTCATTATTTTCTATTTTAGTGTCTTCAATCAATGATATTGCAAAGTGCTGCTCGTAGGACTTGTCAGAATTTGCAAACCGAGCATAGAGTCTTAAAAGTATCGTATTGTCTGACCTGACCTTTCCATACTATTTAGGTATAGGCAACAAATTGGGGCAGATATGTATAATGGAGTTTTTTCCCCTAGAAATGCTTAGGGCTTTCTCCCCCTGGAAAATCTTACATTCTTTCCTTTCTCAAAAGAACTGTCTTCCATTGACATGGCTTTAAGATTTAAGTATTTAACAGAAAAACTACAAAACTTCATAATG
>CM053769.1:17089030-17140810 GCA_028658325.1 Potorous gilbertii | reverse complement strand
GCGGGCGACCCCCACGAGAGATCCCGGAGGGGCGGAGGGCGGGGGGCAGAGCGGCCCGGGCCTGGGCCGGGGGAGGGGGAGGGGGCCGAATCTGCCCCGGGGGCGGGGGGGCGGGGAGCCTCGGGAGGGTGGAGCCCGAGGCCGCGGGAGTCTGCGGGGGGGATTGGCCCGGAAGCCGCGGCCGCCGCCGGAGGGACCCGGCCCGTGGGAGGACCCGGCCCGTGGGAGGACCCGGCCCGTGGGGGGACCCGGCCCGTGGGGGGACCCGGCCCGTGGCGGGACCCGGCCCGTGGGGGGACCCGGCCCGTGGGGGGACCCGGCCCGTGGCAGGGCGGCCATGGAGACGGGGGAACCTGTTTCGGCGCGATCGTCCGTGGGGAGAGGAGCCGCTGGGTCGCCCTCTCCGCAGGTGTGCCTAGGCCAGGAGCGCCCCGAGCCCGGTGCCATGGGCGCAGCGGGGACCCCTGCCGAGCCAGGGGCCAGGCGGCCTCGAGGGTCTATCGTGGGATAAAGTGGCCGGGCCGGGAGGGATCCTGTGCCCCCTGGCGCCCGGGGAGCTGCCGTAGCCTCAGCCTCCGGTGTTAAAGTTTGGAGGTTTTCGAGAAACTTAGGCGCCCGCTTCAGGGCCCCCCGCTGTGAGCTTTTGGGGCCGCCAGGAGAGGGGAGGTGCAGCCCGCTGAGCTGAGGTCACTGCCGGGGTATGCCAAGTACGTGGAAGCCCTGAGGGGGCAGTGCCCGTGCCGCCCACGGGGAGCCTCCCGCGATCCGTCCGGACGGGAGGCACCTCTTCCTTCTTGTGTTCATGGGTGCCTATCTCTGCTCCTTGACTGGAAAGACTTCATCTCCTAGTTGGCCTCTTACTGGTCTTTAGTCTGTCTCCCTCAGCTTAATCAATGACTCGTTGAGTTGTTAGTGACAAAAGTTATTTTTTCCTTAATGAAGACAGTTGGCCATTTAATACGTACTTTTTACTAGGCAGCCACCCTTCTTGGGCTGTGAGTAAGGACGTTTAGTCTTGCTTTATGTATTTATTAAAATCCCGTCTAAGTCCTTAGATAATGGCATGAAAAACCTAGTTTAGTTGTGCCTGACTCTTGTGAGACCCTGTTTGGGATTTTCTTGGCTCGTTTTTCAGATGGGTAAAATGAGGCAGATAGGGTTAAGTGGGTCACCCTGATAGTAAGCCTCTGAGCCAGATTTGAACTCAGGAAGACTCATCTTTGACTCCAGGCTGGCACTCTTTCCACTGCTCCATTAACTGCCTCATACAAAAGTAGAGTACAGGAATTCCTAACCTGGAATTGTGACATTTAATAGGATTTTTGAGTAGCAAATTTATTTTTAAACATAACATTTTTACCTTAAAAATTTGTCTTTCCTGGTAGCTAGGATACAGTGAATGAAGCACTGGGCCTGGAGCTGCGTTTAAATCCGACTTCAGAAACTTTCGGGTTAGTTGTGTGAGCCCAGGCAGGTTGCTTAATCTCTGCCTGCTTTAAATTCTTCAGCAGTAAAATGGGAGCTCGGAGAGCACCTAGCTAGAAGTGTTGTGAAGTTCAGACCAGTTGGTTTTTGTAAAGTGCTTACTGTAGTGCCAGATACTTAATAAATAAATACTTACTCCTTTCCCTTGTTCCCTCTTGGAATAATTACTGGCTCCCTGTTATGGAGTTGAGAATCACTTAAAATCTGCTTGAATTGTTTCTGTACTTTCCAACAGGTAGAAAAGCAATTTCTGTGTGTTGTTGACACGAACAAAATCAATTCTGCAAATATGAAGTTCGTTCTGTATGTGGAGTACTAGATTAGAAGCTGGCAGTGAGAAAACTTCGATGTGATCTCTGGACCCAGAACTTGGAGTTTAGTAGAGGGTGTATGAGAAAAGTTAAAGTAACTTGATGATATCAGTGAAGTGCCAAGTGCTTTTTGAAATTGGAGAGGGTGGTAATGTTTCATGGAGAGTGTAGTATTTATATAGGTGCTTTGAAGCTATACTGTCAAATTCGGAAAGTGATCTCTGCAACTGCATTATTGACTTAGAAAACCACAAATGAACATTATTTATGTTTTATTGTATTTTTGAGTTTAGTTTTAATTTGTTTTGAGTTTCTGCTCTTTATGAAAGGAAATCAGTTCTAGAGTTTACTATGCATATCTGTATAACAAAGAAATAGATTGGTTAATTTTAATAATATATTTATTTACCCCCCCAATTCCCTATATTTCCTTTACAATTACTTCAAATTCCATTCAGTATGCAAACTTCAGGCCTTCAAAACTTGGAGTGGATCTGAACCATATTAAAGTACATTGGGAAATATTTAACAAAATAAAATACAATAGAACATAAATAATATTAATGTGTGGGGTTTTTAAAGTCAGTATATGGTCAGTTGGGGTGCAGATCTTGTAAGGGCCGGTTTCTGTTTGAGTTAGAAACTACTATAAAGGACCTACAGTCATTCAGTATGTTGAGGGTGACTGGGGGGGAGGAGGCCATTCCAAGAATTGGAAATGGATTGACAGGTTACACTCTTTGTCTTGATACCATTGAACTGATGTCACTTGCTTACATCTCTCATTCCTTCTGCCTTGTCTGTGTCAACTTTAAATGTTTTCATATACATTATTTCACACAGTCTAAATCAAGGGTAGGAAATTCCTCAATAAATCCCTTAATAAAAGGATTTGTTTTGTAAAACTTGGACTCAGTCAAAAGGCTGCAGTTTCCACAGTGATGATATACTGGGTCAGTAGAGCCAGATACTGAATGTTGACTTTAGCCAGCTAAATATGTCGTCCTCTAGCTGTTGGCATTAAATATTATAAAAATTTGGGGTTTAGCATTTGGATTTCTTAAACAGCTTCAGCTCTAGCTTTTAAATTAGAAAGGCAAGTAGTATACCTTTTCTGTGGCCCTCATCTATCTCAGCGCTTCACTTTGGTTCAAAATGTGCTGTGTGATGCTCTGTCTCCCAGCATCCTCTGTTTGTTCGATACCTACATATTATTTAAAGCCTTTCTTAGAAGCATGTTTGGCTTACAGGAAAGAGCACTGGGCTGGTGTTGAGGAGAGACTCATTTTTAACTTTTGGCTTTGAAGTTTCTAGTTGTATGACCTGGGAAAAAAATCACTTTGCCGCTCTGAACCTCAGTTTATTTATCTATTAAAGGGGGAAAATACTTGACGTAACTACATCTTTTTGAGGAAAATGCTTTGGAAGTAGTACTACATAAAAGTTGTGCACATAATTCAGTTTGTCTCCTAAACACTAAACTAGGATAATTGAAAATTTTCTTTCAGCTTGTTCATCTTAATATTGCAAAGGGTCACCTGTAGCCCTTTGTTGACCCCATTTATTAATCCAGGATGAGAAATGAAAGTTGTTAACCTCTACGGAACCTAATATTTTAGAAGCATAACTTCTAACCGTGAATCTAAGACTTACTGCCCCTTGAGCGAGTCACTTAGCTGTTTGAGACCTGATTTCATCTTTAAAATGAGTGCCTTAAGGGTTTTCTAAATCTGTGATCATGAGTTAAATGATTTTACTTGTTAGCAGTGTTTTTCACTATTTTAATAATATGTGTTCTCAATCATAAAGAAGTTTTTGGTACACAACAGTGACAGGTTGACTTTTGCACAAGAGTGATCTATGTATAATAAATTTTGAGTTAACCTTCATACCACAAGAAGTGTTACTTTCTGCCTAGGTACGATAAGCAAATCAATATACTGACATTGCTTAGTGTTAAAAAAGTTTATTACATTTAAAACATTCAGGGTTTTTATGAAAAAATTTATTTCTACCTAGTTTTATTGACAAAAAAAGAGAAGGACCGGGTTAATGAGTTGAATGCACCTAAAAAGATTTTTAAAATCTCTTTTTTTTGTTGTTGTCATTTTAGTTGTGTCTGACTCTGTGATCCCATTTGGGGTTTTCTTGGCAGTGATACTGAAGTAGTTTACCATTTCCTTCTCCAACTTATTTTAACAGATGAGGAAACTGAGGCTTGCTCAGGGTCACCCAGCTAGTAAGTGTCAGAAGTCAGATTTGAACTTAGAAAGATAGTCTTCCTGACTCCAGGCCTATCACTCTGTTCATTACACCATCTACCTACTTTGCGGGGGGGGAGAATGGACCTCAAATTAAATACCAAACTAGAAATCCTGAAAATTCAAGAAAAAGTTAGCAAAATTGAAACCCCCCCCCCAAAATTAATATGAGCTCTTACCTTTTTTTTTTTAAATAAACAAAAATCTGGTTGAAAAACCATTGGCCAAGTTTGGTTTTTTGTTTTGTTTTTGGGAAGGGTGGAGCAAAGCCGGGGCGGGGTTAGGTGACTTGCCCAAGTTCATGCAGCCAGTAAGTGTCAAGTGTCTGAGGCTGAATTTGAACTCAGGTCTTCCTGAGTATTGATTCAGTGCTCTAGTCACTGTGCTACCTAGCTGCCCTACTAAGTTTGGATTAAAAAGAAAATAGAAAACTCATTTACCAAAATGAAAGAAAAATAAAAAGACAAAACAAATGAAGAAGTAAAGAATATCGTTAGGAACTTTTATCCAGGTATATGCCAACAAAACCGACAACTTAAATGCTTTCACTCCTACCAAGAGTCCATCACTTGGTCTTAGGATGAATTTACTTTGACTTTCTAAATTACAGCTCTCTCACCTGGCCACTATTCCCCTATGACATATGTATTATTTTCCAATATTAGAATATAAGATCCTTGAGGACAACGACTTTCTGACTTTGTATTCCCAGTACCCTGGATCTGTTATATAAATAATAATTACTTAAGTGCTTTTTCTTTCATTTACCCATTGTCCAAAATGAACAAGGAATTGAGCTAGGTGCTAAGGAGAATACTAAAGTCTCGGTCCTTAGTTTACAGTTTAATAGAGGAAATAAGTTGTACATAATTTTTAAAGTATACAAATAAACATAAAAAAGGCAAGAACTGCTCTGAGGTGTCATAAAATCATCAGTTGAAGGAACCAGACCACAAAAAGCTTGTTGTTTGAACTGAGAATTAGCAATCCTTGGAGAATCAAGACAGCAGTAAGTCATTGAGCTTGCAAAGTGGTGAATACTTTAATCAAAGACTGATTTTTAATCTAGTTTGAGAATAGCCTGAGTGGGAAGCAAGTACATTCCCTTTACTTTGTACCATCCCCTCAAGCTATCCTGGTATAGCTTTCATTTCGTACTCTGCCCCTTGGAAACAGTTTTCTACACTAGTTAACTGTACTTGTGATCTGGCTTCTGACGGGATCACTCAACTGAAATCTCTTCAAGTTTTCCTGAGATCTCTTATTTTAATCTAGTGGTCCTAGCCCTTATTCTTTATTTTGCTGCAGTATTTAACACTTGACCACCCTTTCCTCCTGGATACTTTATTCCCTTGAAGATTTTGTGACATTGCTTTATCTTGGTTTTCCTCCTACCTTTTTGATCATTCAGTTTCCTTTGATGGGATTTCCATCCATGTCTGGGGAATGCCTCCAAGACATTGTCCTAGACTGTCTCTTTGTGGCTCTATAGTCTCTTTTGGTGATCTCATCACTTGGATAAAATTGTGTGTGCAGTTTATTAACCGCTTTCTGTACCAAGCTTATTTTTCTGTTGCGCTCCAGTCTCAGTGTCACCATCCTTCTAGGGCTCCAGGTCCTCAGTCTCAGAGATCCTCATTCTCCCTTGTCCTTACCCAGTTTGTGGATTCTACCTTGATGTCTCTTGTACTTGTCCCCCTTTTTCCATATATATTGACACGGTTTTAATTCAAGCCCTCATCTTTTGTTTGCCTCATCTCTTGTAACAACCTCCCAGTCCTTGTTTTGTTCATCATTCGGTCTTTTCAGTTGTTCATGACCCTGTGTGGGGTCTCCTGGCAAAGATACTGGTGTGGTTGGTCATTTTCCGCAGCTCCTTTTAGAGCTGATAACTGAGGCAGGCAGAGTTAAGTGACTTGGCCAGGGTCATACCGCTAAGACGCAGCCGCAGTCAGTGCTTCAGGTTATTGACTTCCAGGTTCAGCACTGCCGATGTTGCTACCCAGCTGCCTTCTGATTGTCTTCTGTTCCTCAGTTCTCCACACAGTGGCTATGCGTATCCCTCTGTTTAGGAAGCTCTGGTAGCACTACCTCTGGAACCAAATACAGTTCCTCCCACCCTACCTTTTGGACTTATTACACATTACTTTCCCACAGTTTTCATACTGGCCTTCTTGCCGTAATGACATGTCCCGAGTCTCTGTGGTTTCTTTCATTTCTTTCAAAACTCATCTTAGTGCGGCCTTTTGTGATTACTCCAGGAGCTAGTGCTTGTCCTTGGTCCCCCTCCCCCAATTACATTTGTTTTCTCCACGCTGCCCCCTTCTGCTCCCTTTTATGTGTTGTCCTCTCCCATTTAGAAGAATGTGAATGCTTTCCTTTTCGTTTAGATTTGTATTCTCAGCACTTAGCACAGTACATGTAGGCATTTAATAAATGCTTGTTGGCTTGTCATATGTTTCTGTGCTGGGGAGGTGGGGGGATGGCACCTTGGGGGCATCTGTATGGCTTTGAGCAAGTCATTTAACCTTCTTTGGGTCCCAGTTTCTTAATCTATAAACCCTGTAAATCCACAATGTAGTTGATTGATTTAAAGTAAAACCAGAATTAGGATGATTGACTAGGGCTGGGGTGGGAAATAAAAAGATTTGTTCTGTAAAACTTGGACTCTGTCAAAAAGCCATGCCCAAGGGTCCCATGTAGCCTCCAGGCTGAAGGTTCGGGGAAATACGGAGGAGTCCGAAGATTGAGGTTGGTGAAGCTGTGATTCTGATGGGTCAGGTGATTGTGATGATTCATAGAAAGAGGTAAAGATTTGGATTCTGGCTCTAAACTTGTTTCCTTATCTTTAAAATGAATAGAGTAATGATGTACTGCCTACCTTATTTTAAGGAAAAACATAACTATTAACCTTTAAACATATTGGGGGAATTTCAAAATTAGCTTTCTATGCCCTGGTGCTAGATACGTGATTACGTAGAGGTTATTGAGAATGAGAATAGTCTTTCAGAAAAGTGAGAGGATGTTCTGTTACAGGATTTCTAAACCCGAGGTCCACAGACCCCTTTTCGTAAATTTGGCAATTAAGAGATTATTGATACCTTTGGGGAAAGGAGTTTCATTTGAATGATGAGGTTGGAAGTCAAACCAGAGAGTTTAGAAGAAAATGAAGGTTTCCATTTTAAGTGAATTTCTCTAGTAGTTTAGCTACAAAAAAGGAGAAATAAAACAGTTATTGGAAGTGGTAAAGTCAAGTGACACAGCTTTATATTCTTGTTGCTTTGGAGGGGGAAGGGTTGGAGATGGAGAATGCAGCTGTGGCCATGATTGTAGGCAGCAGAGAAGCAGTCAACAGACAGGAAAAAAATTGAACATGAGTGAGAAAATGGGGAGGATAGAGCAATCTGCTGGAGAGGGCAGGATTAAAGGTTAATCTAGAGTATTTTGCCTTGGCAGTCTCTTCACGTGAGGAGTTGAGGGTAGAGATAGTATGGAAAACAATGTGAGGAGTTTGAGATAAGGAGAGAGTTCAACACATGTCCTTAATTTTTCCTATGAAATATGAGGCAGGGTTCTCACCTAAGAAGGTTTGAGGAAGGATAAAATTGGAAATAACCGCTGTAATGAGTGGGCTAGTGCATAGATTAGGGAAGTATAAAATAATTACCTTGCTGTGTGGAATGCCCATTTTGGGTTACATAAGATAAACTTGTATTAGATCTAGGCAGCATGATTTTGTGATTTTTTTTTTTTCAGGTTCATTCGATATCATGTGCATCAGGAGCAAAGAGGGTGGGGATAATCCAAGACTGGAACTTGGCAAACCACATTACCATGGAGAAGATGGGGCAAGGGACTCCAGTGTAGAGGATAGTTTATATAATTGAAGTGGTTCACCTAGAAGTTGAGATAGGATAGGGAAGAGAGTATGTATATAGTTAGTCAAGGGATGACCTGGGGGGAAAGAACTAAGAGGGTGGAGGGATTGGAAATCACAGTTAGGATGAATATCAGATTTAGGGGCCATACAGCAAAAGGAAAGTGGGAATGCTAAAAGCCTAACATCAAATAAAGAAATTTCCAAGAAGTTTATGAAACTTAGAAATGGACCACTTTGTTGAAGACAGCAACAGCATGCATCCCAGGTTACTGAAGAGTCTTGTGAATGTGATGGCTGGGGCACAGCTGATCTTTAAAAGATAATGCAAGAGGTATACCATAGGGCTAGGGGAAAAACTTGTCCCAATTTATTGCTTTCCCTCAAAAATAACAGTACAATCTGTAGATTATGACATTTAACCTTTAATTCCTGACATAATTTTGGAGTGTAGTTTAAAAAAAATTTTTAAGAACTTGACAATCGTTAACAATTTTAATGACAGCAAGAGGATAGTGTCTGAAACACCAAACTGTTACATATAGCTTATGTTTCTTTAAATATTACATTTGACGTGGTAGTGGTACTTTGAGAAATGCTGCTTTTTTCCTCCTTTCTCTTTTTCGGTCTGTTCTATATCTGCCCATAACCACTTGCCAAAGGACAGCCCTCTTTTTTAGCAAAGTATCCACACATTGTTTGAGTCTAGAAAATGTGTCTTTGCATTTAGTGCTGTCAGAGAGGAGAAGCATAATTCATCTTTAATAGTTAGAGTTGGTCATTGCACATGACCATAGCTTGTAAGTCTTTCAAAATCAGTTTCCTTACAATATGGTGGTCACATCAGTTCATATAAGTAGTCCCAGGTTTCTATAAATCTGTCTCTTTCATGATTTTTTTCATGAAACAATACTTCATTATATTCTTATAAAATTTTTCAGCTATTCCCCAAATTGATGAGCACTCAATTTTTTTTTTTAAGTCTTTCGATTCTGAGATCTAAATATTCAGCCCCAGTCTTTCTCCTGAACTACAGCCCCAAATAACTCAAATACATTTTTTAAATCTTGAGCTGGACACATTTTATTCATCATGTTCAAATCAAACCTCACTATCTTTCCCCCAGAACACTTCGCTCTTTCTGAACTTCCCTGTTGCCATTAGTGACGCCATCTTCCTAAGCACATATATGCCAGGCTTGAGCCTAGGTGTCAATCTCGTCTCTGTCCAATCAGTTGTGTGGTGCTCTTGTTGGTAACATCTCTCCTTTGATGGAACTTGGAACCTTAGTCTCATTCTTGACTCCTCACACCATGAATCCAGTCTGTTGCCAATCTTTCTACTTTCACAGCATCTCTCACAATTTACTCTCTTCTCTCACATAGCCACAAGTCCCCGTCACCTCTCACCTGGACTACTGCCCTGTACAGTCCTTTACTGGTATCCCCATTCCACTTCATTGCCAAGATGATTTTTCTAAACTATGCTCACAACTTGACCATTTTTTACCTCTCTAGTCTTATGTTAATTCCCCTTCCTGGACAGCTCTGCCTCTTGACTTTGTAATTGTGTAAGTCAGTTGACTTACACTTTTTATAGGCCTTTTTTGATCCCTTCAACTGCCAGTACTTTGTCCTCTGAGAGATACTTACTTTGTAAATGTCATGAAGGTACATGGTTATTTACATGTTATTTACCCCATTAAAATCTGAACTCCTTGAGGGCCAGGGACCTTTTTTAAATTTTTCTTTGTTTTCTAAAGATTGTTGATGATTGACTGATAGTCTTCTTTAATAAAAGATGGCTGCTAGAAATATTTTTGTGTGCTTGGGTCATTTCCCCCTGTCTTTGACCTCTTGGGGTGTATATTCCTAGTAGAAGTATCTTGAGTCAAAAGTTACAGTTTAGTGACTTTTGGTATATAATTCCAAATTGCTTTCTAGAATGACTCTGCCCATGCCTGTTTTCTCATCATTTCTTCAATGGTGAACATTTTCATTTTTTTGTCATTTTTCCATGTCTGGTTGGTATGAAGTGGAATATTAAGAGTTTTTTTTGTTTTTTTTTAATGGAGAGGGTAAGGCAAGGCATTTGGGGTTAAGTGACTTGCCCAAGGCCACATAGCTAGTAAGTATGTCAGGTATCTGAGGCTGGATTTGAATTGAGGCCTTCTGACTCCAGGGCTTGTGCCCTACTCACTGTACCACCTTACTGCCTCTTAGAGTTTTGATTTACATGAGTTTTTCAGTGATTTGGAACCTTTTTTGGTATTGCTTTCTTTTCCTTGAGGATTGCCTGTTGGAATTCTTTGAACATATACCTATTGAAAAATGGTATTTGTATATTTGCATCAGTTCTCTGTATGTCCTGAGTGAAACCTTCATTAGCGACATTTGCTTCAGTTGTTTTTTCCTCTTAACCGATTTGCTTTCTAATTTGAACTACATTGATTTTATTTGTGCAAAGATTTTTCTTTTCTTTTTTTAAATAAATTATTTATTTTTAGTTTTCAATGTTGACTTCCATAATATTTTGAGTTCCATATTTTCTCCTCATCTCTCCCCTCCTCCTACCCCATGACAGCCGGTAATTTGATATAGGCTCTACATATACATTTATATTAAATCTATTTTCAATTAGTCGTATTGTATTTTTATCTTTAAAAAAATTTTTTTTAGTTGTATTGCAAAGAGGAATGAGAACCAATGGGAGAAATCAGGAGAAAGAAGAAACAACAAAAAAGATAGCAAATAACGTTTCAAATGCCCTAGTTCTTTTTCCATCATGAGTCTTTTGGAGTTGTCTTAGACCTATGCAAGGGTTTTTCTTTTTTTTAATGTTTATTTTTAGTTTTCAGCATTCATTTCCACAAAATTTTGACTTCCAAATTTTCTCACCATCTCTCCCCTCCCCCATCCCAAAATGCTGTGTATTCTGATTACTCCTTCCCCCAATCTTCCCTCCCTTCCCTTATCTCCATCTTCTGTCTTTCTTTGTAGGACAAGGTAGATCTCTCTCTACCCCATTACCTGTATTTCTTATTTCCCAGTTGTATGCAAAAACAGCTCTCAACATTCTTTCCTAAGACTTGGAATTCCAACTTCTTTCCTCCCTCTCCACCCACCCCCACTGAGAAGGCAAGCAATTCAGATAGGCCATACGTGTGTAGTTTTGCACAAGACTTCCACAATATTTCCCTCCATCTTATCCTGCCCCATTTATTCTGTTCTCTCTTTAGACCTTGTCCCTCCCCTAAAGTATTGACTTCAAATTACTCCCTCCTCCTATTTGCCCTCCTTCCGTCATCCCCCCACTCCACTTATCCCCTTCTCCTCTACTTTCCTGTAGTATAAGATAGATTTTCATACCAAATTGAGTGAGCATGTTATTCCCTCCTTAAGCCCAATGTGATGAGAGTAAGCTTCACTTTTTCCCTCACCTCCCACCTTTCCTCCTGCATTGAAAAAAGCTTTTTCTTGCCTTTTTTCATGAGAGATAATTTGCCCTGTTCCATTTCTCCCTTTATCTTCCCAATGTATTCCTCTCTCACCCTTTAATTTTTTTTAGATGTCATCCCTTCCTATTCAAATCACCCTGTGCTCTTGCTCTTGCTCTGTGTGTGTGTGTGTGTGTGTGTGTGTGTGTATGTGTATATAAAATCCCTCCAACTACCCAAATGCTGAGAAAAGTTTCAAGAGTTACAAATATTTTCTTTCCATGTAGGAATGTAAACAGTTTAATAACTTTAGAAAGTCCCTAATGATTTCTCTTTCCTGTTTACCTTTTTGTGCTTCTCTTGATTCTTGTGTTTGAAAGTCAACTTTTCTATTCATTTCTGGTCTTTTCATCAAGAATGCTTAAAAGTCCTCTATTTTATTGAATGACCATTTTTTCCCCTGAAGTATTATCCTGTTTTGCTGGGTAGGTGATTCTTGGTTTTAATCTTAGTGCTTTTGACTTCTGGAATATCCTATTCCAAGCCTTTCTGTCCCTTGATGTAGAAGCTGCTAGATCTTGTGTTATCCTGATTGTATTTCCACAATACTGGAATTGTTTCTTTCTAGCTGCTTGCAATATTTTCTCCTTGACCTGGGAACTCTGGAATTTGGCCACAATGTTCCTGGGAGTTTCTCTTTTTGGATCTCTTTCAGGCGGTGATCGGTGGATTCCTTGAATACTTACTTTGCCCTCTGGTTCTAGAATATCAGGGCAGTTTTCCTCAATAATTTCATGGAAGATGGTGTCTAGGCTCTTTTTTTGATTATGGCTTTCAGGTAGCCCCATAATTTTAAAATTGTCTCTCCTGGATCTGTTTTCCAGGTCAGTTGTTTTTCCGGTGAGATATTTCACATTGTGTTCAATTTTTTTGTTCTTTTGGTTTTGTTTTGTAATTTCTTGGTTTCTCATAAAGTCATTAGCTTCCACCTGTTCCATTCTAATTTTTAAAGAACATATTTTCTTCAGTGTACTTTTGAACCTCCTTTTCCATCTGGCTAATTCTGCTTTTTAAAGCATTCTTCTCATTAGCTTTTTGGACCTCTTTTGCCAGTTGAGTTAGCCTTATTTTTAAAGGTGTTATTTTCTTCAGCATTTTTTTGGGCCTCCTTTAGCAAGGCGTTGACTTGCTTTTCATGATTTTCTTGCATCTCTCTCAGTTCTCTTACTAGTTTTTCCTCCATCTCTCTTACTTGATTTTCAAAATCCATTTTGAGCTTTTCCATGGCTTGAGACCATTGCGTATTTATTTTGGGATATCTTCCTCTGGCGGTATGCATTGTTCTTCCTCATATGAAAAGATGGAAGAAAATACCTGTTCACCAAGAAAATAGCCTTCTATAATCTTATTTTCTTTTCCCCCTTTTTTGGGCATTTTCCCACTCAGTTACTGGACTTTTGAGTCCTTTGTCAAGAGGACGGGATACTCTGGGGGCCTGTAAGTTCTTAGTTCCTCCAAGGTGGCACAATCAAGAAAGAGGAGTTTATTCCTTTCCTGGCCTGCCCTCCGCTCTGCTCTGGGAGCAACCGTAGGCAGAATCTGCTTGTAGGGTTTCCTCTCCAGAGCCTCCACCAGCTCCACCCTGGCAGCACTCCTCCACCCGGGAGGGCCACACAGAGCTGAGACTCAGATCAGTGGCTCAGTTCCCCCAGGTTCTTTAGGCAGAGGACTCCAAAATGGTCTCAATCAAAAGCTGCAATCAACAGTCTCAGAGTGGCAGATAGTAATATTTCGATGACAGAAAGTGAAGAGGAATTAAGAACTCTCCTGATTGAGGGTGAAAGAGGACTTGAAAATTAACATAGAAAAACCCCTGAAGACCATGGCAACTGGTCCCATCCCTTCCTGGCAAATAGGAAAAGAAGAAGTGGAAGTTGTGTCCATTGTTATATTTTTGAGCCCAGAGATCACTGCAGGCAGTGACTATAGTCATGAAAGTAAAACATGATTACTCCTTGGAAGGAAAACGATGGCAGTTCTGGACAGCATCCTAAAAAAAAGAGATATCACTTTCCAACAGAGGTCCATATAGTCAGATCTGTGGTCTTTTCAGTAGCAGTATGTGGCTGTGAGAGTTGGATTGTAAGGGGAGCTGAATTCCACAGAATTGATGTTTTTGAATTGTGATGCTGAAGACTTTTGAGAATCCCTTGGAGAGTGAAGAGATCAAGGGAAATTAATTCAGGCTGTGCACTGGAAGGTCAAATGCCGCTGCAGTGGCTGCTGCTCGTGGGTCCAGACCATGTTCCCTTCTCACCCAAGTGAATCAGCTTTCTCACTGATCTTTGAAGCTGCCTTTGGCAGTTTGTGGGTTGAGCAATCTGGGAACCCCTACGGTGGTGTCCTGAAGCCAGTTCCGGGTCCTGTCTTCGCTGCACCACACCACGTGGCCCATGCTGGGCTCTGAGCTCAGTGCGGTATACCTTTCCCTGTTGGCCCTCCAGGCTGTCTTGGGCTGGAAATCTCTTTCGCTCTGTCACTTTGTGGCTTCTGCTGCTCTAGAATCTGTTTAGTCATTTTTTACAGGTATTTTATGGGCTATGGTGGGGGCGGATCTTCTACAGTTCCTTCTTTCTACTCTGCCATCTTGACTCTACATACATTATGTATGCAAGGATTTTGCAGTGAAATGTAATCATAGTTGCCCATTTTATGTAATGTGACCTTATCCCTTGTTCAGCAAAGGACCTCCTTTCTCTATCCTTAATTGTTAAAGGTTGTCTCCTTCCCTCCTCCAGTTTGTTTTATCTGTACCTTTTATATCTAGGTCATGTGCCTTTTTTTTTTTTTGATGGAACATGCCTAGACTGTTTTCCATCTTTGCCAAGTTTAGTCAAATAGTAGATCGTTGGACTCCTCGTCATTTGCTTCTGTATCTTGTGTATCTGATCTATCTCACTATCAACCTTTCAATTTTTTGACTAGTGCCAAATAGTATTGATTATTGTTTGATAGACCTGAGATTTGGTGCCATTTCTTCCTTCCCACATTCTTGACCTTCTGCCCCTTTGTATGAATTTCAATATTTTTTTTCTTGGTTCTGTAAAGTAGTTTGATATGGGGTTGAATCTTTCAATTAATTTAGGTGGCAGTATCATTTTTATTATATTGACCCAACCATGAGTAGGGTCTCCAGTTATTTGGCTTTATTTCTGTAAAGAATGTTTTATGTTGTGTTCATATAATTCTTGGGTGTGTCCTGCTAAGGTGGACTCCTCAATGTTATATACATTCTCTAGTTAAAGGGAATTTATCTTTATGTCTCTTCTTTCTGGTTTTGTTAGTAATATCTTGAAAGAATGATTTTTGTGAATTTGCTTCCTCAGACTTGCTGAAGTTACCTAGGATGTATTTTTATTTTTTTTTATTATTTACTTATTCATTTGTTTGTTTACTGGTCCAGAGTCTGGAAAGGGGGATGAGAGAGAAGTGAATTGTACCTGGCCCTAGGTGCTTCTTCAAATGAGGGTTCTGGACCTAGACTTGGAGGGGAAGAGGATGGTGAGAAAAGCAGGCTAAAGACCGCTGTGTCACTTCCTTACCATTTCCATGCTTTTCTAGCTCTTACTTTCCAACTTAACTCTGAGAACACTATTCAAATCATGCTACCATTCCTAGAGAGGATGTACTGGGCATTTTTCCTAGGGTTCCAGTTTCCTATCCAAACAGTCCTTCCTGGCAGTCACTTCCCTATGTGTGCTGTCTTTCCCGGTTAAAATGTAAGCTGCTTGTTGGCAGGGATTGCCTTTTGTTTGTATTTCTGCCTCTTTGCATGGTGCCAGGCACATACTGAGCATCTGATAAATTCTTTTTCATTCATTTGTGCTAAGCAGCTGGCAGCAGAATGTTTCCTGTTTTTTAGTGAGGTCTTATAACCTTACTATTTTTGATATATGTAATAAAGTACAGAAGCAGTTTAACTTTTTTCTGGGCTATTAATTAAGGAATGTTGGTAAAAAAAATTACACTGAGACAGTGAATTCTGTTGCTAGTTTTTCAGTGAAGTTGTCATGTTGCATAGTTTGGGATGAGTAATAGCCGGATAGCAGCATATGAATACCTTAAATTGCTAGTCAGCAAACAGGAAAGAGAGGTACAGCAATTATAAATAAATGTAAAAATCATAAGAAAAAGGTAATATACCTAAAGACTTAATACTCATCTGAAGTAGTGGTTAGGGCAGAGAAACAGGTAGTAGAAAATAATAACTATGAAATACAATGATCATTACAAGACCACATGCCAAAATTTGTGGGATGCCTTAAAACATTTCTCTGAGGAAAAACCGTATCTTTGATGAATTATGTTAACAAAATAGAAAAATGGTTAATGAGCTGCAAGCAGCATGGTTTAGAGCTAGTGGGCTGAGTGTGAAATTGAGGCCTAGTTCTGAAAGAGGTTAGGCAAAAAGAGAAGTCAGTCTAGGAGAAAAGAGAAACTTAAAATGGCAATTATGAAGACACAAATGGAAATCATTCTAGTGACCAGGAAGTACAGGAATTGTCCAGAGAGACAGAGATATCCACATAGGGAAGCCACCAGTCAATTGAAGTTTTACAGAATATTGTTAATGTGTTCGTCCTTCGTTGCTGAAGAAGACCATACCATCAGAGAAATAACGACATGACTTGCCCTTGACTTTGTTTCGAGTGAGGGAGGGCTGTGCAGGTCATCAGCCTCACTTCTCCAGATCCATCTGGATCCAGTGACCAGATATTCATCAGGGTGACTGGAGATGACATCAGGCTGGGAGGGAAATAGTAACAGTTACTATTGATAATCACTCTTAAGCCAGGAGGGTCCAGAAGAGAGGCCTTAGCTAGGGGCCCAGTGTAATGCATGGACTTCAAGAAAGTGCAGTAGGTAGGAAAGGGAAAGAGAAGGAATCTAGCCAGTAAAACTCAGGAGAGGAGGAGGTGCCCCATGTTATTGTGTTCGACCATCGTTGCCAAAGAAGACCATGCCATCAGAGAAATGATTACAGAATATGGAAACCAAGGGAGAGCGTGTACTTGGATCAACTTCCAAAACTAATGGAGAACCATCACATCTTACTGTATAATTCTGTTCTCTCTATGCCTGTAACATTGTCATCTTACCTAAGGATAGAATGCAGGTACCTTTGAGCTTTGCCATCCCACTCTCCTGAACCTGTTGGATCACGATGAAATTTTTTTAATGCATTGCTTACCCCAGTTATGAGTTCCTTGAGAGCAAGAATTATTTCACTTTACTGTTTGTATCCCCAGAGCTTGTTACACTGCTTGTTACAAAGTAAGCATTTAATAGATGCCTTTTCTTTCATTTATATGGGATTTAAAAAAAATTTAAAAGCCAACAGGTAAACTCAATAAATGAGAGGAAATTTGGAAAATAGAGAATAACTAACTAGAAAACAAAAGACTAATAATACTAAGAGCTGGTACTTTGAAAACCTTAGTAAAAGTGAAAAGTCTTCCGTTAACTTGATTAAAGGGGGAGGAAAAGGTAAATAAAACATTACATCTAAATCAGACCAGAGAACAAATTGAAAAAGAAATATAGGATCATCAACAGCAAAAATGCCAAAAATTACAAATACCAAATAGAGATCCTAAACCCATTTCGGAAAAGGAAGCTGAATTAGGTATAAAGGTACTACAAAAAAGGAAAAAGCAAAACTTTTTGTTCCAGCTGTGTTTTACGGTAGAATTCTGGTCCATCTTTGTTTAGCCTAAGGTTTTATACTATCGCACATTATGGTTTCAAATGTCTTTGCTGTTGAGTGGGCAATTACCATTTATAATATTTTGAGATACAATCCTTTGATAACAGATGTACAAATAAGTTTGGAAGACAGTCTATAAACTGACTTCCTTGTCCTGATTTCCATCATCTTACTGAAAAAAAAAAGTTTTCTTAGTCCTAGTTAAACACATTTCTTTTAAAAGCTGTTAAAAGCTGTTGTACTGAGGCATAAAAGCATTTAAAGGCATCTGTCACTAAGAAGTGACCTGTTAAATTTAAAGAAGAGCAAAAAATATAAAAGAATAAGAAATGTATCAGGTAGGATATGTCCTCTTCATGGCCATTTTTCCCTTCTGTCACATCCAAGAAGGTGCATCCCAAATGTTAGTGTGACGTTGGAGTGTCTTAGTAGAAGGATGTCTCATTACTGCTTAAATATTTTGAAAGGAAAAAATAATCTCTGCTTTCAGCTTAAAAATTTCTCTGCCATTTTAAAGTTGATATAGGAAAATAGTGGTAGAAATTACTGTTCTTCATACAAGGGAAATATCTATCCACAGTTCCTATTTAGGAATCTTTTTTATTTATGTTTGTAGTTTTCAGCATTTCATTTCCATAAGTTTTAAATTTCTCCCCTTCGTCCTTCCCTCCCCACATGGCATGCGGTCTGATATGAAAACGCTGCCTTTTTTAACACCCTTGTTGAGTTATCCTCTAAGGCTATGAGTCATTGAAAACGGCAGAATTACGGATGAATCAGATGGCAGTAGTCGGAGCGTGGCATCCTTAGGCTGCATGATTGAATAGAGCAAGTGCTTGACTTGCAATTTGGGTTTGTGTCCTGACTAATCCTTGTGACAAGTCATTTAGGATCTGAGATCCTCAGTTTGGTCGCCTTAAAAGGAACATCATAACTGTCTTACAGGCTTTTATGTAGAAGATAAGTATTTTTTGATCCAGGGGCCCACATGGAAGAAAAAGGGTAGAAAGTGTTAAAAGGCAGATTTAGACTTGGTATAAGGATACATTTCTTAACAAAAGAGCTATCCTGACTTTGAATGGGGAGCCTGTGAATGTACGCAACCTCCCCAGTTTTGTTTTGTTTTTTTGTTTTTTCTTACCACTTTGTGAGTGTTTCCGTAGGCAAAACTTTACAAAAGAAATTGTCAAGTACTCATGATTGGAAAAGGAGATGAACTGTTTTAAGAGTGGAAGTATTACAGCCGTGGTGCTACAAGCATTATCTACAGAATTAACGGTATTGAAATGATGGACATTTATAATCAACGAAGTTTTTACAAAAGAAAAACAAAGCCCTGAACAAAAATTGTAATAGTTTGGGAGGACAGGTAGGGATTATTCCGTACCAGCAGAGAACACACTTTTTTTATCCAACTAAAATGACAGATCCCATCAAAGAAAAGGATTAGTATTTTGTAAGTGATTTCTTTCAGGACCTCTGTAAGGAAGTTGACTTTTAACATTATTGTCTTGAATGTACTATTTCTGTTGCATTACCTCTACTTGGACATTTGACAGTCTTCTCCAAATCCTTGTCTTTGTTGACTCTAAGATACGGTTTATTAAACCTTTACTTTATTTTAATCTTAGTTTGCTAGCCAGTATTAACGAATATAAAAGCAGGTTTATCCACCTCACCGCTGTTGCTACTGTTGATCTACCTTCAGAATATCATGAATATGGCATTAGATAATTATTCTAATTCAGATTGTATTTAATTATTCATGCAGTTAAATTCATGGGGTCCAGTATTGGGGGAAAAAACCGGCTCACTACTTCTATCATTTTAGTGACATTAAATCTGGGTCAGGTTTCTTGGGTCTTTAAAAGGCCTGGGAAGGATTAAAGGGAAAGGTAGATTAGGTTTGTTCAGAACTACGTACTTGTGGAGCTATGCTTTATTTAATTTAATTCAGCACATCCAAATAAATGCTGATAAACTGAGTTCCAGAGAGGTTAAATGACTAAAAGAGAACCCAGGTATCCTAATTGTTAATCCAGTGTTCTTTATTTTGTGCCTCATAGCATCATCAGATTGTTCAGAATAAATTTGCTGGTTTTTCACAAAATCTCTAATACAGGATTGTTAACCATTTTGCAGATGGGCAAATTGAATCTCCTGGGGAAAATTTAGAACAGAATACAAAAAAAGAAAAATACAGAATCTTGACATTGGAAAGGAACTCCAGTTCAGTCTGTATTTGAACAAGAGTTAGCTCTGTCATGTACCTGACAAGTGATCGTCCAGGCTCCAACTTGGAAACCTGTTGTTTTAGCCAAATAATACCTCATTTAGTAGCCTGTTTTATTTTAAGAGAATTCCGGTTTTTAAGAAGTTTTTCCGTTCATGGGAATTTGAAAAGAATTTCAGTGGCCAACCTGAAAAGTCTGACTCTTCTTCCACTGGAAAGTCCTTTGAAGGCTTGATGGCAACTCTTGAGTTTTCTTGAAGGTTTCTTTGATAGGGTAACATACTTAGTTTTTTCAATCAATATTAACATACAGTGACTCATTTCTATCCAGACTGCTCTTGCTGGAGTTCATCTTTGTCATGCAGAGTCTTTCATAAAATATAGGCTGCAAAAGGACTGTCACCTCCCTCACTGAAGTCATTATCCAAAAAGTCCAAAAAAAATAGACAATAAAAGGAAACTATTTTGGATCTCATTTTAAAAGATCTGGTTTCTCAAAAAGAAATGAGGACATCCTAAGGGACAAATGATTACAGAATTTGTAACAGAATTGAAGAAAAATCAAACACTAAAATACACACATTTTTCAAAGACCTGTTTCTAAAGAAAGAATTGGTAGGAATCCAAGTATGGATATTCTGCAGAAGAAATCTGTTGAGAAGGAATGGTAAACTCTTTAAGAGTGAAATTATGAAAACACAAGAGCAAGTGGTTTTGATGAGGAAGAAGGGGGTGAGGGCTGGGGTTGGGGGAAGGTAGGGAAAAGGTCTCTGAAGAGACCGGTGTGGTGGCTGCACAAGAAACTCCATGTCTGATTTAGGCTTTAAACAAAAATGAGTGCAGGTAAGTTGAGAACAAGCATTAAATGCTTTCAGTATTGATAAACCCCAAATGATCTGAGGTTGGTGATAGAAACTAAGGGAAACAAAAGATTTCTGTAGTTAATGGTGAGATGAAAAGGGGATCAAAGAATGAGTGTCCTTGGTGCTCAGAGCAGGGGAGACGATGATGAAGGGGAGAAGGCCGAACCGTTCAGCTCTTATTTTACTTTTGTTCTTTCCAAGGATCCTCTCTGGACTGGGAAGGATAGAACAAAAATGCCTAAAGTAGTGAGGTCTCAGAGAAGTGAGGAGGTGGCAGGAGAGAACCTTTGATGAGTTCAGGTCACTAGGCCCAGGTGAACTTCAGCCTGGACTTCCAAAAGAACTGATAGAGGTGATTGCTGAGCCCGGGGGTCCTTGAAAGATCTTGGAGAATGGGGGAATGTTCCATAGGATTGGAGAAAAGCAGATGTTACCCAGTTTAAAAAAAAAAAAATGCAGTAGAGTCTGCATACTTAACAAGGCCAGTGAGTTTCATTTGTATTCTTGGAAAAATTCTAGGACATACAATAGAGGGTTTTATGAGCATGTAGAAGAGGAAGTAGTGATCACTAAAAAATGTGGCTTTTACACCATTTTCTTCTTTGACGGGGTAACCCAACTAGTAGGTTAGGGGGTTGCTGAACATTTTTTGATGTCGAACACCTTTCGACAGAATTTTTCATACTTATCCATCAGGAGAAGATAAAAGAGAAATGGTTAGGCAGTAGTGTGGTTAGGTAGATTTGGAACAGGTGAAATGGAATGACCAAACCCAAATAGTAGTCACTGATGGGACCATGTCAGGATGGGTGAAATTCTCTAATGGAGTGCTTACTGGGGAAAAATGCCACTTCTACACTTCTATTCAAAAATATATTTCACAACATTACATAGGACTGTTGTGACCTGGTCCTTTGGACTATAAAAGGGATGTATGGAGGCTAACACTGCTTTGTTAACATGGCAGACAAAGTCTAGTGCCCTATCCTAGGTTACACTGAGGGAGTCATGGATTCCAGAAAGAGAGTCTTGTACTGTAGCCCGGTCAGACCACACTCTCTGTCCACTATGTCCAGTTTTGGGTGCTATGTTTTGGGAAAGATATAGACAACTTCAAACATCCTGAATGAGTAACCTGGATAGTACAAGGACTTGAAGCTATGTCATATGAGGACCCACTGAATAATTTAGTCTGAAAAAGAGAAAAGGATTGGGGAGAGAGGGATGTTATCAGTCTTCAAATAAGAATTTGAAAGTCTGACATGTAAATAGAGAATAGCCCTTTTCTGCCTGCCTTCAAAGGGCAGAAGTGGGAGGAATGGGTAAAAGTTAGGAAGAGACATATTTCGGATATAAGGAAAACCTTCCCAATAATTGTTGAAAAAAGGAATGGGCTATCTTCGGAAATCGGTTCTCATTCATTAGAGGTCTTCAGAAACTTGTTGAGCATATTGTAGGAAAGATTCTTGTTCAGGTGTGGTTTGAACTCAGTGGTTTCTGAGAACACTTTCAGCACTTAGGTTCTGTGATTCTATTTAACCTGAAATTACTCTGTGTGTGTGTGTGTGTGTGTGTGCACATGTGTGCGTTTTACTTCATTTAACCCCCTGGGTCTCAGTTTTCTCCTTTATAAATGAAAGGACCAGTTTAAAATTTGAGTGTTTTCCAGCTCTAACTGCCATCACCTTGCTTTAACACTTTTTTTGACTGTATGCCACACCTTTTGTTAGAATTTGACCATCAAAACCCTTGTGTCTTATTTATATGAACTATTGTCTATCCATACCTCCTTCCTGTACTTTGGAAGTTGGTTGAGTAGTTGTTGGGTGTCTTCTCAGTTAGCTAGTTATAAGAACATGATGTAGATAAAGATGATAAAGAACGTGCTTTGGTTCAGCATGTACCTGGAAGATTCTCTCTCTTTGCCCGTGTGGTGATAGACCTTACCTTGAAGTGCTAGAGAGCTGTCTCAGATATTACAGACAAGGTTAACGTGGATGGGGGAGAGTGTGTCTAAAGGAGAGCAAATTGGTAATCATTAATCTTAATAATATATTTTCATTAGTCCGTTATATTCCATCAAAAACCCAAAGAATTAGAAGAGAGATCTGTTTAATTTTTTTGTTTTCTTAGTCAATGAACAGTTTGGTGGTTATTGAGTAATTCAGTATTCCTAAGCCCTGAGTCTGCCTTAAAATTCCACCTATATTTGAGATTATTTCTTATTATTCCACCTCCCTTCCATCTCCCTTTCCTCCTTTTCTTGTTATTCCTTCTCAATCCCTAATCCTTCCCTCTGTATGCTCCGCATTTGACAAATTGTGATTAAACTACTACAAATAATTCATTTTTATAATTCTTTGATAACTTAGTATTTTTGCAACAGAAATAACTTTCCCATATTCTTAAATTAGTTGGTTTCCATGGTGTTTCATGGCATATTTTGAGCCACTGGGCACTAGTTCTCTGTTCCTCTGACCTTTCTTTTATATCCTTTGCCTTCTGTCTACTTACTGTACAATTCATTCTTTCTCTGTGTCTCAGTCTTACTTCTCTTGGATCCTTAGTTAGTTAAAATCCCATTGCCTACCCTTCCAATTTCCACTAAGTAAGACATTACCCTATTAACCTTGCCAGATGAAGCGTAGTCAAAAGGAAATTTCACCTTTGTACAGAAGGAAAGGTGTTAGTTTATTATATACAGTTCAGTAAACAGTTGACCTAAAAACCAGTCCACCAAAACATGAAGACCATGTGAAAAAAATGTTAGAAAAAATTGGAAATGTAAGAAGTTTTGCTACATGCATTTTATTTATGCTGGAGAATTTTTATACAACTCCAGTTCTTAGACTTTTTATACAATTAATATGTGGCAGTTTTCAGAGTTACATGGCATGACACACCTAGAAAATCCTGTAGACAGTGCTAACAACCAATTATGATTTTAGATGTCATATGTAATTATACCAGTACCTTCCATTTACCATCTGATTTCCAAAGCATAGTCTATATAGCAGTATCAGCTTTCTCTTCTCATTTTTCATTTTTGGTGTCATGTGATTTTTTTCACCTCCATTTACATCCTCTTTATGTCCTTTATCTTCATAATTGCTTGCATGTGGTCTCTCATTAAAGTTTTGCCTTTCTTTGTATCATCAGGGCTTAATACCTACTAATTATATGGGCAGATCACTTAATGTCGCTGAGCCTCGATTTCCTAATCTGTTAAGTGACTGCAATAGCATTTGCTTCTAACTAGGACTGTTAGTGTAAAAAAGCACATTAGAAATATTTACATTGTTAATTTTTTTTAAATTTATTTTCAGTGTTCTACAATCACTACCATTTAACTTAGAATTTTTTTCCCTCCTACCTCCCCAAGATGTCAGACAATTTTATATAGATTCTACACACACATTCCTATTAAATACATTTTCACCATAGTCATGTTGCATAGAAGAATTAAAATAAATGGGACAAATCAAATAACAAACTAAAACGTAATGCAAAAAAAAAAAAGGATCTGCTACATTCTGCGACTGAATTCCATAGTTCTTTCTCTGGATGTGGAAGGCATTTTGCCTTAAGAGACCATTAGGAATTTTTTAAGTCCTTGCATTGCAATGAAGTTCCAAGTCTGCCAGAAAAAATCCTCACACGCTGTGGTTGTTGCTGTGTACAAAGTTCTCCTGGTTCTGCTCCTTTCACTCAGCATCAGATCATATAAGTCCTTCCAGGCCTCTCTGAAGTCTTCTTGTTCATCATTTCTTATAGTGCAATAATAGTATTCCATTGCATTCATATACCATAATTTATTCAACCATTCCCCAATTGATGGGCATCCCCTTGGTTTCCAGTTCTTGGCCACCACAAAGAGAGCTGCTATAAATACTTTGGTACATGTGGGACCCTTTCCCATTTTTATGGTCTCTTGGTTATACGGTCCTAGAAGGGGTATTGCTGGGTCAAAGGGTATGCACATTTTTGTAGCCCTTTGGGCATAGTTGCTCTCCAGAGTGGTTGGATCAGCTCACAGCTCTGCCAACAACAAATTAGTGTTTCAATGCTCCCACATAAAAGCAAAACAAATGTTGAAAATTATCAGAACCCGTTATAGTTAGGTCAGTGGATAGAGCGCTGCACTTAGGGTGAGGAAAACCTGAATTCAAATCTTGCCTCAGACACTTACTTACTAACTTTGTGTTATTTAACCTCTGCTTGCCTCAGTTTCTGTAAAATGGAAATAAAAATTAACTCCTACCTGTTATGGTTATTGTGAGGACAAATGAGATAATTATTATAAAGAGCTTTAGTAAAATAACCTGGCACCTACCAGTTGATAGGCACCCCCCTTGATTTCCAGTTTTTGGCCACCACAAAGAGAGCTGCTATAAATGTTTTTGTACGTGAGACCCTTTCTCATTTTTTTGATCTCTTGGGGATACAGTTCTAGAAGTGGTTTTGCCTGGGTCAAAGGATGTGCACATTTTTGTAGCCCTTTGGGCATAGTTCCAAATGCTCTCCAGAGTGGTTGGATCAGCTCACAGCTCCACCAACAGTGAATCAGTGCTCCAATTCTCCCACATCTTCTCCATCATCTATCTCCTGTTTTGTCATATTGTTCATTACTTAATGGTTGTTTTTACCTGAATTTCCTATAGGTAATTCAGATTTAAAGGCTATGAAACCCATTAGACTGCAACTTTAACTAAACTTTGTCCCTTCATGTCCTGTAACCAATGAATGACCAGTCCTTCCTGTCAGTTCTGCCTCCATAGTAAATGAAACCATCCCCAGTTTTCTGTCACCATTGCCACTAGCCTACTTCAAGTCTTCATGAATCATGGACTGTTCAGTAAGTCTCTTAACTAGTTTCTTTGCATCAGTTTTTCCCCTACTGAAATCCATCCAGTGCTGCCAAAATAATCCAGTTCTGAACAAAACAATTCTGCTGGCATACCTAGTGGATCCTCACTGCCTCTTGAAACAACTCCGTACACTTGAGCAATTTGATAGCCTTAAATAAGGTGGCCCTAACCTGTTTATTTGTCCCTCCTCATAAGAGCCCCCCTCCCCCCCTTGCTTGTCAAACAGTCTTCCAGTACCCTCGACTCAAATCAGTGGAGTGTACTTTCCTTTCTTTTCCTCCCATTGCTACCAATGATTGAGTTTTCTCAGTTTTCTGACTATACTGTCTCTCGTCTGTCTTGTCTCTCTGCACTGATATTGACTTATTTCACATCCTTATCACCACCTGGAATATTATAAAAACCCTTGACCAGATCCCTACCACCATTTCTTTAATCTGTCATTATATCATTGCCAAAGTATGATCATGTTAATCTCTTGTTCAAACTCTTATTTTTCAGTTGTCTACTTGATAAAATGTTTCACCATATAAGGACTGATTCCAGCCTAATTTCTGCTACTCCTTTTGCATATTTCATTTTAGTGCAGCTGTACTGCTTGTTAACTGTTCCCTGGTCTTATTTGGCCTGTGTGCGTTTTCTCAATTTATTAAATCAGGGGAGCCGGTGTGCTTTAGGGGAAAGAGTGCTTGATTTAGAGTTAGAAAACTTGAATTTAATATTCATCTCTGCCACTTTGTACAGTTTCCTTGTCTATGAGACAGTTGGACTAGATGGCCTTAGAGTTGACTTATAATTCTAAATCTAATCCTTTGTGAATTTCTTCCACATCTCTATTTGTTGAAATTCTTTTTCCTATAGGACCCAGCACTTTCTTCCTGGAAAAAGTAATGGGGAGTGAGTATTGAGGAGAAGACCTGACAGTGACTAGAATTTTTTCAACTTACAGTAGGTGGTGAGGGCGAATATTGGGGAGAAGACCCAAATCAAACTAGAAGGCAGTGTGGTTAGATCCAGTCTAACGTTCCATAGCTGAACTGTCCGAGCCAGCTTGCTTTTGGTTTCTTATTCTAGAAAGGTGTGCTCAGAAGCACTAGAGAATATAACATGTTCTTTTACATAACATGTAAACTTCCATAACTTTGGATCTTTCCTCCCTATCATGCTTCCTTTTTTTGACCTAGTTATCTTAATTATATCTCATCACTTGTGCTTTTTTTTGATGTGTGTCACCCCTATATTAGATTGGAAAATATTTTAAGGGTTTTTCATCTTGGTAATTCCCAGTGGCTGTCATAGTAGTGCCTTCTGCTTAGTAAAGCTTCATGGTGTTATATTCTCTGGTGCTTTAGAGTACCACTTTCTAAAAATAAGAAACCGAAAACTTGTGCTTTTTACAGTTCAGCTATGGAATGCTAGACTGAATCTTACCACGTTGCCTTCTCCTCTGATGTGGGTCTTTTCCCCAGTATTCACTCTCACCACCTACCACAAGATAAAGAAGTGTATCTTGCAGCCTAATACTGAAATGACACACACACGCAACATATATATTTTTTGAGTGATCTACATTTTCAGGTCCAAAATGAGAGGCAATTTGGGTACTATGGAAGAAACAGTGGAGTCAGAGGGCCAGTTAAACTTCTGATGTTTTGCTATATTACTGTGGTCAAGTCACTTGGCCTTCCTGGGCCTCTGCCTCCTCAAATATAGAATGATGGGGTTGGACTAGGAAACCTCTGTGGTCTCTTCTAACTGATCCACTTCACCACCGTGTGTATGTGTCTGTGTGTGTGTCTTGTGTCTGTTTCTGTAGATGTAGACAACAGTATTTCAAAATGGCATCACTTATTCCCATCTCTGTAACATTCTTGGTTTCTCAGTTTCATTGAAAACTATGTGTGCTCTGGCCAAATAGGACTACTTTCTGTTCCCATTCATACTGCACCTAATAGTGTTTAAAGTCAAGTATTTACTGTTTAAAAGGTATCTCATACTTTGCTAGTTAAATGGAATAAAGTATTATAGAATTTATCCTATCGTTGTGATCATTAGAAAATATTTTTGTTAGTTCATTAGGTGTTTGACACATCTTAGTTTTGTGTTGCATGAATGACTTTAGAACAAAAATGTAGACCACATCACTCAGACCCATAACACTCCTCGGTGCTGCCTGAACCCGATTAAAATGCACCTGGGAAGTATTTAATAAAATAAGTAATACAATAAAACATACTACATTTTAAGACTAAGTCAGTATCTGATCTTTTATTATGGGATCCCGTTTCTGTTTGAGCTTGACACTACTGCTGGCTTCGAGTCAATGATAGTGCCTCAGATCACAGAGCCCAATACTATATTTTACTAAAGGTGTATAGAAACTCCAGTCAACTTCTTTTCCTCCAAAATGACAATAATTCTATCTCAAAAGGCAGTTGTTAGAAGTGAATAAAGTTTTGATTTTTTTAAATATGATTGCATAACTTGGGTTATAACGTTAATAACTTGGGTTTAGACTTTGGTCAAAATGAAGAGTCTTGTTTGTATATCAAACCTCAAATGCATTGCTTTTAGACTTGATTTGGGAAGTTGTAGGAATTAGCAGATTGGTTGGTAAAGAAACATTCTACCTTTAAGTATGTTGTGTAATTAGAAAATAATGACATCTCTATAAAACCACTTCAAAAATTTACTCTCCTGTTATATTATGAAAAATGAAATTAAATGTTTTTATCTTATATCTAATACCAAAATTCAGTTTGAGTGGATGCAAGGAAATTAACTCTTTGTTTTTCCTCCAGGTTAAGGCACTGAAAGAGAAGATTGAATCTGAAAAGGGAAAGGATGCCTTTCCAGTAGCAGGCCAAAAATTAATTTATGCAGGTAATTAGTTATATCATCTGAATTACCTATTTAAAACAGAAACAATCTATAAGTTGTTTACATTGAGAATGTTGATTCTTAAAATAGTCCTCTCTATAAGAATTGACACTTAGAAATAATTGTTTTAATGTCAGAAAGCAATGCTTTTACAAATGGATATACTTTACTAGAGTTCAGTGTGCACCTTAGAAACTATGAAATACCACTGGGAACATCTAACCCTTCTTTTTCACAGCTTTGGAATGAGTGCCTGTAAGTATGTCTTAACTCCCTTTAAGAAGGCCTTTTCCTATTATTTGCTGCTGACATTGGAGCTTTAATTTTAATTGGGTTTTACTTCTTGTCTCAGGGATTTCTTTACTTCCTTTTTCTTCCACTTCTACTGTCTGTCCTTTTACGTAGTTGATACTTGAGAAAATAATGTTTTAATATTTTAAGGATGGCAAAGCATGTAGCTTGTCTCCAAAGACTTAGTGCAGTTTTAAGCTATCAAATTCTTGAGATACCCTTTATATTACTTAATGATTATGGCCTACTCTTTGAAATTTTGGGACTTGCTTTCACCTGAAAGGACTGAATGTCCCTCAGATGGACTGTGGGCTACACTTCCAAATTTCCTGACCTCCTCCATGGTAAGTTCCCACTTCTGTTTTTCCTTTGCTGTAGGGAAACAATGACTTTTTCTCAGAATCTTGTAATGGCATATAACATGAATCCTGGTGGAGAAATGGTGACTATATCGAGGGAGGGTCGAATTAAGAGAAGTACAAAACCACAAATTGTTTTCTCCTTTTTTTCCTCTTCCTTAGATTCTTTTTTTTAGCTCTGTGGCTTCTTGAGAACCTCTGTCTGGAGTTTTATTTTATTTTATTTTTTTGCAGTTTTGTTTTCATCTTAGTGCAGAGTAAGAACCAGCGTGTCAGAGGTGGGAGTTGACTCTAGCCTCTGTGCCTTCCAGGCTAGTTCTCCCTGCTCACTCTCCTCCTCACATTCAGTAGTATTGTACATTTTGTGTTTCTCTTTGTTTCTGCCAAATTACTTTAATTTTTAAAAATTATAACCTTATTTTATCCCTAAAAACAACTATGTGTAACAAATACAGGTGGAGGAAAAAAAGACATAGAAAATGAAGTAACTTCTGCATCTCACATACCTGGCTAGTTCTGATTTGGAGCTAGCTGCCAGTTCTGAGAGGCTGTAGCATGGCATAATAGATAGAATTTTGGACTTGGAGTCAGGAGAACTTGATTTTATTCTCACCTTAGGAACTTAATATTTGTATAAGTGTGAACAGGACACCTTACTTGTATTAGCTATAAAATGGAGAAAATAAGATTACCTACTTTACAGAGTGATTATGAGGAAATTAATGTATAAACCTTAAGTTGCTGTATAAAATGATTTATTGTGTTAATACTTCTAATTCTGCTTTTTCCTGTCTTTTATACATAATTAGTATATGTAAAATTATCTGTACTGTACATAATCATTTAACTTTTGAGGTAAGAGTACTTTGAGTTTTATCTGTTTGTATCTGTTTTAAATAACTTTAAGCATGCTGCTTATAGCTATCTCTATATTTTTGATCACTGAGGTCATTGTAATTAAAGATCTCATACTTGGAATATGACAAACATTTTGAAGTACTTATTTTTCAAAGTTGCAGTGATGAATTCAGATCCAGTCTTTCATTCTGAAGACAGGTCTCCTTTTCTGTACAGACAACTGGGTTTTACTGCTTAGGGATCTTTTACTTACTTTCAGGAATTGAATTTTCAGTTTGTTGGATCTTCTACTGTTGCAAGTTTGAGGATGTCTGTAAAACTGATGGTTACACCTTTTACAGTAGAACATTAAAATTTGCTAATTGCTTTTGCAGGTATTTGAGACAAAATATTTAATAGATTTTGAGCTGAATAGTGGATTGGCATCTGTGTAATAATACTATCTGTACCTTTCTAGTATTGAAGGGAAAACTTTAGTCTCAAAATAGTATATTGTTCATTTAAAATAAAATAGAGAAGCAAGTGAAGATGTGAAGAATTTAAAAAAAAATAATAAAAATGGAGGGTTTTGTTTCGCAAGTATGATTATAAACTTTAATGGCTACTAAAAAATAAATTGGCATTTGGTATACCCCAAAGGATTATGTAAATGTTAGCTCTTTTTTTTTTCTTCCATATTTCCCTTCCAGACATAGCCCTAAAAGGTTAAAGGTATGCCCCAGACTTTTTCCTAGTAACCTATAATCTTACTGTCTATGAGTCTGTTGATATTTCTAGCCTGTATCTTTTCAAAGTAATAAGGTCTGTGACATAAATTAATTTAAAAAATACTCTGTAGGAACTCTCTGAAGCTTTGGGTGATCTCATTTAGGTATCTCTTGAATTCTCCCAAGATTTTGGCACAAGTCATTCAGTCCATCAGTGCTGTTTGATGGGGTTTTTATAGATATAACTCCAGTGTTCTGAACATTCGGCTTTCTGAAACATCAACATTTTCACTCCTTCCGTATGAAAATTATGATTGAAAGAATATTTCATTTAGAGATCTCATGTAAATATTGAATCATAATCCCCCCTTTTTTTACTTGAGGCATGTGTATGCTAAATTACTTTCAAAAGATGTTGGGAACCCCAAAAGGCCATTTGGTTTAAATTTATAAACAAGAAGGGCACCCAAAATTGGATTTTCCATGCTTCATTTCGAAAACCTCCAATGGGGCAGAATGCCATAAGGTTGTTCACTCCACTTTAAGAAGTTGAGTTGTGGTTTTTTTTCTCCTTTTAAATTAAACCTAAATCTGCCTTTTTGTGACTTTTGTCCATTGTAATTGTTCTTAGTTCTGCCCCTGATCTCAGTAAATTTCATCCCATTCTGTGAGAGCCCTTCGAAGGACAGCTCTTAAATCTTCTTTCCACCTTTCAGTCTTTTCCTCAGATAAAATATCCCCATTCTCTCATCTCAGTTAGGAGGGGGTTCTTGTTTAAATGTAGATTGGACTAGGTGACTTCTGAAGACCCTTTCTTGGTTTCTCTGATGTTGTACCTTGGGAGTATAGAACACTACCTACAGATTAGATAAACTAGAAAAATAGTCAATAGTGAGGATAGTAGTAGAATAGGAAAAGCAGTTCAACTTAATTCTTCTTTTACCTTCTGCCATTAAAGGATGGGGAGAATCTTCCTCTACTTGAAAAGATTCATCCATGACTGTTTCTTAGCAAGTGATAGGATTTTCATTTCAGGTAAAACATTCGCTTCTGCTTGGTGGGAAGAAAGAGAATCTTTATCCATATACCTTTAATCATTGCACTGGGCAAATTTCCTATGTGTTTTGGTGTGCATATTGGACAACTTTAAAGGGCTGTTTTGTTTTGTTTTCAGTAAAACTTGTATTTAACCTTCTGAATTACTCTAGTTCATTTGGCTTTTGCCTGAAGCTAAGAATATTTTTATTCAGTAAATGAGAGAACAGGAGTAAATTAATTTTTAAGATATATTGGCAGTTCCTTTATTAATTGGAATAGTTTAATGACCAACTTTCAATTATTTTTGGATTTATGTGACTAGAACAGTATGACTGAAATTTGAAGGTATTTATAAAGTTTTGTTTTAGCTGTCTGTTTTGACTTCGTATTCTTAAGACCATCTTTACCTAAATATCAGGAAGCAATAAAGTCGGTGAATTTTATTTTATTTCTTTCCCCTCCTATTCTATTAATAATAATGCAATAAGATCCTATTTTTAATGTGGTTTTAAACAAATGCTGAATCAGATTATATGTTAAATCAAGTGGTAAAAAAATATTTAAATGATCTTTAAGATTTTCATATACTTTTTTATTGAGGCATTTTTTGTTGTGAAGTAATTAAGGGGGAAAAAAACTGCATTGTTAAAAGCCAGATGGGACCTTAGAGGCTCGTGATGACCAGCCTCATCCTTTTGTGGCTTATAGATTCTCCTGGAAAAGACGCATTTTTCTAGGCCAATTCTTTGATTTTATGTGTGAAGAATTATCCCTCTGTCCTCACCCTTTATGAGTATTAAGCTTTTTCATGTTTTGTAATTGTTAAGGTAGAAAATAAAAGAATTAAATGTCTACTACTGTATAGGGAGATAATATTTGTACCTACCTCCTCGGGTTGTTACGGGCATCAGATGAGATATTTGTAGATGTGCTTAGCCTAGTGCCTGGCACACAGTAGGTGCTTTCTCTTTCCCCCTTCTGCCTGAACTTTGATTACACCTCTGCCACTTAACTCCTCTGGGTCTCATAAAACTATAAAAAATGAGGTGTTTCTACTAAACGATGTGTATTTTGGTATATCCCTTTTAGTTCTGTTATGTGTTATAGATGACCAGACTGGGTAATGACATTGTAATGATGTTCAGGGCCTTTCTGGATGTTTGGAGAAAAAATAACTGGAAGGAAGACAGAATGTCCTCTGGAAAACACAAATGCCAATTTCTTGTATACTTTTTTAAATGAAGTGTTAGGTACTATTTGGATTCCCTCTGAATTTTCTGCCCCAGCCCAGAATTTACATGTTTGAGGTTGTTGGGTATCATTCATGTAGGGGAAGTTTTAAAGATTTTTCAGTGAATTGTGCTTGTATTGTATATGCCTCTTGAATCATTTGGGCTAATCTGTTTAGTCATCTCTAAGACAAATCTCCAAGATTATTCATTTACTTCATCTATTTTCTTTTAATCCACTAGGCAAAATCCTCAATGATGATACTGCTCTCAAAGAATACAAAATTGATGAGAAGAACTTTGTGGTGGTTATGGTGACAAAAGTAAGTTTTGACCTATTTTATGTGTGAATGTGCCACATGTGTATAAAATTAGTGTAAGTGTAAGTGAACACAATAAAGCCATAGATATGTCACAGGTTATAATGTATAATTATACAGTTAATGATTTTACATATTTACAGTTAGTGTTACTACTGCCTTGGCAAGGCTTCTGAGGTCTTGGATTTTGCTGAACTAGAGGAATTTGCTGTATAGCCATGAAAGGGTAAGCTTATTAACATTGGTGCAGATGTGCTTTATTTGGAAATGAGCAGGCCACTTTAAAGAATCAGCTTAAGTCACTTAATTGTCTCACTCAGTCTAAAAGACAAAAAGCTTCATGTTCTCTAGTTAGAATAACAGCAAAGCAAATTGCATTGGAAATGCGAAGTAAGAAAAGATGATAGACAAAAGAAATTAATAGAAAGGATATTTAAGTCTGAGATGAGAAAATTATTTATGATTTAATGGAATTAACATTAAGGAAAGACTACATTCGTTTAAAGAAAATCTTTTGCACCAAACAGAGCCTCCAACGTTTCTCTTTTCTCAGGGGATGAACACAAAATGTCATTTACTGTGGAAGTATTGTTCATATTCTTTATTTGGAGAAAATAGATCTCCAGAACACTGGTAGACTCTTTAATTGGAGGAAGAAAAGATTGATATGGAGGTCCTGGGGTAAAAGAGTTGTGATTGTGTAAGGGACAAGAAATGGATTAAAATTTAAAGTTGTTTTGCAGGGTGTACAGCAGTTTAAGATGCAAAATTTGTCATTATATACTTGTATTTGGAAAGTAACATCAGTTTTGAGTGCTGTGTAACATTTCCATGTAATATAGTTTGTCTAATTGTGGATCTACTTCATTTACCACATTAACATATTGTTTTTGTGTCCATTAAATAATATTAAGTTAATATGTTGTGTGACAGGCTCCTTAGGTGGGAATAACATTTTTTATAGGCATGTTTTATATTACCGTATTCATTTTCACAAAGATTTTTTAAAGGCCAACAATGTGTTTAGTACTGTGCAAGCCTTTTTTGAGAGACACAGAGTTTAAATAAGACAGTCTCTGTGATCATAAGTTTAATTTAGTAACATGTTGAGTTTTCCCTCCCATTTTTTGTTGTATTACAGTAATGCCTCATCTGTCTGAAATTCAGGTTATCTGCAACTTTACTCATCTGTATGACATCTCTAACTGAAATAAACAAAGAATCCCTATTAATAAATATCCAAATACGCGGCAAAATAAAAACAAAAATTGCTCAATAAAAGCTCGGTTTGTTCATAAGAGAGAAGATATTTTGATTCTTAGTTTAAGGCCAGCTGTGATTTTCGAAACAGCTCTTTGGAAAGGAAAGGAGTTGGCAGCAGCAGAAAAATTTAGAGTTGAAGCGACATCTCAAGAAAAGAGATTTGGTGGAGCGGGTGTGAGAGGGGAAATCTGGACGTGCGGTTTAAAGGGAAACTCTACCTCTACTCATGTAGGTTGCCAACTCATCTGTAACTCATAACCTTAAAACTTCAAAAAGTCAAGTAATTTGCCTTTGGCCAAAAAAGAGTTAAGTAACTTGATCCTTGGTCACAAAGCTAGCCTATGTCAGAGGCAGCACTTAACAACCTCCAGATATTCCTCACTCCAGGGCAGAGGAAAGAGCACAGAATTTGGAGTGAGGATGTAGGAGCATATCCCACTTTTTATCCCGTATGTGACTTGGAGTGATGCATGAGTCTTGTAGGTTCTGCATCTGTAGCATGAGGGTGTTGAACTGAGTGTCTTTGAGGCTTCTCATTTTAGATCGATGTGATCCTATAATCAAAAGGGATTACGTAGACTGTACAGTACTTTTACTTTAAGTAATTAAGCAATTAAGTTTTATTACTGTAAATAGTGCCAGTTAGCAAGTGTATACATTCAAAACGTCACCAGCCAAGTCTTGAGCTCCAACACTTTGGCAACGGGGGAGCTATTAGCAAAGGTCCTGACTGGGAGAGCAGAAGCAGGCACTTGTGCGGCAGAAGACCTCCAAAGAGTCATCTCTCACCCAGTCCCTTTATGCATGTAACTTCAGGGAAAAGGAGACTGTTAGAACAAGGAAGGAGCTCCAGCCAAAAGTTCCAGCTGTTGACTTCGATGTATGTGCCCAAGGATCGGCCAGGTCCTTGAACACAGGCACCTCCTCCCTTAAGGAGTTTTATGACTCTTAAGACGAGGGTCTCTTCGCCCTGGCTACATGCTTCATTAATTCTGCTGCTTCCCTGGCACTCCCAGTTAAAGCATATCAGCTTTAAGTTACATTGCTTATGTTAGGTCATGTGGTAGTCATGCAAGGGTCAGTTTCCCCACAGATCCTAAGATACCTTCCAGCTAGAAGTCTGCGATCCTGTGATCTTTTCTCTGCTACATGAAAGAACTGATCTAAAAGTTCAGTGTCTAGATGATAATTTAATGTAGAAACAAACTTATGTATTACACAGTATAATTAATGTGCATGATATTCATTCAAGTTGTCAAGAAATAGTTAATTTTATATTCATTAAACTGTTCAAGAATATATTGATGTATGGAATGAATTTAGGAAGATTTCTTTCCAGCATGGAAAGTCCAAATTATAGTGCTTCAAAGAAAGCACTCCCAGCTATCTAGAGTAATTAACTGTCTAGGAGGACTCTAGATGTGGTCAGGATTTTAGTGAGTTAAGATTTTATTTTGCACAAAGTTACTATGTTGGATAATTGGGCAGTTATCTATAACTTTCTTTAAGGAGCTCAGTTCATTAAGCATGTGAGCGTTTGGTATAAGTGGCTGCTACATATATAAAGACGAAGAAAATGGTGTCTCTTCTATAGGTATTTACCTTTTGCTTGGGAGTGGACCATAGTATATATACTGTTAAATTTATACAAAACATGCTAAGTAAATCCAAAGTAATTTGGGGAAGTGAGGGGTTGGGGAGGTAGCTAGGATATATTTGTAAAGACTTTCTGGGGGAGCTGATACCTAAGCTGGGTTTTGGAGAAAGCTCATGATGATTTGATGAGGGGAAGTGGAAGAAAGAAATCGTTCCAATTGTGGAAGACAATCTATGCAAAGGCACAGAGGTAGGAAAGGGAAGATCACATAAATGTTATTTTTCCATAAATTTTCAACACAATTGAACCCGAGACAGTGGCAGCTTACCCTCCATAGCTTACCAGTAGCAAAAGATGTTTGTGATTATTTTAAAATATTGTTTCTACCTCAAAACATTTCATTACCTTTGAGCTTTAAGGACCTTGAGAGTTGTGCATATTCCAGGTCCTTACTGAAGGATTGTTTTATTCCTTTCCCCAGTCACCATGATACCTTCTGGTTTCCACTTCAGAAAAATGCTAATTAATAGGTTGAACAGCTGTGCTTGATGTTATGAGCATGATTATTTGAGACCTTTATTTTGATAAGCCAACTATAAACTTGTTTTTAATGGCACATTTGGTAGGTTAGACCTGTCACTTCTTCTCTTTCCTCCCCTCCATGATACTGAGTCACTCTTCAACGTTGAAAGTTTTGGTAGTAGAGTGCAGCTATGGCAAGTCTTGTCAGGTTAGGGCTAGATCCTGGTAGAGATCACCAAGTTATTCCAGAGTTTGGGATGGCGAAGGCAGGTAGAAGGAACAGTGATACCAATGTAATCATGGAGTCTCAGAGTATTGAATTAAACCTATTCTGTACACACCTCTAAAGGATATGTAAAACCTGTTCGTTTGCAGTAAGTATTGGTATCTTTTTTCTCCTTGAAATGGTTGTGATGTAGGATAATTAGCAAGTATATTAAAAAGCATTTATTTAAGTTTAGATTTCAAAGGGCAGCATGGCATTGTGGAAGACCTGATTTTAAGGTTTCTTTCTAACATCTAGTTATGTGATATGAATGAGGCATTTAATCCCTCAGTACCCCTATGTAACTCTGTAACAGTGGAAGTTACAGAGATTATGTATTTTGTGTGGGGTTTGAGTGGTGGGCTAGGGGTGAGTTTTCCACAACAGTTGGTCTAAAGAAATGCCAAGCACTTAGACTTAATCCTTGTCCATAAGTTGGGTGTGCATGTGGTTTAAATAAAAGCTAAGTCACATTAATTTTTTTCCTACAGAAACTTTTGTTTGAGATAACCCTAACATCTTCAAATTAGATAATGTAGGCTTCATTTTTCAAAGCATATATTATACAATTTAAAGCAGTGATTTAACTTAATTTTTTTAAAAATTAATTTGGTAACCTATCAGAACTAAATGACTTTTTTAAATAAAGGCTCACTGAAGCAGAATGCTATCGACATGGAGACTTCAATGCAAATTAGTTTGAGTAAATGTCTATGCTGTTTGTATATATGTTCGTATACTCTCCTTATATGTTAATCAAACTTGAGTGAAATAAGTAGTCTGATACTTCATCTAGATGCTATTGTTAGTGTTTTCATTGTCCAGAATTAGAATGGTCTTTCAGTGGAATCCCAGAAGGGTAGAAGTTAAATTGTATTCTTGTCTAATTGTGATGCTTTCAAAGTAAAATGGTAGTTCTTGTAGCAGTATACTATAAAGGAGAAAATAGTGTGTATTTTTGTATTAAGATTTGATTTTTCTTTTTATCTGTTTAGCCCAAAGCTGCAGCAACTTCAACACCATCACCAGCTACAACTCAACAATCAAACCCTGCTTCCACCACGACAGTTAGTTCATCTACAGCAGCATCTGTGGCTCCAGCCCCAACTCCTTCCCCAGCCTCAGCTCCCGCCCCTGCACCCACCTCTGTCACTCCAACACCAGCTGCAGCAGCTTGTGAACCTATTCCTACTAGTGCTCCTAAAGAAGAAAAACCAGCAGAGAAGCCAGGAGAAGCTCCCATTGGTGTTAGCCCAGCACCTTCTGACAGGTATGATCACTTTCTAGGAAATTGTAGATCAAAACTCTTCCTTATGAGGAAGCTTATTTTGACATGTTATTTCAGTTTTGATTTCTTAATCTGTTGGAAGTAAACATTAGTTTACTGGAGCTTCTGAGGCTTCACCTAAGTATGATTAAACATGACCAGAGTGGCAGGACAGGGTCTGTGTCAGTAATATATTCATTTTTATCAAGTCTCCACTGGAACTATTGAGAACATTCAGTCTTACACCAGAATCTCAGAAAGTCTTTTAACAATAGGGTAGAAAACTAGCTCCAAGATAAAGAATTTTTGGATTTTAGAGCCAGAGATGTCACTGCATATTTACAGTTGTATATGAAGCCCAAATGCCTTCATATATCATGTACAAAATGAAGTTATTTTAGCTACCATCCTCAAGGTTGTGCTGTGTGGCCTTAGATAAAACTCTGAGTCTGCTTTCTAAATTATAAAATAAGAATTACAGTTTTTAGGTGGCATGGCATAGAGAAATACTAGAATTGGCATCAGAAAGATCTGTGTTAAAAATCTCAACTCCTAGGCTTAATAGCTGTGTTATCCTGGATAAGTCATTTAACCTTTAAAAATTGAGGCATGGAGAGAGAGCTCTTCTGTAGGAAGTACCTTAAAACTGATATATCTAATTATAGATATTCTTTATTCCTCACATTGTATACAGTCTCTCAACAGTATTTTTTGATGGCTCAAATAAGATAATGTATGCGCTAAAGAATTTTGTAAGTTGGAAAGAATCATGTGCTTAGAAACCTGTTAGCACTCATTTTCTGACCTGAAGTCTGCCCACTATAAAATGGCTCTTCTACATTCTTTTTCATAATCATTAAAATTGAAAACTAGCAGATTTCTGTGAATATGTGCCCATACACTATTGGGTTTGGCATTATGCAAAGTAGAGGGATGTGAAGACTTGGAAAAATTATTTCAAGGGTATTTTTGGAAGAAAAATTTGGACTCAAATGCCCACTGCCAACAGGAAGAAATGTGGGATTATGGAATTTATTTTTTAGTATAATCAAAGTGTGTGATATGGTTCATATTGTTAGCTGGTCTTCACTTCCCTAAACTGATTTCTAAAAATAATATTTTGAGAATATTACATTTAAAACAATCTAAATCCATCTTTGTACCTGAATGTACCCGAGTATCCTTTGGTCATACGTTTCCTTACCCAGTGGTTAAATCTATTAGTTGATGTATTTCCACTTAAAAAGAGAATTTGAGTGAAAGTCTATTCAGAAGACTTTATTTCCAATGCATTTCATATCACTAATTTCACTTACTTGGGATTTTAAAGTAGACATTTATGAGATAATAGTGTTACCGCTGTATTTTGACTAAGATTCCAAATATGCAGCATATTTGGGACTTCCTAGAAAAAAACGTTCATGTGTTGTAATGAATTTTACTTGTACATTTTTTATCCATCTCCTTTGATCCCAATGGCACCACTTTGCGGTGTGGGGCAGTGTCTTCCACACTTTTTTTTAAAATAAATGTGTTTTGAGTTGCAATGTTATTTTCTCCATTTTCCATGAGAAAACTAAGACTAAAAGATGTCTGGTTCAAGACTATGAAATTGTTAGAATATTGATCTGGACTGGAGATGGAGGATCTGATTTAGAAGGAATCTGGACTTGACATGCAGGACATACAAAAACATTGAAGCTTTTGGGGTTGTGAGTCATAAGTCCTACAGAAAATTTAGTTTTAGTCTGGCGAGAGTATAACGGGTTGATTGGGATAAGGAGAATATAAGGTCTGAGAGACTGGTTTAAGGATTCTTAACTGAAATTTAGGTAATTTGAGCTCTGGTGCCGTTTGGGAAGACATAGGTTCAATATGGAGAACCTTAAATTTGAAATGCAAATGTCTGTTCAGACAGCTGAATATATATAGATTGAGAGTTCAGATGAAAGAATTAGTCTGGAAGTATCTGTCGACATAGGGAAGATACAGAGTTCAGAATTGGTAAGCCCAGCAGAATCTAAGAGGCTTGGGTCAAGTTTTAAACGAGAAGGGGAATAACCGCACAAATCCTTACCCGGACACCAGGTGACTTTTATCAAAATCTTTAGAATCCTTAGTTTCACCTTATTTTGTTGTAGTCTTCCTGAAGTTTTACTCTGATTCTTCATTTTGTTAATGCTGGTTCACTTAGGAAGTCCTGAGTTCTCAAGGCTATGGAATTGGTGTATTGATGTTTGCGACGCAATTCTCACCCATGATCGTTCAAGAAGACTACCTGCTTAGGCAGGATGCACACCAGTAAAATTTCAGATTTTTTAACTCTTTGAACAAATGTTAATCTTTGTGGCAAGGCAAGACTGGTCTGTTGATGTCATGTAAGTTTTCATGCTTATGTAAAGTTTCTGTGGGTAGAACATGATTTTAAAGGACATTAAATGTCAAGATAAGAATTCTATCTTTGAAACGGTAAGGAGTGACTCAAAAATAACTAGTATTTCTTAATTGCTTCTAGGATGAAATAACTCATTGGCCTGGCATTTAAGCCACCAACCCCCTATTTGGTTCCCACCTATCTCCTAAGACCTTGCTTTTTCATATATTGTTCCTAGCAAACTGGACTTGAAGCATCATTCCCTGAGCTCAGTTCTCTGAGTCATCTTGTTTCCATGCGTTTGCCTGGAATTTCCCTATCTCCTTTGTGTTAGGATTATCGTCTTCCCTTAAAGTAGAGCAGAGGTTCTCTGTGAAGAATTCCTTCTCTTGTCTCCATCTTTCCTGAGATTTTTCTAGAGCATTCTCCTTTGTATTTTACTGATCTCTGCACATGTTGTAGTCCTTTTAGCATAATGTAAGCTTCTTGACATGTCCGTAAAATAGCAAGAAATCACAAAAATATGGTAAGGACTATGTCCTATTTTTAATCTTTATATCCCTGCCACCTGAGGGTCATTTCAGTACCTGAGAAGATAGGGTGCTATAGTGGATAGTGTTGGAATTGGAGTCAGGATGACCTCATTTAAGGTTCTAATGCTGAGCTAGCTGTTTAACATGAGAAATTAACAATCTGTGTGCCTCAGGTGACTCTCCAAAACCTTAAATTTTAGGCAAAACTTCACTTTGCTGGTTGCAGTCTAGCTTGGTGGAAGAAATTTCTGCATTTTAATCCGGCATACAAGAGAAATTACAGGTCTTTGATATATCCCTAGTTACTAGCATAGGAACTTGTATATAGTAGGCACTTAATAAATTTGTTGAATTTTATAGTTGGGGAAACTGAGGCCTACAGTGACTTTTTTTTTTTTTCAGGCACAAAACAAATGAGTGCCAGTTAGTTAATTATCTTTATAAATATCGGAAAAATTGGGGGGAGAAAATTGCCACTTTATAAAATGGATACAAGTTTATTTAAAGGTAAGGTCAGTAACCTCCCTAACCTTAAATTTGTTATTGGTGCAGAAAAATGTTGCATGGTGTTGATTTCAAGTATAAGGAGCCAGGAGAATACGGAAGGAAAGAATAAGAGAAGTTGAAGTGTGAAATGTGGCAGAAAGAAAATTATTCAGGTGTAAGGGCAGAGTACTATAAAAACATTTCTTAGGCTAATATTTTAAGGGTCCTGTTATTCAGATAATTTTGTTTCTTTATTCTGACTTCATTATTTAATAAGGTGTTTGTTCTAGGACATTTCTTACTGATTTGTTGAATGGAAAATAAATGAATGATTCTTGGCAAATAAATGGAAAACTTGAATCATTGCAGTGATGGCCTTAAGTGAGGAAACCCAGGATAAGCAGTTTAGATTTTCATTGCATGTAGCCGTTTGCAATCCAGCCTCTCTTGCTAGGTTCCTGTAGTTGTCACTTTGTTGTCTGATGGCTATAACTGATTGAAGGTGGTGACAGCACATTAACAGTCATATCCTCTTTCTCACTACCATGATTATATTACTTTGATTATGGAACTGGAAGTTTTCTATGGTTTGAAGTCCCATTAATTTAGGGAAATCACAGAAGGAATTTGAAAACCGCTCAGTTGGTTAGTGCATTATTTATCATATTATGTTTTGTGCTTTATTAACAGTGATGGTAGAATTCAAGCCCATCAGCACCTGTTGGTTGCACAATGAAATTCTCATGTCCTATTCTTCACTTATTTCCACAGCAGTGAACTGCAGTGTCCTAGATAGCTAGACCATGACTACTGGAGGAGAAAAAAGAGATGTAGTCACAGATGAACTATTAAGTTGAAATGAAAGGTGGGCATGATGAGTGGTTTCATATTTATTTACTTTTGTGTGCAGAAAATTATTTTCCATGACCATAGATTGTACTCTACACTCCAGCCTATTTTAAAATTGAATGTTATTAATCACAAGAGCCTCCATGTAATGAAAGTTCATTTCTTAATGGCAATGTGTCAGCATCATATCACTGTGTATGACAGCATACACAGATTAGTTACATTTGTCTGACCTTTCATGCTATGTCTTTCATGATGAGTGGGTACAGATTGAATGACTGGACCCAAAGAATTCTTATTAATGATCAGATTTCTACTAGAAAGCAGACTTGTGTTCCTGCAAGCTGTAATGCTGTTCAGCATTTTTAATCAGTGACTATAAGCAGAGTGACAAAACAGAAAAAAAAATATTAGGGTCATTAAGAAAGATGTGTCCAAATGAAAAAGAGAATTTCTCCTATATTCAGATCCCATCTGGAAAACAGTGTTAAGCATTAGACATTCTAGGTATAGGTATGAAAATAGGACCCTGTCCAGCTGGAATGATGTGAGGATGCTATTTGGAGACTGGAGGTTATTTTGTATGAAGATCCATTTAAGGAACTTGAAAAGAGGGTATTTGAAAAGGAATAAGACTAAGGAAAGAGCTAAGAGCCAAGGTTGGAATATAAAGCAAAGAAGGTTTAGATATTGTCAGGGAAAACTTCCTACTAATAGTTAAGAGTTTTCTACCAGGAAAAATGGACTACATTGAAAGGTAATGGGTTCCCCTTTCTTGGAGGTCTACAAGATAAGATTGGCTGACCAACCCACTTGTCAAGCTTGAGAAGATAGTCTTACTCACATAAGGGTTGGAGAGCCTTTCCAATTCTGACATTATGTGATAATTCAGTTATAGTCCTAGATATTCAATCAGCAAAAGAACCTATATTTGCTTGAACTTTTTTTTTTTGCCAGACCTTAGTTTACAAAAGATTCTTTCTCTGAACACTTAAAAGTTTTATTTCTTGGAATTCCCTTTTTGAAATGACCTAATTATAAACAAAGTTTCTAAATATTTGACCACTTGTTTTGTGTATCCTGAAGTTTAGTTACTAATGTTCTCTGAAGTTGCACTTGTTCATAGAGTGTTGGAGGTAAGCATTTCCCTGAATTAAAGTGGGGGAAATTTTTACCCTTTCATTCAGTCTCCTCTACATCTTCATTTATTTCTTCCCCTCCCCTTAAGAGAACAGCTACATTGAGTAGTGCTGTACAGTCCAGGTACAACTTCCAACTTCTGAAAAAGCAAGAATTTACAGGAGAGGCAGGGCCGGAAAAGAACAGGATCTTCCTTTGGGGAATAAAGTAAACCTGTTTCTTCATATATGAGAAACTTTTGTAATTCAGGGATTGCTTCAAAAGTTTTTCATTCTAATTGTTATTTTTAGTTTGTCAGATCATAAACTTAGTTTGTCATTTGATAGTGATCTTTGTTTTTGTTAATCCTGTCAATATTTGTTTTTACATATCATTCTATAGTTTTTTCTGTTAATTAGTGATTTGAAAATTTTTTAAATTCCTTTATCTCAATGATTATTTACCTGATGGAATTATATTTTTAATTAAATTGAGAGATAGTAACATAATTTTAGCATAAAACATTTGTATTTAATTTTTAAATACTAAACATAATCTTTTTAGCAAATACTCTTTGTATTTTGTAAGCCATTCTATATGGAAATAGGAGATTAAAAAAAGTCTTTAGAAGATTATTCCATATTGTGTGTTCTTTTGGATCAGAAAACACTGAAAATATGACCACTTGTGGAAAAAAAATTTTTTAATTAGTAAAATTTAAATCTGGAAAAATAAATACTGCTAATTAAACTTAATTATGGGAGGAGGCTTGATGTATTATAAGGTATATTGGATTTACAATCAGAGATTCCAATTTTAGATTCCATTTCTTAGTACCTTTGGTATCTGAGATAAGTTGCTTCATCTGCTTACATTACTTTGCTTGTATATGAAATCGCAGGGTTGGTTGGACTACATGATCCCTTAAGTCACTTTCGGATCTAAATAATATCTTTTGATCCCCCCATAGAACTGATTTTTCTAGAAATTCCTGGTGAATTTCCCTCCAGAGCTATGGTTAAGGGAGGGGAAGATCTCAAGTCAGGGTTGGAACGGCACAGCTGTTTAATGTGTTTGTTTTACATGGAGATCAGACTTCACATTTCATGAATTTCACAAAGATAAGTTTCTGCAGTACTAGTGGAACTTAGTTGTAGAGCACCGTTTGTTGGCTATGTTGTAGTGGAATTTTTTTCATGTACGAGTTGGACTAGATTGCTTCTGAGATCCTCCAGCTTTGAAATTCTATAATTTATTGATAGTCTTCTCAAGTTCCTCCGAATTCAAGAGATTAATTTTAATGAAGAGTAGGGATATTTATTCAATGACAAAAGGAGAGTGACTGGTGGTCATGGTTAGAACTTTGAAAGGGAGGAGTTACAGTGATGACTTTCAGTGGAGGAGGTTAAGTAGTGTTTTGTTGTAATTGGGAGGAGGTAAGATTTGAGTTTGGGGACTTGAAAAGCACAAAGCAACAATCTGTGCAGTGCGGTAATGACAGGTTAGAAAGATCGAGCATTAGTGGCGGTGGTAATTTTTTCCCTTTAAAATAATGCTTGGTTTTTAAATTGCAGTAATCTGGATTTTTTACACTTAATATTCTAAATATTAAATTTTTTCTAATGTTAAATTTCTCATATGTAAGTAGAATGAGAGGGTGGCTTGTTGAGTGCTGTTTAAATTTCTTGTGTATTTTTGTGGTCATCGTAATGCAGCAAGAGTCTGTGTTTTGAGAGCTTTTGTGTTATTGTCCTTTAAGTTTTAGTACCACCAAACTTCCCATCAGTTGAATAGGATCCAGTTTCTTGTATATTAAATTTAATTAGCATGAAAAGAGAATTCATAATCGTAAGGAAAGTTAAATTTGTTAAATTCAGCATTTGAGTTAAGCTTTTTAGTTACGCTGTCTTCTGCCGTACTAAATGCTTCTTTTTTTGTTGTTGTTTTTGGTTTGTTTGCTTTTTTTTTTTGATTTTTTTTAAAATTTGTTCTCAGTTTTCTATGATCTCTTCCATAAGTCTTAGATTTTCTCCCCCTCCTTCCCCAAGACAGCATGCAATCTTATATGGGTTCTACACATACATTTGCAAAATTTTAGTCGGTGGGAATATTGTTTTGGTTCTAATCTCTGCACCCATTCTTTCAATCTTAATTATTCTCTGAATTTCTCATTTGCCATTTCTTAGCTTACAGTGATGGTCTGTCATATTCACATGTCACCATTTATTTTTACCCATTTACTAATTTTTGTGTGTCCACTTTTTGTCTAATTTTTTTTGCTACAACATGATATACTTTTGTGTGATATAAGACTTTTCACTGTCATTGATCTCCTTGTTGGCAATATAGTTTCCGAGGCCAAGGCATGAGAACAGTTCTGTAACTTTTCTCATACCCTTCCAGATTTACAGCTTGGCTGACATGGCTGTCATGAAACTAAACGCATGTTCTGGTGTTTGAATCCACAGTGCAATTATGTGCAGCCTTTTTAAAAATGCTGTTATCTCCCCAACCCTCCACCCCAGGTAAGCAAATTCATTGAAAAAAGTTAACACAGGCTGTCATCATAGGGTAAGTGTTATAGGTGGGTGATAGGTAAAATAATGTTAGAGGTTTCCACCTTTAGTGAAGTATGGTTATAATTAACATATTTAACAGTGTTACTGTAAAAGGTCTCTAGTCAAGACATCGTTTAGGAGAGTTGAAGGGAGGAGTTAAAAGTAATTTCTTTCAGTGAAGAAGAATGTCTTTTGGAGAGACCAAGACTCTCACACTGTCATCAGATTTGTCTTTGGCTTCAAGTACAGGTTCTCGCCATTTCAGTTAGCATTTCTGTTCAGGTTGCCCCCAAATCTGTTGTGTGTCCTGTCTTGACCTTCCTAGCTCTAGACCTAGCTAGCCAACTGCTTGTAGAACCTCTCTACCCAGGTAGTCTGCAGTCATCATCTCAAGTTCTTCATGTCTAAAATCTAAGGTTAGTATGGGATCGTTGGATCTGGAAAGGACCTTCAAGTTTATCTCGGCCAACCTTTACCGAGAACCAGAGAACTTGGATGAGTTGTCCAAAGTCACATTCATTTGAACCCAGGGCCCCTTAATTTGAATATTCAGTATGTTTTCCACTGTCCTCATCTTTTCCCCAAAATCTTTCTCTGCCACACACCCCTACCCCCGACTCCCATTATTTGTCAGTCTGACCAGTCTTCACCTGGTTCTTCCACATGAGAACCTCTGGTCTTTGACTTTTCCCCCACATCTCATAGTCAGTATTTTCAAATATCAGTCAATTTACTGACCACAATATCTCTCACATCTCTGTTTTATTCCCACTTTAACCACCTAGTACAGGCCCTAACTGTCACCTAAATGGAGTTTTGTATTAGCTTCTGAAAGGGTTTTGTGTCTTCACAAATAGTGACTCCAGTCCATTCTTGATAACACTGTCGGATAGTTCATCCTGACTTGCTATTGAAGGGCCTTCAAAATCTGAGCACACATTAGAGTTTGAATGATCAAATAATATTTGTGATATGTTTAAATGTTTATTAGCACAGTGCCTGGCACATAGTAGCACCAGATAAATGCTCATTCTCGCCCTCCAGCCTTCAATCTGGTGATACACCTTCTTTCCACTTACCTCATCTTGCTCCCACTGTATAGAGTGCATTCCAGCAAAACTGCTTCATATTCATACTCAAAATTGTCCTGTCTTCATGCCTTGATTCACATTCTTAGTTTGCCCTCCTACCCTGTTCCCCTCAGCCTTTTGATTCCCTGTTTTTTAAAGTTCAATTCAGATGACATCTCCGTGAATCCTCTTTCCCTCTTGTCCATCCTCCCAGTTAATGCTCTTTCCATGCTCCATGTAAACACCTTGCTTTTGTACCTTTCATCTTGTTATTTTGTATTACAGTTACTTTTGGATCAGGACTATTCCCTTACATAAATAAAAAACTGCATTAGGGCAGAATTTTATCTTCATTTCCTAACAGTGCTTTGTAGATAGTTGATTCTTTATATAATAAATATTTATTCACCTAAATTAAATCGAATTTAATGAGGGATCTGTTTTTCTGTGATGATACTTTATTATTATTTTTTTACTTACTCCCTTTCCAGTTTGAAATAGCTGTATTTCTTGTGAGGCAGTACCAAAATGAGTCTCAAATTTCAAACAGTTCATTCTTTGATTTTTTTCCTTTTATTAAAATATAGCTGCTTTTTAAATGTTTTCAGAATTGGCATCTTCCATTATAATTGAATTATTTTCATTTGGGAGAGCTTTCATTATAGGTCACCTCTTCTGTTTTCTCTGAATGGTTTTTATTTATTTATTTATTTGTCTTTGATATCTTTCAGACTTTATGGGCACACAGAATCTCAGTTTAATGAATACCATTATGATGTCCACTTCTATGTAATGAGGATATTTCCACATCCTGGCCAACAGTCCATACTAACATTGCTTTGCTGATGTGGATACAGTAATTACTCACTTTTTCGGAGGCCGCCTATGCGGCAACCTCAACTATCCGGAACACCACCAAGAACCTGGCAGTAAGCAAAAAAGAAAAGAGGCCTTTGATCAGCCAAAATAGGTGTCGTTAGGTGCAGAAGGCTCATCCTTTTACTCATTGGAAAATTCCTCATATTCTCATTCGAAACTCATTTGCTTATTTGGGACGCAGTTTTAATTACCCTGGTTTTAAAGGGGCTCCTTTTTGGTAGGAACATTGATAATAGCAAGAAGTGACAACAAAGTGTAATACAGAGAATATAAAAAGCATGCAGAATAACTGGGGGGGGAAAGCATTACCATTTAATTAAAGAGAAATAATCCTGCAAACTTCAGTGTTTCTGCTGATATTCTTCCCCTGATCCCAGTACAAGACAGTGATAATTGATGTGCTTCATTATTACCGTAAGTCAAAGAAAGGGTTAAGCATACTCGCTTTAAGAGGTTGAGGAAATAGGAGACATTGTTAAGAGAAGGACTTCTGTCTAAAATGGTTAAATTTTTTAGATTGATAGTTTAAATGGTGAGATTCAGTTATCCAGAAAATTAACACGTGAGAAACGTCACTTCTCTGAGACTTGAGTACGTGGAGTGCATACACGGCCTAATTTTTCAAAATTTTAAATGCTATACTGCATTTGTCCGTGTAACAGGGATAGTCCTGAGGTATTTCAGCATTTGTTTTTAAATAACTGTTAAATTGAATACCAATAAAATTTATTTCTTTCAAAATGTGTTGATAGTTTATGGTTTTATGAATTGGTATAGTTTGGGAAAGTTGATGATTGTCTTATGGAAAATGTTTTTTTGTATCTATTGCCAGCCAACCTGCAAAATGAGTTCTTTATTCTAGGCTAGAAACAGAGTAAATTAATTACTTTGAGATTTTTCTCAAGATTTTCTGCCTATTATCAGAGCACATTTATCTCAAGTTGAACTTAGTTTACATGTATTGATTTAGAAGGCAACTGACTTGATGTATTGTAAATCAGAAACTATTTCATATTGTCTCTCTACTCTGCGCAGATGTCACAACCTTATTATTGTATGGTTACCACAGAGACTGGAAATGCGTTATTTTATCCTTTATTGCACTTATATACAATCGTAGAATATGGGCAGAATAGTATTTGCCATCCTAATAACTTCCCTTCTCTGCAGTAGTTTTCTTAATTTCCTATTAATGCTTCATGCTTAATGCCTTGTTAATATCAGGGGTTCAGAAGCTGCTTTTTTCTTCTTGATTCTCCTTAACTTTTTTTCTACCTTCCCTTTTTCTCTTTCATTCCTTCTAGTTTATCTGATGATAACATAAATTTGAATATTATTTATTGAATAACATTTCATGTTGTCGGCTTTTTTTTTTAAGTTAAACATTTCATATTCTATTAAAAAAAATTTAAGATTATTTGTATGGGTCTCAACAGAAAAAGATGCTTCCTAGTCCAACTTTTTATGAGAAACCTTTTATGACTATTCACTGGAGCAGTATATTTCCATTTAAACAATAATTTCGATGTTAACCTCCAACAGGAGTCTTTGTATGTTTGTTAGTGTCTAAATGCTTTATTTTTCTGTTTTTTCAACTTTATCTTAATTTACATTTTATGTTTAGGGACATAAGATACAAATTCTGTTTCCTGATTGATGGTGTGGGGGCATGGGAGTTCCCTGGAGGAACTGAGGGAGTTTCCCTCAATTGTAGCTCTAGCTAAAATAAAGTAACAAAGGCTTTAACAGGACACAATAAATTCTTATTCTCCTCACTATTCAACTAGAAAGAATATATTCTCACAACTGGTTCTTGATCATCTAGTTCTGGAAGCAAATTTGTAGTCAACTACTATCTTACATCCTGGAGTATTTTCCACCTAAATATAATGTTTTCCTCACCTACTGTTCCATTATTCCCCCCTAGATATGTACTTTGAACCAGCAGCAGCAGCTGTTGATGCTAAAAGCTTTTTTGGTAAGAAATAAGAGGGATTGACTAGGGTGAGGGAACTTCACCCCATCTGAATCTGGACAGATCTCACTGACTTTTACTGTATCCAGATTTTCATACAATAGGATTCAAACTATGTAGGGAAGATTTAGAATGCTGAGCATTAGCTTTCTTTCCCTATAGCTGCCTACCACTAACACTCTGCTTAAGGGTCCTTAAGACTAAAACTTGAAAGAAAAAAGTGTCAGGCCTCACAATTTACCATTCAGCAAGTAGCATTTATTTGATGCCTGACTGTGGGTAATATATCCCTCCCCAAACTTCCCCAGGCTTGCCCTCAACCTTGGCCAGAAATCTTCTCCTTCATTTTGGGCTCCCTCTTCCTCATCTCCTGTCAGTCAGATACCTCCTATTTTCTCTCTCACCAGCCTTCACATGATGAAATAGTCTTAATCCTTACCAAAACTAACACTTCTACTTATTCAGTCAATTCCGCTTCATCCTGGCTCCGCTATCTGCTCTATCATCCCCACTCTTTCATCCATTTTCAATCTCTCCCTGTTATGCTGGCTGATTTTCTTCTGCCAAACTCCCCACTTAATCTTTCCATCTCTTCCCCTACCTCCAGGTCCTCTATCATGGGTGCCTTCACTCTCCTCTCTTCCTGGCTCCCTTACAACGTTCCACTGAAGCTGCTCCTAATGATCTTGCCAAATCCAGGGGCCTTTTCTCAGTCTTCTCCTTTGATACTCGCCTAGATTTTTCAGGACGCCAGTCCTCGTGGAAAATAAATAACTAGGATATAATAACCAGTTTAGCTAGACCTGGGTTTCAATCTCATTTCTGACTCTGCTGATCATTTAGCCTCTCAATGCTGGAAGCAACACCAAGATAAATTATGGAGCCAGAGCTAATCTGCATTGAAACACCAGTAAAATTACAGACAACTTTTTAAAATTTTAACTTTTTCTTGACAATTATATCACCACATTCATGACTAAGGACCCTTAAGTTTCTTAGTATGTAGGATGTTTGCATTCATTCATATCAAAATCTTAGAGAGGTTTTTTTTAAGGACTTTTTGGTTCTTGAATCAGACTTATACTGCATTATAAATGAATGAAAAAACACCAGTTGCTTACAATTTACTAAACAATAGGAATACAATGAGAGAAGTTAAGTGGTCCTTCTTCTCAAGGAGATTAACAGTTCTAATGGAAGAGACAATGCATGTAAACGGTTTAAACTTCAAATTAGGTCTAGTGTTCTTCAGGGTACAGCAGCAAAGCATCTTTATTGTCATTTGCACTGTTAAAATCATTCCTTTTTCTCCATATTACTACCTTTCCCCATCTTTATTTCATTTGGAGGTATGTTGGCTCTGTTCACATTCAAGCCCTTAAGCATACACTATTGGGGAAAACAGATAGTAGGTGTAAATATGTGGTGTATACGAAGAGGTATTTATATATGAGGGAGGATGGGAGAGGGCACACACATAAATAATGCCTCAGACTCCTACAGAAGGTATCATTAAAGTCCACTTGGTATGGTCTTAGTACATGGAAGGAGGTGACATTTGACCTAATCCCAGAAAAGGAAGATGTCTTTAAGTAGAAGATTTCTTCCATGTGGAGGAAAAGACCTAGAAGAGGGGACACGGTCTCACAGTGTGAGATGCTTAGCTACAAGACCAGTCTGGCTGGAGTCTGAGTCATGAAGGGGAGCAGTGATGCCTAGTTACAGAGATGGTTGAGTTGTAGTTAAGAAGTTGAAGCTTCACTTCCCCAAAGTAGTAATGATATTAATAAAAATAACACAGTTAAAGGGCCTGGTGGTGACACCGTTTTTGTTTATTTTAATACGTCAGTGACAGACACTGTCTGGTATCAGCACAGGATCTAAAGTGTACCAGCCTGAAATGACTTTCCCGGATGAAAAATGATCATTCAGTAAATACTGAATGGGAGAGGGGACAAGTCATAGACATCCAGCAACTATAGCCTTTACCTAAACTCTCCTCCTTAGCAGTCAGAGCTACCTAAACTGCTTATCCTAAGCAAAAAAGTGACAAAAGTATCGCCATTTTGTGACTAGCTGGCCTTCAGGTTAACAAAATTATGTCATGAAAGACGGTACATAAAAGGAGGTGAGCAGGAAGACAGAGTAGTTAGTACCTGGCCAAGACCATGATGATCCTGGAGTCTTTTTTTTTTTTTAATTTTTATTTTATTTATTTATAAATGTACTACAATCACTTC
>CM053769.1:17063508-17088530 GCA_028658325.1 Potorous gilbertii | reverse complement strand
CCGGAGTCAGGAAGACCTGAGTTCAGATGTAGCATACTTTTCTAGCAGTGTGACCCTTAGGCAAGTGACTTCAGCTGTTTTTACTTCCGTTTCCTCAGCTGTAAAATTAGGACGGTAATAGCACTGCCTTCCAAGGGCTGTTGTGAGGAGAGAATGAGGTGATGACCAAAGCTGTGAGCGTGGTGCTTGATACCACAGTGCGCACTGTGTAAGTGTTGTTACAGCATGCTGTCTGCTCCATCGAATATGAGCAAAGATTGTTTTTGGCCTTTTATATCCCCTTTGCTTAACACAGAGTTTGATCTTTAATATTAGCTGTGCCGGGTATTGCAGTAGAAGAGGGCTTGGAGTGAGGAAGACATGGTTTAATATTCGATCTCAGACCTAGACCTTTACCTTTACTTTTCCTTAACCTCTAAGGCTGCAGTTTCCTCATCTGTAAAATGGGCAGGGTTAGGGGTGTGGTAATTGCACCAATCCTACAGAATTTTTCTGGGGACTAAATAAGATAACATGTGTAAAGCACTTTGTAAAACTCCATACAGTATATAAATGGTAGCTACCATTGCCTTAGTTTATTATCTGTGTTAAAGATCTGACATGGTCAGGCCAGCTTTTGCGTGCTGGGCCTATGTTTTCCCAATGCAGGAACCTTGGCAAACTGCCTTTGAGTCTGATGACCGCACTCCTGGCCTCCCCAGTGCACGTGAGAAAAGTTGTGTCAGCCTTAAAGCACTATATCTCTGTCTCTATCGTCATTACGGTGATGATTAGATTGTCATTTCCTTCGTGATAAACACTATCTTTGATTAAATTTATTATTGCGTCCAGCGTAGTACCTTGTAAGTACTCAAACACTGGTGCTGCTGCTCGTGGTGATGCTAACATGTCCTGTTTTACATAGCGCTTTAAAGTTTTTGGAGCGGATTCCTTCTGTCCATTTGAAAGAAGTAGTTCAAATAATGTTTGTCCCTGTTTTCAGGATGAGAAAGCTGAAGTTCATTCAGAATTCTGGGAGCCAGGGCTCAGCCCCAGGTTCCATATTCAGTGTTTACTCCATCACAATTCGCTGTTACAAGTCAGTAATTTAAGAGAATGACATTTTCATCAAACAACGTAGAAAAAAGATTCAGGAACTTTGTGTAATTTGGAATTGCATGAAATACCAGGATTGGTTATCTCCTAGCCAGAAAACAATAGTTAGAAATTGAAGGTTGCTTAGTCAGTACTTATTTCCCTACCACTCTCCGCTCCCCTCCCTTGGCGTTGTGCCCCTGGGACATAATCTTAATACCTCCTTAGCATCCTTTTCCCTGGAGAGAAAGGTCCCTGTTGTTGCCACAGTATATACTACCTTCATTTTTCTGCTGTAGAAAGTAAAGAATATTTGTAAAGTTGAGGGTTTTTATCCTTATTTTTCCTTCACCAGATGTATGTTCAGCTTTTCTTGGGGTGGATAAGAACGAAGATGGTTGCATTTTCTTTGTGCTATGATTTTGTTTTATGCTACCCTACAAACAAATAACATGATAGCCATATTTGTATACACTGTACTTTGAATCCATGCTTTCATTGAACTTTCGAGAGTCTAGTTAATTTAGAGCTGTTCAGGAAACAAGTGCAACAGTCAGTCATTAAACATGCTATTACTCTGTGCCAGATACTGTGCTGGGGAAACAAAGGCAGAAGACAGTCTCTGCCTGGAACTCACAGTATAAAGGGAAAAGAGCATGGAAATAACTATGTACAAACATGCTGTATACAGGATAAATAGGAAATAATCACCCAAGGGAAGACTTAGAAAATAGAGGGATCTGGAAAGGTAGTCCAGTAGATGGTAGGATTTTAGCTGGAATTTGATAAAAGCCAATTCTTTGGCAGAGATGAAGGGATCATTCCATGCATGGAGGGAAACTGAGGGAAATACCTGGAATCAGAAGAGTGTCTTGTTTGAGTAACAAATAAGGAGGTCAGTGTCACAAGATGAAAGAATATGTGAGGGAAGATAGGAAGAACTGTGTGAGGTGTAAGACCGCTGGAAATGTTTGCTGAGAGAAGCAGGTAACGAAGAGCTCTTAATGGTCCTGGAAGAGGGCATAAGAAACATTACCTGACCGTATTACTACCGGATTCATCGTGCTTTTCAACCTCCCAGAGTAAAATATGTTCTATTAAATGTTGTGCTTGAGAGGTAACATGGCTTAGCGGGAGAGAGCTAGCCCTGTGATTGAGGAAGACCTTATAGATTAGTCCCACCTTTGATACATGTTCTGTGGTCCTGGACAAATCACTTTATTTCTTCTTGCCCCAAGCCGTTCTCAGACAAAAATTGAATTAGATCAAATGAGGCCATCTGGCTTAGTGGATAGCTCTTTAGACTTGGAGTCAGGAAGACCTGAATTTAAATCCTGCCTCACATGCTTAAGAGCTGTGTGTAGAGACCCTGAGCAAGTCACTTATCTTCTCTCAGCCTCATCTGTCAAATTGTCTAACTCACTGCAAATGAGATAACTTATCTTTACATGTTTGCAAACCTTAAAGCTCTTTTGTAAAATACCAACCATTATCGTTAATAACGACAAAACAGTCTGCATTGGTAGGAGTTCTCAGGCATTGTGCTTTGCCCTAGGAATACAAAGACCAAATATGGTCTTTTCCCTCAAGGGGTCATGTTATTGGGTCAGCTAGGTGGCAGCTCCTGGAGTAAGGAGGATCTGAGTTCAAATCCAACCTCAGACATTTGACATTTTCTGTGTGACCCTCACAGAGAGAGAGAAAGAGAGAGAGTGTGTGTTTTGTTAGCCTTGAAGGAACAAATTGGTTTTTTTTGTTGATATTGTTACTGAGGTCTATATATTCTTACAAACTACTTGAAAAGGCATACTTTTTCTGTAGCCCCAGCACTTAGCTTTGAGCAGGCCTGCACAGTATTCAGCCTATGAGCCACTTGGGGCCCTTGAAAGGATTTTGGGTGGCCTGCAACAAATATAGAGGATGTAAAACAGCCTGCACAACGTACTGCTTGCAGGCTGTATGTGTGGCCCCGGCATCCAGCCTGGCAGTAGCAAGCACTTAACCGGTGCTTGTTGGTTTGACTGTTACTAACGAATCCCGGCTTCTTTTGTGAACAGATTTATCAGGCTGAGTCAGAGCATGATTCAGCTAACTCCATTTTACTGTATTTTTCTGTTACTGTCTTAACTGTCTTCTCTTACCTCCAGATCTTCCACTCCCCCATACTTCTTTGAGCAACAGAGAGACTGAAATAAGGCAGTATCCAAATTTAGACCCTGAGTTCATGCCCCTGGAGTCTTTGTCTTGCAGTTGAAGGATGTGCTGAAACACCAGACATAATCCATTCTTTTCTCCAACACCGTTGCTAATGTTAGCAACTTTGTCTTATGTCTCAGTCTTTTTCTCTTAATACTTTAAAAAATAGATTAGATACTTGAATAACATGACCAATTCAAAAACATTCACTTTTTCAGTTATGTAAAATGACTAGTTGTGTTGCCATTCCTCTGCCTTACATATTAAAATCATGATGGACTATATCACTCGCTATGTTTTTCCCACCTTCCAGATTTGTAGAGAAGATAGTTTTTTCATTTGTCCTTTTTTTTTTTTTAATCCAGACACTAGTGAGGAAAAGCAAGGGTGCTTTCTTTCTTATCAAAATCTTAGGTTTGTGTTGCATTTCTGAGATTCCAAGGCAAATGTTTTTTCCTCCAAAAGATAACACAAATAGAACTTTAATTTCTGATCTCCCAATTCCCTTTGTTAGGTCATCTTTAGCTATACTTATTTTGTAAGTCTTAGATTAAATTTCAGTCCTTTAGAAAACTAACTGAATAAATTCAGAAATGAACTTACTGGTCGATGTGCGTGAAACAGAATATTAATTTCAAACATAATACATAATAAATGTAGTCATGTTTGAGCTAGGCTATAACATAAGCCTCTTATCTGGGAAAATTTAGTGTTGTTAGGTTACTGTCCAATTTAATTCAAAATGTGAGAATTCTTAAAAATCTAAGAAAACAAAATACTCCTTTCAGTGGAGGTCTTATCAAGTCACTTGAATGCATTGAATGTGCTTTAATGGTGATCTTTAGGCATCTTCTGTTTTTTCACATCTTCAGTGACAGGCCAATCCTATGAAAATATGGTGACTGAGATCATGTCAATGGGCTATGAGCGAGAGCAAGTAATTGCAGCACTGAGAGCCAGCTTCAACAACCCTGACAGAGCAGTGGAGTATCTTTTAATGGTGAGTGGTTTGTTTTGTCTTACTGCTCTCCTTTTTTCATCTTTTTTTTAATCCCTTTTTCACCCTTCTCTCCTCACGTTCCCTCTCTCTGTAAAAAGCATTGTCTCTCTAAAAATAATCCTGATAAAAATAATCCAGATGTGTAATCTTTTAAAGTGTGTACAGGCTAGAATCTGGGAAGTAGTCTACTATCAAATTACCTATCTGTAAGTTGATTACATTCAGCATCTCTGTCTCCTTTGAGTAGTTCCCCAAATGTCTCACTGTGACTTAGTCTCTTTATAGAGTTATCAAGTTATGGTTAGTTATCAAGCCTTTGCTTAAAGATCAAGCATTTTGGCAATCACTATCTAGAAATCATCCTTAACCATTCTCAGGTCACCACATTGCAGGAGTAGGTTGACTAGTTCTGATAACTTTATGATTCAGCATCAGTTAAACTCTGTTAATTACCTCTGGCAAATATTAAGCCTAGACCAGCCTTCCCTTACCCTCTAACAAGTTTCTGAGCCATCTACCCTTATCAGTCAGTTTCTCAGAGAATGTAAATTCATAGTAGTCCTGGTTAGAATATTTTGGGAAATCATAGCTGCTAGCTGAAAAAAATCCTTTCAAAAGTAAATAAAAATTATCATTTAGTACCACCGTCCTCATTAGTGCAGGTGATTAGGACTTATTCAACATATTCCCCGTTTAAAATAACTGTAGAACATAGGTTAACAGAAAGGCAGAAAATCCCTCCATTGTTTTTTTAGTACTCTTTTAAAGCTATAGCTTAGATATTTGTCCTTTGTAAATAACCAATACCAGTTAACTCTGCCAGTATGGAATTAAATGTTTTCTCCCTGAATGAATTTGGGCAGAAGGGGTAGACAGAGTTAACTTGTAGTGCCTTTTGAAAGATGTTGGGATTGTACACCTTCCCAGTTGTGTTTTTAGTTGAAAAGATTAAAATTTCATCAATCTGGATTTCCATTAATCCAAAAAAAAATCTTAGATTCCTTGACAGCCAAACAAGAGTCTAGATAAAATATTATTGAGAGACCAGTGTGTAAACCCTCCTAACAATGAAAGTTGTCTTGAAATAGAATGGAGTGAGTGCCTCCTTGAATTCAGAGGGCTCCCTGTTATTGAATGATCAGATAGGGAATGTTGTGTAAGAAACTCCCAAACGTGGTAGGAAGTTGGAATAGATGATGCCTAAGATCCCTTCTAAGATTCTGTTGTTTAGAAATAGCCGAGTTCTCCACTCACTGTTACAGCCCATCTGCAAACTCAAACCTCGTTCCCTGAGGCCTGACCACATCAAGCTCAGTAATCTTGATTAAGTCATTAAACTTTCTAGGATCCATTTCTTCATTTATAAAATATAGAGGCCAGACTATGTTTTATAAACAAGATGTTTGTGGTGTGTCTAGAAAATGGAGAATTTTGCAATCAGCTAGAGTGGCGTATGCAATAGTGGGCAGATAATTTCTGTCTATATTGATCTGTGTCATTTAAGGGAAGATAAAGGACTTCAGTGTGTTAATAAAGAGAAGAAAGAGTAATTGCAGGAGTTCTGGACAGAAGATCAGAGGGAAGGTTGGAAAAAAATGTGCCATGAGGGGAGGGGAGGGAAGGAAAAAGGGTTACTGAACACTTGGTGCTGAGTGGTGGGTATGGCGCCCTTCTATGGAAGGAGCTGTTTCAGGAAATGATGATGGGGATTTATAGTTACCATGAGGAGGAAGTTGAGCTGAGAGTCATGGTCAAAAAACAGAGACAGATGGTAGTGGATGTAGCTCCTTGCTAAGGGCCTGTCCTGGTTTAAAAGATGAAATCCAAGAATTAAGCCTGGAATTCCTTAAAACATAGTTCAAAGTAGAGAAATCTGGGACCTCTAAATGGGAATATGACTCTGGGGTGATATATCTTAATTAAAGGTGGTGAGGTGGAGGGATATGTACAGAAGGAAATAGTGAGTTGTATAGAAAGATGTCTAGTGGGAAACTATAAGGGGAAATCTTCAGAGAAAGAAAAAGAAATCACATTCATTGTAGGAGAATGTTCTATAGAGTACTTTGAATGAACAAAAAAGAAGTATTTTTAAGCCCAGAATAGAAAAATGAATTGCTTGGGTTTGGTACATTCATCACAAGCTGCTTTTGGGGTAAATTTTGTACTGGAAAGAACCAAATAAAGATGGCAATAAGGAATTAAAATTCAAGTTAAGTTAGGATACAATAAAGAGAACCTAACTTCACTTAATTTGTTCAAGTCACCAGACTTTGACAAACCTAGTATACTGAAAGAACTAACTTATGTGATTGATAAGCTGCTGGTGATGATATTTGAAAGACCATGGAGCATGGAAAAAGTACCAAAAAAATGTTTTTTCATATGAACCTAAGTGTATTTCTAGTTTTCCCTCATCGATATTGGTGTGAGAACTAATGTTGACAGCAGAAAAGCTGGATTCAAATTCTTGCTTTACTTCACTGTTTCCACAGTCTCATTCATGTTGTCAGGCAAAAAAATATTTATGAAGCGTCTGGAATGTGCCCGGCCATTGTTAAGTGCAGTATAGACTTTCCTCATTTGTAAAGAGAGTTAGGCCAGGTGATTTCTGTGGTGTAAAGTAAATGCTGTTACTTCTATGATTAGCTACACATTTAGAGTCTTGGGGCACACATAAGTCCAGAAGAAAGTGGTGGATGGGCAATTTTTGGAGGAGGCCCTTGTTGAAATATTTTAAATCCAGCGGTTGTGGCCTATGGATATAATGGCACAGGACTTCCAAGGGAGATGGGACATGGTGTTTTACTAAAGAGAGAAGAATCTTCATCTTTCTGCGACCTCTGGTAACTTTCTGGTTACTGTGGGCATGTTCTTTTTTTCTGCTAGCCAGTCTCTTGGTACTTTGCGGTAACAAATCCATCATCCATCTGTAGGAGAAAGCACTATTTAATTGGTACAAAATGGAATTACTTTTCAAAAGCTGTTAAAATAGAACTTACTTTTAAATTGACAGCACATTTAGGATAATAGTTTAATAGTACCAACATTGGTTTAATCCGTTTTACCTTTTTTTGTGTGTGTTTTTGAGATTGTTAAGACGGTAACTGGTCGAAATTGTCATAATTACTCTGTTTAGAAACTATAATCCTGCTTCTCTTAGAATACATCACCCCAGTTTGACCTGTTCTCTTGCTTTGAGGCTGTATTGTACTAGAAAAGTTAGCTTTAGCAATATGAGAAGTAAAAGAAATCAAAGGAATTAGAATCAGCACTGAGGAAACAGAACTGTCATTCTTTGCAGATGATGTGGTGGGTATACTTAGAGAGTCCTAGGGAATCAAATCAAAAACTACTGGAAATAATTAACCAATTTTGGCAAAGTTGAAGGACATAAATTAAACCCATATAAATCTTCAGCATTTCTATATATTACTAACAAAGCCCAGCAGCAAGAGATAGAAGGAAATTCCATTCAAAGTAACTGTAAACAGTATACAATATTTGGGAGTCTGTATGCCGAGACAAACCTACAAACTATATTAACACAATTAGAAAACACTTTCCACTCAAATAAAGTCTGACCTAAACAGTTGGCAAAATATCAGTTCATGGATAGCCCAAGTTAATATAAAAATGACAGTTCTGCCTAAATTAATGTAATCAGTGCCATACCAATCTAACTACCAACAAATTATTTTATAGAGGTAGAAAAAAACAAAATTAATTTGCTTGAACAAGAACATCAAGGAAATTAATGAAAAAAATGCAAAGGAAGATGGCCTAGCTGTTGTACCAGATTCAAAGCTGTAAAGCAGCAATCATCCAAACTTTCATACTGTGGCTGAGAACTAGTGGGTCAATGAGTAGGTTAAGTATGTGAGGCAAACTAGTCAGTGACTATAGTAATCTACTGTTGGATAAACCCAAAAAGACTCCAGCTTCTGGGATAAGAACTCACTATCTAACAAAAAGTGCTGGCAAAACTGGAAAACAGTATAGCAGAAATTAGGCAGGGACTAACATCTCACACTGTATAACAAGATAAGGTCACAATGGGTAAATGATTTAGACATAAAAGGTGATACCAAAAGCAGATTAGGAAAGCAAGGAATACTTTACCTGTCAGGAATATGGAGAAAGGAAAAATTATGACCAAGTGAGATAAAGAGCATTATGAAATGCAAAATGAGTAGTTTTGATTACATTATTAAAATTAAGAAGATTTTGCACAGACAAAGCCAGTGCAACCAAGATCAGAAGGAAAACTTCTTGTTGTCTCTTCTCTAAGAAGACCAAAATGACATCATTATGGTAAAGTGAAGTTTCAGCGTGTCCCAACTGTGGCTGATCAGACTAGTACAAGTTTGGAATGCTTTACCACAGATTGGGTACAAAGTCCATGGAACATTTGGGGTGGATACTCTAAATTTGTACCTCCTGTGTTTCCTTTGAGCTATTTAATTCTGCTTTGCTCATAGAGCACAGAAGGAAAGCAGAAAGCTTGAAAACATTTTTTTTTACAGTGTCTCTGATAAAAACCTCCTGTCTCAAATATATGGGGAACTGAGCCCAATTTGTAAGAATACAAGTCATCCCCCAACTGATAAGTGATCAAAGGATATGCAGTTTTCAGATGAAAAAATTAAAGCTCTCTATAGTCATGTGAACAAAATCCTCTAAGTCACTATTGATTAGAGAACTGCGAACTGCAGCTCTGAGATACCACCTCACATGTACCAGATTGACTAAAGATTTGAAAAAATTGGAACATAGATGCAGTCAGTGGAGTTGATTATCACACAGTGTGGCTGTTACTGTGTGCAGTGTTCCCCTGGTTCTGCAACTTCACTCTGCATCAGTTTATGTAAGTCTTTCCAGTTTTTCTGAAATCCACCAACTCATCATTTCTTATAATACTATAGTATTTCATTACATTCATAAACCAAAACTTGTTTAGCTATTCCCCAATAAATGCACATCCCTTTAACTTCCAATTCTTTGTCACCACAAAAAAAAGGTCGCTATAAATATTTATGTACGTGTGGGTCCTTTTCCCTTTTTTTAATGACCCCTTTGGGATATAGACCTGGTAGTGGTATTTCTGGATCACAGGATGTGCACAGTTGGATTGCCTTTTGGGCAACTTTCCAGAATGTTTGAGCAGTTCACAACTCCATCAGCAAATGGGAGAAGAGCAGTACAGTGATCGAATACAATTCCAAAAGACTTGTAATGGGAAATGTTATCCACATCCAGAGAAAGAGCTGCGGAGTCTGAATGCAGACTGAAGCATATATATTGTTTTTACTTTTTGGGATTTTTTTTTAGGTGACTTTTTTCCTTTTCTGTTTTTTCTTTAACAACAAGAGTAATTTTAAAATATATTTACATAATTGCACATGTATTACCTATATTAGATTGCTTGGCTGTCTTGGTGAGGAGAAATGGGGGGAGGGAGAGAAATTTGAAACTCAAATATTATTTTAAAAAAACGTTAAAAGCTCTCTTTACATGTAATTGTAAAAAAATAAAGTATTAGTTACCAAAAAAAGGAGTGAAACTAGAATTCAGAGGGTACTTTTGAGTCAAGGTTGTTTTTCATTTTATCTTTGTATATTCCTAGCACCTTCTATATATAGTACCCACTGATTCAGTGCTTGTTGAATTGAACTTATAAATCGTAGCCCAGTGTCTTATTCACTATGCCAGACACTTCTCCCTCTTCTCCCATTCGCTATGTAAGTGAATAAATAGCAGTGATGTGTAAAACTGTGATAATTCACTCATTTCCCTATACACGAAATTCAGACATCCTTAATGGCAAATGATAGGGATTTGTCATGTTGTATGTAACCTGTAATAGGTCAGATACTTGTTGGCTGGGGCCGATTAAAAATTGTCCCTCTTTTCATTCATCCTTTGTTTTCCAGATCAATTTAGGGCTTGGTGCTAGCCTTTCTCAGCATGGAATATTTCTCTGTAAGGCTCATCCCTTTCTCATGTCAGTTCTAGTTTCTCCTGGAGCCTCCATTTTGTTAAAGGGCTCAGACTAGCCTTCATTCTTTCCTTCCTTCTTTCCTATGTACATATTTGTTGTATTTTTTTTTTTAAGGAAAAGATCCACATTCTCATTGAAAGAATTGTTGTTCAAATTTACAGTGATATCAAAAGACTGGAACAGTTTGTATTGGAGGGGTCATAGGTATAGATAGACACTCTTAATGCATTGTTGGTAAAGTCATGATTTTGTACTGTTTTGAAAAACAGTTTCAAATTATGCAAATGAACTAAAACATCCCTGGCTTTTAACCCAGTGTCCATTAGTAGGCACATACCCCAAGGAGGTCATTGATTTTTCAAAGTATCAGAATATTTATAGTATTGATTTTTTGTGGAGGCAGGGGAAAATGAGTGTCTGTCAGTTGCAGAATGGCTAAAGAGTGTGGTCATGAATATAATAGAACATGACTGCAGAGAAAACTGGAAGAGTTATGTGAGCTGATGCAGAGGAAAGTGCCCACAGTGGTTATAATGATGTAAATGCAACAAAGGAATGAAAAGTGAATGTTAGCGTGGCCCTAAAGCAGTGTGAGACTGTCCCATACCCCTCCTCTTGCATAGGCAGGAGGACACTGCGGTGCTGGGAGAGGGAAACATTGCAGATGTTTTCAGATTTCCATTGTTTAGCCAATTATTCTTTTTTTTTTTTTCCTTTAAAAATATTTGTTAGATAGGATGACTTTCCAGCACGGCTGTGTTGGAGATACTAACTATGAACCAGTCAGAAATGGGAGCATTATAAAGCACGGCTTGATTTGTTGTTGTATTAATTATCAAGCTTTCAGTGGTGAGAATGTTCATTCAGATTAACCTTGAAAGGTGTGTCATGCATACAGTTTGTCCCCACTCTCCCCCACCAAAAGTATGGTTTATAAATAGATTACCGATGGTTGCAAAAACAAGAGGAGTTCCCCAACTAGATAAGATAGGTATATAGGTATAGAGCTGTTTAAATTTTCTCCATTGACTTCAGGATTACATTTCATAGATAATTTGCAGTTTGCCTCATTTTTTATCATAGTAAGTTTAGAATTTAAATGAGGTATAATATTTTTTCATAAGAAATGAGCTTATGCCCTTATCTTAAGGAATGATAGCATTTTGGATGTTAGGTAGAAAATGTTTTTGCATCATCTCTAGATCTAATTTCCCAGAACTGTCTCCCCGTCATTTCCACATCCCACTTTTTTATCTCCTAATTAATTGGAGTGGTGTTCGGTGGAACTGTCAGTAACAACTCACATACAGACAGAACCTTGACTTGTTTTACTCATTAAAAGGGGTAACATTTTGGTGAGTATTACAGAATCTCTAATATTTTTGCTTCTCTTTACCTAGTTTAATGTTAAGGAATTTTAAAATTTAGAAATGATGTATGTTTTAGGGTATCCCAGGAGATAGAGAGAGCCAGGCGGTGGTGGATCCCCCCCAGGCTGCCAGCACGGGGGCTACTCAGTCTTCAGCAGTGGCAGCAGCTGCAGCCACAACAACAGCAACAACTACTACTACTACTACTTCTGGAGGTAAAATCGAGATCTCTGGGTTATGGAGGGAGTGTTCCTGAGGACACTTTACTTCAGTGGAAACACTTGTCTTCCTCATACATTTTAACTTAAATATTAAAGAAACTTGTCTAGAGGTCCCAATAGATGAGTGTAAAAATGTCTGCTTAGTTCATTGTTATTTTTAAGTGTATTATAGATGTGAGTATTTCTATGATTATTCATAGAAACAGGAAACTTGGTCATTCCACAGCCTGTTATGATAAATTTTTAAGTGTTGGAAAAATGTTACCTGTGTGCTGGCACTTTCCTGCTCATGTTTTCTATCTCCTCTTATAACAAAGTAGTAGTCATTACCCTTGAGGGAAACTTCAACCCCAAAACATTATTAACTTGCCTTTGCAATTATAAGTTTTTATCATTGCATTTGTCTTGTTTTAAGAGTGAAATCATAATTAAGATTTACAGTTTTACTAGCTTTTACTTTAAGGAATGTTGTAAAGAAATATGAATATTAATGGTCTTTATAGTCCTTTGAAGACTACTGACATTCATTTTGTCATGCTGTTTTTGTCAAATTTGCCTTAATTAACTATTTTCTAAAATTTCTAAGTTAGACAATTATAACTCCCCATCTTCCAACATTTGAAAGTTTTACTGTTAATTTGTCACTTTGGGTTGTTGGGTTAACTTAAATCTCAGTAGCTGTTTGAAATACAGGATTTCCTTAAAGCTCATTTGTTTTTGAAGTTTTAAATATACATGCAAACACATATGCAAAGATTTTGCTGCAATGATTAAAAGTCTGTTTTATAATTCTAATTTTATCCACCTGGTTCTTTGTAAAATTGCTTGCTTGTATTCATTTGCGGAGCTCAAAGCCTAGCTATGTGTCTGGATATTTTTTAGACTTCTCTTTTATTTTCTGTTGTGTCTTCTTTTTCCTGTCTTTTCCTTCCCTACCCATTGAGAAGTTAAGAAAAATAAAACTAAGTTTAAATATATGTAGTCATGCAAAAGAAATTCTTGCTTCAACCATGACCAAAAAAAGAAAAGGGATGGGGGGGAGTAAGAAAAAGTACCATGTATGTCTGTCTGCAGTCAGTGTTTCACATTTCTATGTCTAGATGGATAACATTTCGTTATGAGTCCTTCGGAATTGTGGTTCATCATTGTACTAATAAGAGTTAATTGTATTTGCAGTATTATTGTATAACTTGTTCTGGTTCTACTCACTTCACTTTGCGTCAGCTCATTCATGTCCTGCTAATAAGGTTTTCTGATCATCTCATTCATATCCTGGAATTTGTTTAGCCATTCCCCAATTAACAGCGTCCTCTCAGTGACCAATTCTTTACCATCACAGAAGCACTGCTATAAGCAAATATGAATAGTAATAGATTGTTATTAGATAAATAATTATACACATACACACACAGACACATTGGTCCTTTTATTCTTTGGTCATTTTGGGGCACAGTACTAGGAACAATTTTGCTGACTCGGAGCATGTACATTCAGTAGCTTTGGAGAATTACAAATCACTTTGCAGAATGATCACGCCAATTTGCGTTTCTCTTATCCATGCATTAATGTCTTTTCCCACTTCCCCTCCCTCCAGCATTTTTTGTTTTCCTTTTTTGACACCTTAGTTCATCACTTTTCATTTATAATAATTCCTAATAATTATTAGTGATTTAGAGCCTTTTTTTAGTTGGCTTTGATAGCTTAGATTTCTTCCTCTAAAAACTGCCTATTCATTTCAGTACTCTGTACTCACTTAAATTCAGTTCACCAGCAGAACAAGACATGACACGTTGCTGATGTCCGTTGGTCTTTGAAAACAAAGGACGAAAAGCCACATTCATGTCCTTTGACTATTTCCCAATTGGAGAATGGCTCTTATTCTCATATATTTTACTCAGGTCCCTATATTTTTTAGATATGAAATATCAGAGATACACATAGCTGACCATATTAATAACAGAACCACAAAATTGTATTATTTCAGTAGATATAGAAAGCTTTGGGCTAGATATGATACTCCTATTAAAACAATAAAAAGCACAGGAAAAATGGAGTTTCGAGTTTTCTTTAAATGGCATAGCATTTATCTATAGAATCAAGAGCAATCATTCCTTTAATGGGATTAATGTAAGTCTTTTTAAAGTAAGAGCAGAAGGGAAGCAGGAACACCCATTACTATCATAACTATTCAGTATTGTACAAGAAGTGCTAGCTATAGCAACATGAAGAAAAAGTTAAATGAACCAGGAGTAAAGGAAAAGAAAACAAAATGATCACTTTTTTCCCCTACGTGACATAATGGTTTAGACTCACAGAACGTCTTAAACTGTGGGTCTTGATCCCAGTTTAGAAGTATTACAGGCAACATGACGGAAAAGAGTAAGAAGCGCCCTGGTTTAGAGAAATCTAAATAGTCAGCTAAAAGAATGAAGCAAAAGAATTTAACTTCAACAAAGTTTCATGATATTATAATCTATATCCACAGAAGTCATTAACATTTCTATATGTTATCAACCAACTCCAGAAAGAAGAGATAGAGAAATAATGTTTAAAATAGCTGTAAACACTATAAAATACTTAGGAAACCTGTCTGCCAAGCCATAGAGAGGAACTATATATGAAAACAGTTAAGAAAACACTTCTCACACAAAAACAGACTTAGATAATTAAAGAAATATTAATTGCTCATGGGTAGATATAGCGAAAATTGTAAAAATTACTATATTTCCTAAATTCATTCATTCAGTACTGTACCAGTCAAGTTACTTAAGAATTGTTCTTTATAGAGCTAGAAAAACATGTAGTAGAACAAAAGTTGTTATGATTTATCCAGAAAAATTTTTTTAACTGAAAGGAAGAGGACCTAGCAGTGCCATAACTCAAACTCTACTATAAGTTCTTATCATAACAGTTCGGTACTTGATGAGAAATAGAGTGGTTGATTAATGGAATAGATTAGATTTGCAATAATGGCGAAACAGATGAATGAACACAGTTGACCTAATGTTTGATAAATCCAAAATCCTAGCTCTTAGGGCAATAACTCACTAAAAACTATTTGGAAAAACTGGAAAATAGTCTGTCAGAAACGAGGTATAATCAATATCTCACTCTGTATGCCAAGATTTGCTTTAGATGGGTACATAAATTAGACATAAAAGAAGACATTGTAAGTAGAACATAGAAGAAATTACCAGTCAGGTCTATGGAGAGAAGAGTTCATATCCAAACAAGAGATAAAGAGACTCCTGAGAGGTAGAATTGACAATACTGATTACATACATTTTTTAAAAATATACAAACCAAACCAGTGCAGATAAAATGAGAAGAAAAAACAGGAAACTGGGAGGAAAAATCTTTGCGATGTTTAATATATTTTAAACATCCTTTTCATTAATTTTCATTTTTAAATGAAAGTCTCATTAGTTAAAAGTTCCTAAGACTTAATGTCTTTAACTATTTTTGAAATCTACATTATTTACTACTTTAGGGGGAGGGTACAGAAGGTTTTCCATATTGCACTTAGCTTTGTGTCCATTTAGTAAATGGAGAGTCAAACAACTTGTGAATCTTGGACCAGTGGAAATCCATCCTTCATGTTCTATTACTTTAATTAAATGGGTTGTATGCTATTTGGGTCCCACCGTTAGATAATAAATTTGTAGTATTTTACTTTTTAGACTCTTATACGTCTAGATTTAAAAGATTCATTTACTCCCTTTAACTTTATTTTGGAATTTAAATCTATTTTTAGTTTTCATTGTGACATTATGATTTAAGACCCTGTTTTACGGAATACTTTTGTGTGACTTTCAGGACACCCACTTGAATTTTTACGGAACCAGCCTCAGTTCCAGCAGATGAGACAAATTATTCAGCAGAACCCTTCCCTCCTGCCGGCCTTGTTGCAGCAAATAGGACGGGAAAATCCGCAGTTGCTGCAGGTGACTTTAAAGCGGTGTTTTCAGTCAGTTACCACTAGCTTTAGCATGCTTGCTCTCCTTTGCAAAAGACTCTTTTCCCTGAAAACCCAGCCCATCCCCCAGGAAGCTAAAACTCCTTCCCTGTCAGTAATGAGTTAATGAGCATTCATTACTGAGTAACAGAAGACAGTAACTCTGTCTGAGCTTTTAGTATGGTTAATACATGTAAACATAAGGTTAAGCACTGTGCTTTTAGGCAGGGATGAAGAAACCATTTACAGATTTGCTAATGCTTATCATGTAGGTCCAGTATAATTCTGTATGACTCGGAGCATTTCTTCCTATTACTATTTATAGTTCTTACCAACCAATCAGAAAGACCAGCAACGCTTTATTTTAGTGTATTGTTTCTTCTGTCCTCCAATGCACCGCAGCAAATCAGCCAACATCAAGAGCATTTTATTCAAATGCTAAATGAACCAGTTCAAGAATCCGGTGGTCAAGGAGGAGGTGGGGGTGGCAGTGGAGGAATAGCGGAAGCTGGAAGTGGTCACATGAACTACATCCAAGTAACACCTCAGGAAAAAGAAGCTATAGAAAGGGTGAGTTGTTTTTTTCCACCAATCTATCTACCAGTCTGCAATCTGTCAGGAATACAGTTAGCGAGGGGGTGAGAATATGTAATTATCATTATTAGATTAAATGAATAAAACCCAGAACCAAACCAACCATTTAGTGATATTCCAGATTATCAGAGTTTGGCCAGTGTTTTTTACTTTATTACCAAGTAGTGTAATGTGCGTGAGTGATACAGAGTAATAGGTGTACGAAACCTACACACTGCTGTGGAAGTAAATTTGGGCATCTTATTTAAGGTAAATCAACTTTGCTATCTTAATAGCCCTTCGTAGATATTTAGTCACATTGGAAGCAGCTTTATCGAAAGGGATATGAAAATGTTGTTTAATTGGTTCAGTCATGTCTGCCTCTTTGTGACCCCATTTGAGTTTTCTTGGAGTGCATGTCATTTCCTTCTCCATCTCCTTTTACAGATGAGGAAACTGAAGCAAACACGGTTGGGTGATTTGCCCAGGGTCATACAGTTAGTATCTGAGGCCACATCTGCACTCAGGACCATGAGTCTAGCATTCTGTCCACTGTGCCACCGAGCTGACTAACATGAAAATAGACCTCACTAATTTGAAAGTTTTGTTTGGATGAGGCAGAACTTCGCATAATTTTAAAGGGGGGAATGTTTAACATATTTTCTTTGTTTTCATCGATATATTTTATGTTTATATCACCTTCATTCCTGAGTATATACCTCCCTGTGTCCTTTATTTAACAATCTGTCCTTTGCTTCTTCATCTGCGTTCTGTTCCATCTCTGGACTGCGGTCTTAACTTCACTCTAGTCTGACAACACATTGAATGTTCTGTATCCATGGGATGCACTTCTGCAAATAAAAGAAGTACATTTTCTCAATTCTTCCCTTGCACTTACATTATATGTACATCCTGTATGTAGTCTCCTTTATTAGAATTTCAGCTCTTTGACAGCAGGAAATAGGCTTCTTCCTTTCTAGTATCTCCAGTGCTTAGCATAGTGGCACATAATGAACACCTAATAAATGCTTAGCAACTGACTGATTGATTGCTCCCAAGGCCACACAGTAAGTTAGCAGTACTAGTAGGACTAGGAAAACCTATTTAAATCGGTGCTCATTCCGCCATGCCATGCTGTGTTGGCCCTTGTTTGGAGTTCTGTATGCCATGGGGAATCTTTTAATAGCCAGAGTACCATTTCTCTATTTTGCAGCTATTTTTGGCATTAAAGTTACCTTTTTTCATTGAGTTTCGCAAGCTTAGGAATTCATTTTCATTAGAAATGATTAATTCATGCTGCAATCTTACTCTTTTGAGGAAAGTATTCTTCAAAATTGTTCTCTTGATAGCATTTCAGCAACAAGGTCCTAATTTGGTTTTCGCAATCTGATTCTCTGCTCTTTGTAAGAGATTTCCCAGGTGTTAAGCTGTTGAATTTGGGGAGTTTTCTTCAGTTTGCATGAATATCACAGAAATACTGAGAGTAGGGTTATTCTGTCTCTTTTTCCCATTCCTGTTAAGGGTAACATCTGGCTAGGGGTAGGCTTGCCCACAATTTTGTTAGATGCCAGAATTGGTCCGTAATAAATCAATTTATGTGAAAAGCTGCAATAATAACCTGACAATGAGCTAAATGAGTTATCTCTCTGAATTTCAGTTTTTAAAGATATGTAATTAGTAATAATTTTTGCTAGACTTGTTAGTGTTAATAGCATTTTCTATGAAAGTACACAACGTGCAGTGTAAATCCAAAAATCTACTAAATTAGGCATAATAAGAGCCATTATCCACGTTTTTTCTATTGCAGTATATTTTCTTATTAACAGTAATCTTAGAAGATCATTTCTAAGTTATCCTACTAAATAGAATTTTCCTTAGTAATAAAACAGTAGACATTTTCTGGCATAAAATGCTGGGTTGGAATAAGTTTAAATAGTAAAATCTAATACATAGACCAGTGTTTAATCTTTTTTTTTTAAGTTAGACTACAGTAGACCTTTTAAAAGTAGGAAATGATCTCTTCTTAAAAGAAGAATAATCATGAAATAGTCCCAAGTATTTTTTTCCTTGCAGTTAATAGCCCTTGTACCATCATTTGTTTTTGAGGGAATATCACAAAGCCAGGTAATCTGTTGCCATTTTGGCTGTTTGTGTCTTGTACAGTGGATAGCTCAGAGCCCTCAGGTTCATATAGGCAGTGGTTTTACTAAAATCATATTCCAGTACTCTCAGGTAGAAGCAGCTCTCTAAGCAGTTTAAAAGAAGCAGGCCTGGGGATAAACACAGACAAAGGCCATTGCAAGAAGGGTAAAAAGCAGTGATCAGAAAGATCCCTCAGGACCCATGAGCTCCATGTTATTGTATCTGAAGAGCCCACAGCTGCCTGTCAGATCAGTCCAGTGGGGACCGGCGTGGGTCTGTAACTCAACTTTTTACTTACTATATCTGGTTCATGTGATCCACAATATCTGTTCTTTTGTTTATGTGATAAATAAAAGTAGAGTTAATAAGAGTGGTGACCTGGGTGGCAAGCCTCTGGATTAGGTGACTAATCCATGCACTGAGTTGATAAAGCTTAAAATGTTCCAGGTGTTTGGGGTTCATTGACACATTATTGATGAATGATGATTTGGTATTGTAAGATACACTTAAATACACTTAAATTTGTGTAGTAGCAGTTTACATTTTCATTTATGTGCTGCAGTAAGCATGTTGGGTTTAATTTCTAAATATATTTTTTCTCTTTGCAGTTAAAGGCATTAGGATTCCCTGAAGGACTTGTGATACAGGCTTACTTTGCTTGTGAGAAGAATGAGAATTTGGCTGCCAATTTTCTTCTCCAGCAGAACTTTGATGAAGATTGAAAGGGACTTTTTTTTTAATCTCATACTTCACCCCAGTGCATTACACTAACTTTGTTCACTGGATTGTCTGGGATGATTTGGGCTCATATCCATAATACTTGGTATAAGGTAGTAGGTGGTTGGGGGTGGGTGGGAGGGGGATATAGGAAATAGGGCAGGAATAAATACAGTGCATGTCTGCTTTAAATTAGCAGATGCAGAAAATCCACACAGTGTAAAATACTATACAACCAAAAAATCAGCTTTTGCAGGTATTTAGTTCCTTCTATAAAACTGTAGGTAATTTTTCCTAGGTTTTCACTCTTTTTAGTGTACTAGATCCAGAAATTTAGTGTAATGCCCTGCTACTTGTTTCTTTTGACTTAACATTGGTTTTGGAGAGAGCCTTTGCTACCTAGAATCTACAATCTCTATTTCATGGCAACACTGGATAATGGCTTTGTGAAATTCAAAAGATTTTTGGAGCAACTGTAAACATAAATGCCAAATTATAGGTGGTTATTTTTGCTGCTTCAAATATGTATGAAATTAGTGTAAGAAAGCCCATTCTTTCATGTTAATTGCTGGGGGCAGGGAGAAATCCTTTCTGATGAAAGTCATTACCGCTATTTTAAAATTCCTTGATCATTGAATGTGAGACCCCTTCTAACATGATTTAAGAAGCTGTACACATACAGGTAAAGTTATTTTCCTGTTGATGATTTTTTTTCTTTTGGTGAAAAAAATGGTAGAAACTTAATTACTGTTTACTTCAATGTTATATTGCAGTAAAAGTTTTAAAATAACCATTGCATGTTTGCTTTTGATGTATCCCATTGTGAAATGAGCACTTTTGGGGCCAATGGAGAAATGTAGCATTCACTCTCCCTTCTCTCTCCCCTCCCCTCAGCAGAAATGTTTTGAGTTCCAACTGCTACCTTTTTTTAAACTGATTAAAAAGCTGATCCAGTATAAAATTGAAGGAAATATTTCAAGACTAGTCTTCTGATGCTTGTACACTTTTTCCCCTTTCTCATACGCGAGTATACGGCCAACTCAAGCCACTGGCATTGTATTGCTTTCTTTAAAAAAAAAAAAAGTGCATAGAACTGTCTCCAGCAACTTTTCTTCCATTAGAACAAAAAGGGCAAAACCTATTGGAAGGGTTGGGAAATGGAAGCTGGGGAGATATAAGACTTTGGAAAATAGACAAACAATCAAGGTAACTCATGGCATATTAAAAGGAAAATCTTAATAGCAGTGTTGGCTTTCTTTTGTTTTGTTTTACCCTTTTTATTTCCCTTTGTAAATCTTGGCAATTAATCCTAAGAGGGGGCAGGCATCTACAGTCTTGTTTCTCAGAGATATTTTGGCCTAACATAAACTTAACTATTTAAAGAACTAATTTTGAATTTATTTTGACTCTGTGATGCTGAGTAGGAAGATGAAGTTTGCACAGATTTTTCCCTAAAGTAATCTCTTGCAATATCCTTAGCACAGCTTGATGATGATGCTTTTTTGAGCTTCTATGTCATGCACTCGTTACCTTCTGTCTCCTATGAAAATAAACGAAACTATGATTTTTTCCCACAATGTTATTATGTAGTTTAATTTTTAAATGTCTATCTGAAAATGTGAGTATTTTTATCCTGATGGTTTCTTAGTATGGCAGACCAGCAAGTATATTAATCACAATGATCTAATCCTATCTAAGCCATACTTGTTTTAATACGTTTAAAAGAAAGAAGAAACCTGAAATTCAGGTCTGTTATCAGTAAGAGTTTGTGTGTTTTATTGCGTGTCCCAAATGAATAAAATCATTGTTTGGAGTAGGATACCTGACGCTGAAAGGTAGACTATAGACAAGTCTTCATAGTTCTACTTATTGTAGGTGTTGTTGGTTTCATTGCAATGATCAGTAATCAAGTATGTGTCAAAAAAGGTAATAGAAAATATTAATTTTTTCAGGTTACGCCAAGAGAAAGTGAATTTGAGTTAAGAAACGGAAAAAATTCCTTGAGTCTTTTAAATGTTCTACAATTATTTGAGCTAAGGAATTAGAATAAAGGATTTAGCTTCATGATCACTACTGTTAGAGGTTTGGGAGCTCCGGTTGAATGACTAGATCCAGAGAGTGTTCATTAATGAATTTATGTCAACTTGGAGTGAAGTCTCAAGTGCAGTCCCTTTGAACCGGAGCTATCCCAGAGTGAAATAACATACTGCTTCATGTAGTAGTGAACTCTTCATGCTAGAAAGTTCCCAAGCAAAGGCTTTGGAGACAACTTGTTGGGTATGTTGTAACAAGTGTTTTTCAGTGTAGTTTGGACTAAATCACCTCTTAGGTCCTCTCGCAATTTTGAGATTCTGTGGTTTAAAAACAAACCAAAAACCCCCCTACTATTCCATTAGCCTTTTCATAGCGGCTTATGCGTAGCTTCTCAAAAATATAAAACGAAGGATTAAGCAATTCTGTAATTCCTGGCAGAACAAAGTAGGCTGCTTTTGTCAGCTCTCAAACATCCCTTTTCCCTTCTTCCCAAAGGTTGAGATATGTGACAGAGAAAGTTTAATTATCAAATGCAAATGGGCTCAGTAATGCATTTTGGCTTCCTTATTAACCTAAATGTATGCTTTTTCTATTTTATGATAGTGGATCAGAGAAGACTGCATAGACTTCACACTTACAGAAATATTTCCAAAGCTTACTTTTACTTGAGCTTTGAAGTAAAAACTGGAATTCTGTGATGCCGAAATGAGGATGCAAGTGCATTCTGGTTGTGTGGGACAGGTTGTTAAAGGCACTGAGACAGAAGATGGAATGTGTGTGGGTACAGAGAATGGGCCAAGTAGACCCTACAGTGTGTGAAATAGTCATGGGCAATAAGCAAAGGGAAACGCAATGACCGAAGTTTCTTTGGCATGGGTGGCCTCTAAGAGTGGGAAATTTTTTGACGTCAGTTTTTTTAGATTAACTTTTGTCATACACATCAACCCACTTAACATAGTTAATTACAGAATTTCAGTGAATGAAAAAAGCATTTATGAGGCTCTTCACTAACAGAAAAGAAAGGTACTTCCTGCTGTTTTAAATTCACTTTATAATGGAGGAGATAACCAATTTAGGATATTTCAGCTGTAAGTCAAATTGAACATGCATCTTCAGTCAATAAAAGCAAATCTGTTTTTGTTGTTGAACCTTTTGACATTGCCAAGAACTTCAGTGGGGGGAAACTTTCTTTTGTGGTCTACCTTTTAGAAGAATTAGTCTGATCCGACAAGCATTTTTTAAAATCTCCCTCCCATTTCCCCAGCCATGTTCTTACTAGCCTCCTTGCCTTCTAGACTTGAGACCAGCCTTTGGAAGTGTTTCATGTCTGGGTATTCAGCCCTTGCCACATAATAAGCACGCAAATTGCTGTCTTATTCCTGCTGCTAAGGTGGTGCTAGGAACTCAGGGATACAAATACAAAACATAAGGCAGTCTTTACCCTCTAGGAGCTTGTATTCTATTGAGGGGAATCGAGAAGCATTTTAATACTTGCTGTGTGTCAGTCCTGTAAGTACTGGTGATTCAAGGAAAGTACAAACTCTTCAGAGAGTTCACATTCGGATGGGAAAGATGTAAGTAAATACAATCTCAGAAGGGAAGGCATTTTGCTGAGAGTGAGTTTTTACATGAGGAGTGTAGAAAGCCAGGAAAATGAATTGCAGGTGAGGAGTGAAGACATTGTAGGTTTGGGGGCAGTCAATGCAAATGCTTTCAGATAGATGAAATGTCATGTACATAGCGAGGAACAAAAAGTAGTGGCATGATGCTGAATTGTACCCATGTGAGAAAGGATAAAGAATTTTTTTTTTAAATGGGAAGCAAGATGTGAAGGTATGAGAATGAGATGTGGTTACTCAATAAGTAGGGTTTCTGAACAGTCAAGATGGAGAATCTGGTAAGTCTATTCTGTTTTGGACCTAAACTTGTTTGAGATGCCTTTTGTTTCCAGATATTCAAAGTGATAATGTAAAACTAATCATAGAAGGGAGACTAATCTAGGTTTTGGGGGACACCCATGGTACACATGACCAAGATAACGGTCCAGCAAGAGGGCCTGAGGACTTGTGAGATGGGGGAAACAGAAAAGAGTAGTCACCAAAACCTGGAGAGGAGAGTATCCATAAAGCTGTCAGAACTGTTAAATGCTGCAGAGAGGTCAGACTGAGTTATTGAGATTAGACATATTTGGCATTTCAGATTTCGGTTACTGAATTGTTTCAGTTGTGTCCAACTTTTCATGACGCCATTTGGCGTTTTCTTGGCAAAGTTTGGAGTGGTTTGCCGTTTTCTTTGTCAGTTCATTTTATACATAAGGAACCAAGGCAAACAAGGTGAAGTGACTTGCTTAGTGTCACACAACTCCCAAGTCTCTGAGGTTGAATTTCAACTTGAGTCCTGATTCTAGGCCTAGGCCACCTAGTTACATCACTGGTAACTTTGAAGGGCATTTTTAGTTGATTGAGGGAGGTTTAAAACCATGTTACAGATGGTTTATTAAGAGATAAGGGGAAGGAACAACACCTAATGTGGGCATTTAGCTTTCTCAGGTTAAGCCAAGGAGAGGAGGAGATAATGGATTATAGCAGGGGCTGGTAGGATCAAGTGTGTGGGTTTTTGTTTTTTTTTAAGGACATCATTAATCAAGACCATACTTATATATAATGAGAGAATGAAGATAAAGACATGGAACAGGAGAGTTTGGGATCAAGGGCACTGTGAGGGGTGTTGCTTCATTTAAAAATAGTATTTATGGAAAATAAGACATACAAAGTAATTTCTCAAGGGAGAGCACATGTCTAATAGGACGGTCAATTTGGGTAACAAAAGAATAGGCATTCAGAAAAACAACAAAATGTAGGAACTGACAAGGGAATGATGTGATGGGGATTGGTGGTTAGGGAAGAGAACCAATACCTGGGCTGCCAACAATTTAGCATCCCTGTGATTGGAACCATACATGTTTTTGGTTTTTTTAAATGTTTTTAGTTTTCAACATTTCTGCAAAGTTATGGGTTCCAAATTTACTCCCCATCTCTTCCCTCTCCCCACCCCAAAATGCCTTTCATTCTGATTACTCCATCCCCCAGTCTGCCCTCCTTTCTATCATACCTCTCCCTTCTGTTATCCCCATCTTTTCTTGTAGGGCAAGATAGATTTCTATACCCCATTACCTGTATTTCTTATTTCCCAGTTACATGCAAAAACAGTTCTCAACTTTCATTCCTAAAACTTGTGAGTTCCGACTTGTGAGGGAGGGGAGTTCCCCACTGAGAAGACAAGTAATTCAATATAGGCTGTATTGTGTAGTGCTGCAAAAGATTTCCATAGTAGTTACATTGTGTAAGACTCTATTTCCCTCTATTCTATCTTGCCCATCATTTAGCCTCACTTTTGACCTTGTTACTCCCCAAAAGTCTTTAATTCTAATTACTCCCTCCTCCTATTTGCCCTTCATACTATCATCCCCCCTTAGTCCCTTCTCCCCTATTTTCCTGTAGTGTAAGATAGGTTTTCATACCAAATTGAGTGTGCATGTTATTCCCTTTGACTTCTGGAATATCTTATTCCACGCCCTTCGATCCCTTAGTGTAGAAGCTGCTAGATCTTGTGTTATCCTGATTGTATTTCCACAGTACTGGAATTGTTTCTTTCTAGCTGCTTGCAATATTTTCTCCTTGACCTGGGAACTCTGGAATTTGGCCACAATGTTCCTAGGAGTTTCTCTTTTTGGATCTCTTTC
>CM053769.1:17043311-17063008 GCA_028658325.1 Potorous gilbertii | reverse complement strand
CAAAAAGCCAATGAGGAGAAGAATGTTTTCAAAAACAGAATTAGCCAAATGGAAAAAGAGGTTCAAAAGCTCACTGAAGAAAATAGTTCTCTCAAAATTAGAATGGAACAGATGGAGGCTAATGACTTCATGAGAAACCAAGAAATCACAAAACAAAGAAAGGGGGAGGGGAGGGCTTCTTGTTCTCACACTCTGGCTCAACAAACTCTTATCCTGGGACCCAGGGATAAACATACTTGTGACTTTTTTATGGTTAAACTCTATTTCCCCAAAGGTGAGGAAGTAAAGAGGCAATCAATGTGTAAGTTGAATCAATTTATTTCAATTTTTAATCTCATTGATTTGAGAGTTTCCTCCAACAATTTAGATTAAACCTCGGCCAGGGGTGATGAACCAACAGCCTTGAGGCCAGGTGCCCTACGTCCTTGGATAAAGCCTTTTGACTGAATCTTAAGTCTTACATAACAAATATTTTTATTAAGGGTATTTATTGTAGTTAGTATGTTGTAGTTAGTTTGGATTCATTTAAAGGGCCGCACTTGAGGACTTAGAAGGCCATGTGACCTCCCCAGCCCTCCAGAGCAGTCATTGCCTAACCATCCAGTGCAGCTTTTGTCTAGGCAGTCCCCATTAAGTTCAATATGGAAATCCAACCAATCTAATGGAGGTTTCTTTTTTTTTCCCAAGAGTACTGCTGGAGTATTCTTCTCACTGGCTGTCATTGTGTTGGTCATTGCCATGGGGCAAGTCAATCATCTCTGTTATATAAATCTTTGGTGATGCCATTTGTTCCTGTTCTTGGGAGTTCCTCATCATTTGCATGATTACGTAAATGAGGTGTCTTCTATCTTTATATCAAGATTATTCAACATTTCCTAGGAAATACAGCAATAAAAATAACTCTATTTGATAACCCTTTGATAATAAACATCAACCTGGGCATAAAACAGGGAGATTAATGCTCAACCAAAGCATTCAGCTGTGATGGAGAAGAGCCAGTGCAGAGTCCAGGTTGATAAAAGTGTTCCCTGTGAATGGTGAGATTTTTCAGATGCTCCTGTTTATAGACACCATTTGTTGATTACATTAAGGTCCAAGGCACTGCAGAGCCTGCCAAGAAAGATCAATTGTCACTCTCTCTTGGCCTGGCCTCTATATTTTATTCAATTCTGCATGCATTTTAGTAAGAACATTGATTAGCTGGAGAGCATTTTCTAGTCATGAGAATGAACTCCAAAATTTAAAATGGTTTTAGAAAGAAATTTATTAGGTCATTTGGTGAGGAGAGAATTGGAAAAGTGTGGTTCTTTCCATGAGTCTTTGTGAGTTTACCTTATCGAGAGGTCAAACAAGGACTTGACATTTGCCTGATTAACCTCACATAGGCAGTAAGTAGGTGGCCCAGTGGATAAAGAACTGGACCTGTATTGAGGAAGATCTGAGTTCAAATGTGACCCGAAGTACTTACTAGCTGTGTGACCCAGGGCAAGTCATTTAACCTTGTTTGCTCAGTTTCCTCATCTGTAAAATGAGTGGGAGAAAGAAACGGCAAACCACTCTAGTATCTTTGCCAAGAAAACCTCTGAGGGGTCATGAAGGGACGGGAGTGGCTGAAACTACTGAACAGCACAACAACAAGGTAGTAGGTAGTCTTCAGAAGAAGGACAGTTTGAGCTGTATGTCAGCAGGGATGACAATCTAATTTGGAGAACCCAAAACAAGCAATGTATTGTATCTAAGCATTCCCTAAAACCATCCAGTTTCCCTGCAGCATCTCTGGTATCAGTCTGACTCCATAAATAAATAAATGCCATAAGATTTTTTAGATTAGACAATTTTCTAGACACATATGGCTAGGTTCAAACAATATTAACAAATAACAAGTAACCCACACTTCCAAAGGAAGGCAATCAGAATGTTAAAGGATCTTGAGATGATGCCACATGAAGACTGGTTGAAGGAACTGGAAATATTTAGTCTAATGAAGACTCGTGAGGGTAGAACATGATAATCATCTTCAGATTTTAGAAGTGTGTTGAATTTGAAATCATAATTCATAGATTTAGAGCTAGAAAACAATTTCAGAAGTCAACTAATGCCATTCCCTCATTTTACAAATTAAGAAGCTAAGTTCAGGAAGGTTAGATGACTATGGTCACATAAGTAATAGGGAACAGGAGCAGCACCATCATTGACTCCAAACCCAGTGTTCTTTTTTAGTGACTCTATCACAGTGCCTCAGAAAGACCTGGTTATGAATTCTGCCTTAGAGGTTGGTTGTAGAGTCTTAAGCTATATAATCACTGTCTTGGTTACATCATCTGTAAAATGAAAATAATGCATCAACTGTGCTATTTCTCTTGGAAATATGGGAATCAGATGAAGTGATGTTTGTAGAAGCAGTTTATAAACCTTGTAGTTCTGCATAGATATCAGTTGTTACCGCAGGTAAATGGCATAACAGACCGACGGTTGGACCTTAGAGTTTGAAAGACTATTTAAATCCTATCTAGAACTTACTAGTTGTGTGACCCTGGGCAAGTCACTTAACATCTGTCATGCTCAATTTCCTCATTTGTCAAATGGGGATAATGAAAGCACCTACCTCATAGGGTTAGAGGCAAAAGACAGTCCTTGCCCTGAAAGAGATCACAAAATAATAAGGGAGTGAGATGAATGAAAAATCTAAGAGACAGAGTTTCTGAATGATTAGCAATAAATTGATGGTCAGTGGTTTCTCTCAGTAACCAGATACCTAATGGGAATACTGAATGCCTTAATGTACTTTTAGAAAATATACCCTGACAGGTAGAAATTAACTCTGAGTGTTGAACAATTAATGAGGGAGGACATATTAATGAGGAGGTGGGCTAAAAGCCTTCAGCTCCTCCTACAGAGAACTTGGCTTGAGACTCCTTAGCCTCCAGCAGTTTGGACAAAGGGACCCATCTTTAACTAGACGACTCTGGTTGGTTTTCTTTGTGAACTGGGTTGCCCTAGACTCCAATGGAGCATGCAAGGGCATAGCCAATGCTTTGGGGAATTAACGTAGATTAGATTTCTATTTACAATTTAAACAGCACTTCAGTTGCCCCAAGACCCAGGAACTTTTCCCAGAGGATTTGGGCAATCTCATCTCTCAACCTTGTCCTTTAGAGACTTGCAAGGACTCAGCCCTGAATAAAGAAATAAAGAGAAAAAAATCTTAATCCTAAATTTAATAATTGTTTGTTGATAAAATAGAAAAGTAATTTTCCTTAGGAGGCAACAAATATGCACAAACAAGTTATATACAGGATAAATATGAAATAACTTACGGAAGGAAGGCACTGGAATCCAGGGGTTGGGGAAGGCTTACTGTAGAAGGTGGGGTTTTAGTTAGGACTTCAGGGAAGCCAGTGAGCAGCGATGAATAAGAAGCTAAAGAAAGCACCTGGAGCCAAGAGGTAGTTCTGGGAACAGCAGGAAAGCCAGTGTTCCTGGATTAAAGAATATATGACAGGAATTGAGGTGTAAAAAAACTGGAAAGGGAGGAGGAGGGCTATATAATGAAGTGCTTTGAACACCAAAGAGGATTTTGCATTTGATCCTGGAGGCAATTGAGACCCAACGGAGTTTATGAAGTAGAGGGGCAACATGGGCAGACCTGTGCTTTGGGAAAAATCACTTTAGTGACTGAATGGAGAATGGATTGGAGAGGGTAGAGCCTTGAAGCAGGCAGACCCTCCAGCAGCCTCTTTCAGTACTTAAGTCATGAGGTTATGAGGGCCTGTACCAGAGGGATTACAGTTTCAGAGGAGAGAAAGGAATTTATTTGAGGGATGTTGCAGAGGTGAAATCTAGAGCATTTGGCAACAGCTTGGAAATGACAGGTGAGAGATGAGGAATCCAAGATGACTTCTAAGTTGTAATTCTGAGGGACTGGGAGGATGTTGTTTCCCCCTACAGTAATGTAAGATGGGGAGAGAGCTTAGAAGGAAAGATAGTGAGTTTGGATCTTGACATGTTGAGTTTAAGCTGTCTAAGATGGCTGTTGGAGGTGTGAGATTGGAGGTCAGCAGAGAGACTGGGGCAAGGAAGGTAGATTTAAGAATGATAACATAGAGACAGCCAATTCATGGAAACTGATGAGGTCAGCAAGAGAAGTAGCATAAAGGGAGAATCCCAAGGAACACCTATGGTTAGAGGGTGTGATCTGGAGGAGGATCCAGCAAAGGAGATAGAGAAAGAGTGGTCAGATGGGTGGAAGACCAGGAGAGTGGTGTCCTGAAAACCTAGAGAGAAGAGAGAGAGTGATCAACAGTTATCAAAGACTTCAGAGAAGTCAAGGAGAAAGAAAATTGACAAAGAGCCACTGGATTTGACAACTCCAATATCATTAATAATTTTGGAAAGAACAGCTTTTGGTGAATGATGAGATCAGAAACCAGATTTTAAGAAGTAGTCTGAGAGGCTAGGCAACTCATCCAGGTTCATATAGCTAAGTCTCAGAAAAAGGATTTGAGCCCAAGGTTCCTTATGCTAGGTCCACCACATCTACCATTCTTTCCACTGTGGCATGACACAATGAACAACATTAACGGACTTGGAACCAGAACTGTGTTCAAGTTTTGATATGGACATTTACCAACTGTGTGACCCTAAAAAAGGCACCTCATCTTTCTGAGTCTCAGAGTTGCTATGTCCATGAAATGGGCACAATAGTACTGTCCTTCCAGGCCAAATTACTTAATGTGTCTAGTTCTCAATTTCTTCACCTGAAAATAAAGGGTACTGGACTACATGATCGGTCCTTTCCAGCTCTAAAATCCTAAAGATATACTAAACAGGAAGTCAAAGGAAATTTTACATTCTTACACTCAGAATAGGAGAGTCAGAAGGTACCTCAGACAGCTCCTTCATGTTGTTGAGAAGGAAACAGACTTGAAAACCATCTGTATCTTCTTCAAGAGGTAGGGAAGACATTTAATTCAGCAGTGGCATCTGATGTACCAAGTTGAAATAGAATTTAATTTTATAAATGGATTGACATATGACTTGTAAACTTTAAGCTTGATCCTAGGGATTCCTGGCTTTCTAGATGTCAGATGATGATTTCTACTACCAGTTTAATGTGCCTACCCTACCATGACTTGTTTGGTCTAACTAAATTGGAGTTTTGCCCAATGCCAGAGATATTTGACATATTCATAGGATTTTGTTACATCTATAGCTCTTATGGAACTAAATGGCCCTGGATGTAATCTTTTTTTGAGGAGGCTAGGTAGGTGCCCTGTTGTCTAAACCATGTAGTCCATGTTTTAGAGTTTTTTGTTGATTTATTTGACCACAATATTAGGGTGGATGTGAGGGCAACTTTTGAGAATGAAACATGAGCATGTTCAAGCAAGGCAGTTGGCAAATTACAACTACCTTAGAGTCAAAGCAATAGTGATACTAAAGAATCCCCTTCTGCCTAAGTGCATTCTTGTAGGGTTTCAAATTGTGGAGGAATGAGAGGAAATAGTCATTGTCATTTGTGTATGTGACCTCAAATGTTTCCCAAAAACTTGTAATCTTCTTTTAGCCACAGAGGAGAGCATCATCAGGATTGTCTACCATGGGACCCAATGCAATAGAATAGACAGATGAGTTGAAATGATATGAGATGCTTTTCTCTATGTGAGAACATCCAGCATAGCAAATTTGAGGGGCAAATTGCCACAGGACTGGATTGGGAGTCAGGAAACTTGCATTCAAATTTTAACTCTTTCACTTACTTATGTGTGACATTGGGCAACTCATTCAACCTCTCAAGTTATCAACTTCCTCATCAACAAAATAAAAATTAGGTGACCTCCAAGGTTCCTTCCATCTCTAAATCTATGATACTATGAAACATTAGCTCCTTTGGAAAATTATGCATTTCCTCTGGAAAAATCATGCATTTAATTTGCATAATGCAAATCATGCATTAAATGATGCATTGCTTATGCATTTTTATAATTATTGTGGAAAGAGTCCTGGGTTTTATACTGGGAAACATACAAAGTTTACCAACAAGACACAATCTCTGCCCTTATGGACCCCACCATCTCCTGGGAAAACATAACTAGAATACACAATATTACATGATAAATGCATTAGAGATGTGCAGAGCAACGTGGGGTGAAGCCATTATAGACAAGACTTCGTGGAGGAGCTTGCATTTAGGTTGGACACCAGTCCCAGCTGATGATTCATATTGGGTAAATGAATGTAAGAGGCAGCTAGGGGGTGCCATAGTGCATAGAGTGCTGGTCCTGGAGGCAGGAAGACTCCAGAATTCAAACCTGACATCAGACACTTACTGGCTGTGTGATTCTGGGCAAATGACTTAACTCTGCTTGCCTCAGTTTCTTCACCTGTAAAATGAACTGGAGAAGGAAATGGCAAACCACTCCAGCATTTTTCCCAAGGAAACTCCAACTGGAGTCACGAAGAGTTGGACACAAGTGAAACAACTCAACAACAATGACAGATTAATATAATCCTTGTTCTGAATCCCATTTGTATCAGACTCTCTCCTCATTGGTGGAGATAATTGCTCTGTCCTGTGTGGAAAGAGCCTGGGATCTCAGCCAGTCCCCTTCTGGATTCCTTGGGACTGAAGCTTGAGGAGTCCCAAAGGGGGTGGCCAAGAATTCAAGCTCTCTCCAATCTTCCCCAGTTCTTCCCTGCTCCTCCAGGGCAGGGCATTCATTTGAACTCAGGTCTTCCTCTAGGTCCAGAGCTCTGTCCACAGTGCCACCTAGCTGCCCGCACACTCTTCCTTACCTTGTCCAATTCTTGTTCTTTTTCTCCAGTAATCCTCCATAAAGGATCTACCACCATGTTAAATATCTATTTCTAGGCCTTTTTACATTTCATGAGTGTCAGGATAGTTCTTTTGCTGCCCAGATTGCTACAACAACAATCCTTTTTCCCGATACATATTTCTTGGGTGATACCTCTTTGTGACATTTCCTGCTAGTAAGTCATTGTTAGAATTGAGCCTACTTGAGCCTATTTGGTAATTTGGATATGTTACCTTAAAGTTAATGTTCAGTCACTTTCTTAGGAAAGGAAGCACAACGTGGAACTCTGTCTTGGTCTTTATCACTACAGAAACATTGTGGTAGTTTGTATTTTTAAGTAAAGTCCAATGAATTTTTTTAAAAAAAATTTATTTATGCCATTTATGATTAAGTATTCAATAAGTGTTTCACCTTAACAACAACTACCTTTTGAAATACATGCATATTTTATTTTTTTTACCTTTCGTTGAAGGTAGCACCATTTTTCCTATCACCTAGGATCATGACCTAGAAGTAATTGTTGACTCTTCCTTGTTAACTTATCTCCAAATCCCCCACCTGGGTATTGATAGATTTCAGCAAACCGTCAGCAGCATGGTACAGTAGACAGTTCATGGGACTTGACAATTATTTGACCTTGACCAGTCACTTAACCTTTCTTAGTCTCGGTTTTCTTATCTGCAAGGTGGTTGCAAGTCATGGCATCATCTTCCTGATGTCATGGTTCTCTCCAAAAATTAAGGACAAACCACAAGAATGGTTATTCTATTAGTTTCCTCATTGATTTCTCTCTTTCTAGGCTCTCCCTTCTCCAGTCCATCTTCTATTTATCTGTCAATATAATCTTCCTAAAACACAAATCCAACTATATCATTTCCTGGCTTGGGAAACCCTTCAGTGGTTTCCTATCACCCATAGGGTAAAATACAAACTCTTTAGTTTGTCCCCATTTACCTTTCCAGCCTTATTTTATACGACTCCCCATTATGAACTACACACTCCAACCAAACTGATCTCTAAACTTTTCTATGCTTCCTTCCACTATGTATTTGCATAAACACTTCCTCATGCCTGGGAATGTACTGTCTCCTTATGTCTGCCTCTCACAAATCCTTATGGCTGCTCTCTCTATGAAGTCTTCTCTAATTCCTCCAATTTATATTGCCTTCTCTCATGCTAATGATATTTATTTTTACAGATTATATACCCCCATCAGAATGTAAATTTATTAAGTGTAGAGACTACTTCATTTTTGCCTTTTACCTCTAGTATCTCTCTAGCAATCCCTTGTCCAGAGTTAGCACTTGGTAAATGTTTATTGAATTGAATGGCATTGAATTTACTGATTGTTCACAGAAAGGAGGGCTGTGTGCTTCAGCTTTAATAATATGACACCAATGCTGCGCACTGCATCCAGCCTGGATTCTGTTGTCTTTACGTATAATGGTGTGCATGTCGGCTCTTTTTTAGCTCTGCCTTATTCATTCTTCATAACTTTATGTAACTCCTGTGTTTTTCTGAATTCTTTATTTCTACTATTCCTTACAGCCTAGTAAAAATATTCCATTGAATTCATAGGCCATAGTTTGTTCAGCCATTCCTATATCTATTTGTTTCTAGCTTTGTATTATCACAAAGAGCACTTCTATAAATAGTTTTGTCCATGCAAGTCTTGTCTTGTTGCCATTTATCTCATAAAATCAAGAGCAATTTCTACGAATTGAAGGATATAAAATTTTGCAATATTTCTTGCATAATTCCAAGTTGTTATTCAGAACAGGTAGACTAATTCACAGCTCCATCAGCAGTAAATTAGCATGCTGATCTCATGAGTTGTACAATATTGATTTTTGCCATCTTTGCTAATTTAATGCGTATGAAACAAAAATGCTTCAGGGTTGCTTTATTTTGCATTTTCTCTGGTTATTAGTTATTTTTACCATTTTCCCCCAACTTGGGTATTGATAGATTTCAGCAAACCATCAGCAGCTTGGTGCAATAGACAGTTCATGGGATTTGAGAATTATTGTTTGGTTATTTGACCTTGGCCAGTCACTTAACCTTTCTTAGCCTCAGTTTCCTTATCTGCAAGGAAGTTGGACTCTCTGTCCCTTTTTGTCCCTTCTGGTTCTAAGTCTATCTTATCGGACAATGTCTTATGCACTATCCTTGTGGACAAAATGTTCAAGATTGTGGGCTAGATGGTAATGCAGTTAAGTAGATTCAAAACTGACTGAATAACTGATTCCACGGAATAATGTTTGATGAATAGATATGAGCTGAGAGTAGGCTGCCCTAGGATCTGTCATAGGACCATGCATCAATATTTTTATTCATGGTTTATATGACAGTGTGCTTGTCAAATTTGCAGATGATTCTAAGTTGGCAGGAATGGCTACCATATTGGACAGCAAAGTAAACATTCAAAAATATTTCTGCTGGTTAGAATGGTGGACCAAATTCAATATGGTAAAATTTAATAGGGGAAATGTAAATATATATACATGTGTAGATATATAGATAGATATGTATATATAAGATATATATTTATTTGAATATGTGTATGCATGAATAATATATAGAGAGATAAATATATGTGTGTGTATATATATATATATATATGTATGTATGTATGTATGTGTGTGTATGTGTATATAAGATAGGGAAAGTGTAAAGGGCAGCCAGTGGATAGAGCATTGAACCTGGCACAAGGAAGACCTGAGTTCAAATCTGGCCTAGGACACTAACTAGCTGTGTGACCCTGGGCAAGTCACTTCACGCTGTTTGGCTCAGTCTCATCATCTGTAAAATGAGCTGGAGAAGGAAATGGCAAACTACTCCAGTATCTTTGTCAAGGAAACCCTAAATGGGGTCGTGAAGAGTTGTGCGGAACTGAACAGCACATGAGGTGGTTGGCCAGATGAGTCCTTTGATGTCCAATGTCCTTTGACAGCCCTTGCAAATCTGAGATTCCATGCCTCTGGACAAGGAGAATTTCAATAAGATAAGAGGGAAAGGGAGGATGGAGGATGTTGTAGCCACAGCCAAATCCAAAGTCTCTCAGGACACTTTCCTTTTTTCCTGATAGGTTGGTGGCCATAATATCTTGTAGGCTACTTCTTTCTTTTTCATGAGGTGAAGTTTTCTGAGGCCATGAGTGAGGTGAAAGTTAAGGTGAAATCTCTTAAGACCTAGTATGCCTCCTCACAGGGCCTCTTCAGTGCCTGCTGTTTGTTTTCAGTGGCGTTGGCCTGTATGTGTCTACACTTCATTCAGGCCAACAGTCCCTGTAGGTCCTGTCTTTTCTGAGGTCCTCTCGAGTTATCTTAGGAGGACACCTACCTCACTCCTTTATTTTTACTGCTCCACATTCATTTCATGGAAATTGTCTGTTTGTGATTGAAATCTGGAGAGCCTAGAAATTTCTGACCTATTCTACTATTTTCCCAGAATGTTCCCCACATGGGACATTCTATAGTAGGTCACATATTTATAGTCACACCGTTGAATGATGTGCCCAAAATACAAGAACCTATTGACTCATTGTTTATTGACTGAAGAATTGACTTAGTAGAGCAAGCTATCTTCTCAAAATCTGTCCTCCAACAATAGGCTCCTTGAAAGAGAGATGATCTCACTTTGTTGGTTGGATCCTCCAAAGAAAATTTGCAGAAGGACATACATCCTTGATGAGAAGGCATGGATTGGTTATAATTTTCATTGTTGAAAGGAGGGCCCATATTGATGGGATCATAGATACATTAGAATATTCCAGTGTTGATTCATTTATCCTCAAGACATAGCTCTGAATTTACACAAATGAGGTTTAATCTCCACAAATCATTTTTTGTTTTGTGCCCCTATAGAAGATTTTCCCTCATAACTTCAAACTACAGCTTATGTCTCAGTTTCTAACTATGTGAGGGCCTTGTACAAATATTCAAGCAAACTACACACACACACACACACACACAAATGTGTTTATATATGTACATATATGTATACATACATATATGTGTAAGTGTGTATATTTATATAGGTATATAATTATGTGTGACCTTGGGCAAGTTACTTCAAAAATATATTAAATATTATATATAATATTATGATATATCATATATGTATCATATATCATATATAATCTATATTAAATATATTATATATATAAAATAAAGCAGGACTTATAAGAGTCTACAAACATTTAAGACAACTCTTTTTTCTCCAGTAGATTCTGCCTTCTCCCAAGAAGCTGTGCAATCCTTAATACAGTACTGATAGCACTACCCTGTGATTGAGAGGCCCCTGGAAGTCACCCAGACTTGAGGCTAAGAGGGAGGCCTCTTCCAGTGTCCCCCATTCTCCCCTAGGGGCTTATATAATCCTCTGTATTTATAGTACTACCCTAAGATGTGAGACCACCCCAAAAAATGAAGTCAACCCTTGACTTTCCATGTGCACCTGTTCAATGTTAGGGCCTGAGGAAATTGCTTAGTTTGCATTCCTGTGGTTATACTCTTCCCATATCCTGCAGTCTCTCTCCCATTCTCCATGATCATTAATAATGGTTCATCAACACCATCCATCAGTTCTTTAAATGGTTTGGAATGTGGTTTGTCTGGACTGGGTAGATTGAATTCATCAAGGCGGCTACTTACATGCTCTCCTGCTGTCTTGAATTTCAAGTCTCTTAATCATTTCTGATTTGTCCCTTTCCCCCATCACAACCGCTCCCACCCACTCTAAAGGCTTGGCAGAGAAAACAGAAGCTAAATTAGCTAAAAAGGTAGTAGTTCTACCTTTTCCTCCTAAGTAGGTTCCTTTTTTTGACATCCTTTTTCCTTAATATAACTATAAATTATCTTTTCTCTTTTTCTTAGCCTTCCTCAAGAGCCACAGGTTCATTAGATTGTAAACTCCTAGAGGTCAATAGAGGTCGTTTGCCTTTCTTTGTATCCCCAGTGCTTAGCATACTGCCCAACACATAGTAGGCACCCAATGTATGCTGACTGACTGACTGAGCTCATTCTGAGCTCCTGACACATTCATTCATGGCAATGTTAGTCTTCTATTCTCATTCTCACTTACTTCCTACTTTCAATAGTCTGGAGATAACTATATCTATATATGTCTTTTAAAAATCCAACTTGTTATACAAGTTCCCTATGCATCCACAGAAGCTTGTTGTACAAGTTCCCTATGCATCCACAGAAGCCTATTGAGACAACTCCTCTTAATACTTGTGTACCATCTTCTGGCTCTTGGCAGAGACTGTAGTTCTTACTGTCCCAAACCTACTGCCTTCCCAGAGCCTGTGCCTGCCCTGTTCTCTGTCCATATAACAAAATCTCACTGGTGTCCTGGGCAGGTGGGAGCTACTGCTGATACCAAGGTTCCTATCTCTTCCATTGGTGGTATATGAGTCTCCCACTCCAACCTCTGTGATCTCCTGGATTTGTTGTCCCCTTCTTCCAAGAATGTGCTGTCATATGTGGAGGTAGTAAAGCCACTATAGGTTAGAAACTCCTTGAGGACAGGGATGATCTCTTCTCTCTTTTTGTATCCTCACTGCTTTGAGCAGTTCCTGGCACAAATTCATATTGATTGATTGATATTCTACTCTGAACCACCTGAAAAATATGATGTCTCTGCTTTGTATGACCAGGAAACACCCAGATTTGGTTTATATAGTCCTCACACTGACAGGACCTCTTCCAGAACCAGGACCTCCAACACTCTACCTGACTAGGAGCCAAATGCATGCTCCATTTGTGGAATAACGTCCGGGTGTGAATTATCCAAGGGAAGGCAGGAACCATTTTGCTTTTGCTTTCATTTGCATATCTCCTAGTATAGTGCCTTACACTTGGACACTTAATAAATATTTGTTGAATTTGAATTGAAAATGTCGCCATCTTGGAACGAGGCAAAAATAACTAGCACTAGCTGTGAGGTCAGTCAGGCACCTGGGCATTTAATGACCTATAGTGTGATAACTGACCTATAGGTTCAACTCTTTCTTTCTTGATGTTTCAGACTTATTCCATCCTCTGTCATCACAAGGTCCCAGAGAATGACAGCCCTGGTCAATTCTTCCCTCTTCCTCCCTTTACATAATTTAGTTATAGTAGAAAAAAATAGCAGTAAAATTACCAAATTTTAGGACATATGGTCTTCCAAATCCATTCAGGATCAGCAGAAAGACTGGCTACATAGAGAGGATACATATGGCTAAAGTATGCATGAGTGAAATGACTGAACAACAAAGATAGGGTACACGTGTGGAGGGACACACATGCATGGAACACTCTTGGAAAGGTATCTCATAGCTTCTGATGCTATAGGGTCAACAATAACTTCTGTTGTTATTGTGCCGATTTAACTGCTCCTACTCCTAACTTGTCTCTTAGGTCTGCCACTCAGCAGCGCACCCTACTCTGTTGGCATCGTGACATGTTTCTTTCCCAGAACCTACCTGTTGGTTAGAGGAGTGGTTAACTCCTTAATCTCCTTTGCTGGCTCATCATTCTCTTGCCCACTAACTCTAGGTGTTCTCTAAGGCTGTGTCCTGGACTCTCTACTCTTTTTATATTCTTTCCTTTGTGACACTATCAAATCTCTTGGGTTCAATTATCACCTTTATGCTAGTGACTCCCCATTTTATATATCAGATCTTAATCTTTTTCTTGATCTAATGGTGCTAAATATCTCCAATGAACGTCCGATCAGTTTATCAAACTCAACGTATCCAAAGGAGATCTCATTTTTCAACATATCCTTTCATAAACTTCCCTCTTTCTTTGGAAGACACTAAAATCCTACCCAACCCCCAGATTTGTAACCTCAGAGTTGACTCTTCTCTATCCACTCTCTCCCATCCAAGGAGGGATGTATGTAGTCCCACTATATACATTCCAAAACTTATGTCTGTTTCTTTAAATTTTATTTATTTTCAATACAATTTACTTAGTCTCTAAAAGCCGATATTAAGATGAAACTGTAGTTAACTCAAAAACATATTCATTTGCTCAAAGGCACTTGAGAAGGAAGTTATGGTCAACTGCACAGAATAGGAAATGACCTTTATAAATCAGTGGGGTGTCCAGCTGGGTCCTGAAGTGAGCCAAAGAGATTTTTATTGAAAGCGTCTCATTAAGCTCCATTAAAGGAGACATAAAAATGTTTCCCATGTTTTCCATCCAGCAACTAGCTCCTCCTTGTTGATTAAAATCAGATTCAGAATACCAGTTTCCCTAGTTGCTGCTTTCACCTTCTGTAGGATGAAATTATCACTAAGGCAATTCAAGAATTAATTACCTCCTTTTTCCCTCTTGTAAATCTGAGAGAGAGAGTTCCAAGAGCTATATAAATAATTGAAGTCCTTTGTCACTAACATATAACACTTCCATGCCAGGCTTGCAGACTGTTTCCTGAATTTTTCATCTAGTTCTTCTTTCTGTCTAGGTGGTCTGTAGTCTATTCCCAGTGCTCTTTAGTTCTCCCCAATGCTGTCTTCTGTGCTTTAGATGGTTAGTCAAGAAATAGTTATTAAGTACCTACTATGTTCCAGGCACTGTGCTGATCTCTCAGGACACACAGAAAAGTAAGACTCCTTATGTGAGTACATCTTAATATACAATGCTACCCTATGGTCTTCTTCCTTGTTCTTTCTGAATAAGATACACACTTTCAGAGCCATGTTTCGGTCATGAGTTCCATCCTATTTAATCTCAGTAATTTTTTTTTATTTTATTTGTTTTCAGTGTTCTACAATCACTTCCATATAACTTAGATTTTTTTTCCCCTCTCCCCCCTTCCCTTCTACCTCCCTGCTCTCTCCCTGAGACAGCATACAATTTTGTGTAGGTTCTACACATACATTCCTATTAAATATATTTTTACCTTAGTCATGTTGCACAGAAGAATTAAAATGAATAGGAGAAATCATAAAACAAAACAAAACAAAACATAATACAAAAGCAAATGATCTACTACATTCTGCAATCCAACTCTATAGTTCTTTCTCTGAATGTGGAAGCCATATTGCCTTGAATTTTTTAAGTCCTTGCATTGAAATGAAATACTAAGTCTACTAGAAAAACATCCTTCCACACTGTGGTTGTTGCTGTGTACAAAGTTTTCCTGGTTCTGCTCCTTTCACTCTGCATCAGTTCATATAAGTCCTTCCAAGCCTTTCTGAAGTCTTCCTATCCATCATTTCTTATAGCACAATAGTATTCCATTACCTTCATATACCACAATTTATTCAGTCATTCCCCAATTGATGGGCATCCCCTTGATTTCCAGTTTTTGGCCACCACAAAAAGAGCTGATATAAATATTTTTGTACATGTGGGGCCCTTTGCCATTTTTATGATCTCTTGGGGATAGAGTCCCAGAAGCAATATTGCTGGGTCAAAGGTCAGATATTGCTGTGCACATTTTCATTACTCTTTGATCATAGTTCCAAATTGCTCTCCAGAATGGTTGAATCAGCTCACAGCTCCACCAACAATGAATTAGTGTTCCAACTCTCTCACATCTTCTTCAACATTTTTCATCTTCCTGTTTTGTTATGTTAGCCAATCTGATAGGTATGATGTGGTATCTCAGAGTTGTTTTGATTTGCATCTCTTTAATCAATAGTGATTTAGAACATTTTTTCATATGACTATAGATACCTTTAATTTCTTCCTTTGAAAACTGCCAGTTCATCTTTTGACCATTTATCAGTTGGGGGATGACTTCAATCTCAGTAATTTTAATTGAGATCAAATTTGCTTCCTTGCATCAAGATCTCTCAATTTATTGTATTTGTCACCTAGATTTTGGATTTGGGTATAGACATCTGTGGTGACATAGTTTATTGTTATCTCCTTTATTATGTTTCATCTCCTATGAATTTCTAGGCATCTCTATGCAATTTTTCTTCTCGTGTTGTAACCACTCTATACATGGTGTCAACCTTAATGGTTGTTGTCCTTCATCTTCGAAGAGGACCAAAATGACATCACCATTGTAAAGTGAAATTTCAGTGTGTCCAATTGTGGCTGATCAGACCAATACAAACTCGGAATGCTCCACCACAGGTTGGGCACAGATAGTCCATTTGAATATTTGGGGTGAATATCCCAAATTTGTGCATCCTCTTTTTACTTTGTGCTGTCTCAATTCTGCTTTGCTTAAAGAGCACAGCACCTTTTCTGATGTGGGCACGCCATGCTGAGCGGTCCTGAGCCAGTGTCTCCCATGTTGCACAGTCAAATCCAAAGTTCTTGAGAATGTCCTTTTATTGTTTCTTCTGGCTGCCATGTGATCACCTGCCCCATGCAAGTTCTCCATAAAATAGTCTTTTTGGTAAGTGTACATTTTGTGTTAGAACAGCGTGGCCAGTCCATCGGAGTTGCACTCTCTGAAGCATGGTTTGAATACTTAGCAGTTCAGCTCAAGCAAGGACTTCAGTGTCTGGTACTTGATCCTGCCAGGTGATTCTCAAAATCTTCCTAAGACAGTTCAAATGGAAGTGATTCAGTTTCTTTGCATGGTGCTGGAAACTGTCCATGTTTCACAAGCATATAACAATGAGGTCAGCACAATGGCTCTGTAGGTCTTCAGTTTGGTAGTCAGTCTAATACCTCTTCTCTCTCAAATCTTTCTTTGGAGTCTCCCAAACACTGAGCTAGCTCTGGCAATGCGTGCATCAACCTCACTGTCAATGTGTACATCCCTGGAAAATACACTACCACGGTAAGTGAACTTATCCACAGCATTCAAAACTTCTCCTTTGTTGTAACTGATGGTTCTATGTATGGATGGTGTGGTGGTGGCTGATGGAGCACCTGTGTTTTCTTGGTGATGATTATTAGGCCAAAATTAGCACAAGTGACAGAGAATCGATTGTGTTTAGGTAAATGGAAGACAGTGTTGGTGATGAGGAGGTCAAGTGGCACAAGTCTTCAGCAGTAAATGACCATTACTATTGCTTTTTCCAACTCCATTCCTCCCTAGGACTCCCTGCCAAGTCTGGCAGTCGAGTCTGAGCATTAAAGTTGCCCAGAATTATAAGCTTGTCCTCTTTTGTCACATTGATGATAAGGGTCTCTAGGTCTTCATAAAATTTGTCTTTGACTTCATCAGGGTTCATCATGGTGGGAGCATAGACACTGATGATGGTGGCATGGCATTTTCCTATGAGTGACAATCGCATTGTCATGAACCTGTCATTCCTTTTGGCAGGCATACCAGCTTGTTGATTAGATTGGTTTCGATTGTAAAACCCATGCCAGCTTCACTGAGAAAAATGCGCCCACTCCAAAAAAATGTGTATCCAGTTCCAACTTCAGTAAGCTGGCCTTCATTTGCCAACCTTCTTTCACTCAGGGCTGCTATTTGGATGCAATACCTGTTGAGTTCTTATGCAGCAAGAGCAGTTCTTCTTTTAGGTCTAATGGGTTTTGTGTTGTCTATTAGTGTGCACACGTTCCATGTGACAATGGTGAGTGGAACCATCTTTGCTGATGTTTTCGTATTTTTTGTGTGTTTCGACCACATGGTGGGATTCTCTGCCTGCGATGGTAACCAGGTCAGGGTTGGGTAAGCAGGCAATGTTTAGGAAACCTTTTCTAGCCCCTTTTCTCTCACCACAAGGTGAGCAGTGCGATCCTTAAAAGGCTACTCAGACACCCAGGGGGCTGACACTACTTCCAGTGAGAAATGACCCTATGGCCTGAGCGGCCTGTGTGCAGGGTCATGATTACAGCTCCCAGTGTACCTGCACCTGCTGCTTCATCACTTGCCTGTCACCACAGGACTTTGAAGCATAATAGTGAAATGGTATGGGTGATGTCTTTTGATTTGTGTGTAAATTGGATTTAAGTGAAGCAAAGTTGCACAAAATCGTCAGCCTGACTCTCTCCTCCAGAGTCATCATAGTCCAGTGGCAGGACAGAGTCAAGACAGCTGCCAATGGCTCAGGATGCAGTGGATGACTTTGGCGTCTTCAATGTCTAATCAAGCTTTAAGCATTCCACATCACCTGCTTCATGTGCCTTCATGATTGATGGAACAAATGTTCTCATCCACCCATTCCACCAGATGAAGTCTTCACATACTTGGGGGAGACACCCACCTAACTCACTAATGGGTTTGAGAAGCCTCGGCTACCCTCAACCTGGTTTGGCCCATCTGCCAAAATGGTTTACTGGGGTGTGGCTGCTGTTCATGCTGCAGCTTCTTGGAGCCACAGGTGAGAATTGAACAAGTGGACACCAAAGATGGAAAGAGCTCCAAAAAAGGCTCAGCAGCCATCACACCAGAGGTACTGGTCCTCCCTGAACACACCCTACACCCCAGTGTCTACCTTAGTGTGTTTATGTAAGTGGATTACTCTCATTCCCTTCCCTTTCATTTTAAAGTCAAGTTTCAGTGGGGGGTGCAGGAAACAAATGTCTTTTTTTTCCTCTTTTTTACCAAACCTTATTAGGTATGCTCCATGACTAAGGCCCCGGATATTGTGTGTCAATGGCACAAAAAGCTAAGTCCAGTTTACAGACATTATATTCTTAAAGGACCTTTCCTTTTCCCAAATCTGCCTTTCTCTTCTGAAGCCCCAATATTGGATGGGCAATAGTAGTAAAAATGTCACCTCCATCACTGCTGTCTCCAGTTTTTTTTCCAAAATGCAATAATCTCTGGTGATCTTTCCCATTAGATTGTGGTCTCCTTAGGGCAGAGGCCCCTTTTGCCTCCTTTGTTTCCCTATCAGTTAGCACAGTGCCTGGAATAGAGGAGAAAGTTTATTACCTAAATTTTATTGACCAGTAATCATAGAAGTTTTAAAAGTTGAGGGGACTGGGGAGGAGCCAAGATGGCAGAGTAGAAAGATTCACATATGCTAGCTCCTAACCCACAGCCCATAAAATAACTATAAAAAAGAACTCCCAACAAATTCTGGAGCAGCGGAAGCCCCAGAACAATGGAGTGGAGGAGACTTCTGTTCCAGAGAGCCCTGAAAAACTGACACGAAAGGTCGTTCGCACACCAGACCCAGAGCAGAGCCCAGCCCTGCCTTGACTGTGTGGCTTCTAGAGGAGCAGATCCGCGCAGACTTCAGGGACGGAATCTCCAGCAGCCATGAAGGTCCCTCCACCCACAGATACCAAAGGTCAGTGGGAGACTCGTTTTGGCTGGTCAAGAGAGGAGCAGAGTGTCTCCATAACTCAGACCTCCTTGGGAGGCAGCAGCGGGGGAAGCAGCAGACAGGGGTTCCCAAAACAGGCAGGAGCTCCAGTCCATTGTTGAAGATCTCTGCATAAACCCTCTGAGGGAACTGAGCCCTGTGAGGCAGCCCTGCCTCCACCTGAGCACCTGAATTTAATCTCACACTGAATAGCAGCCCCGACCCTGCCAAAAGCCCTGAGGCTGGGGAGCAGCATTTGAATCTCAGACCCCAAGCACTAGCTGGGTGGATCTGGAGGGAAGGCAAGGGTGGAGAGGAATCTCAGAAGTCAAGTAACTGGCTAGGAAAATGCCCAGAAAAGGGAAAAAAAAATAAGACCATAGAAGGTTGCTTTCTTAGTGAACAGATATTTCCTCCTTTCCTTTCTGATGAGGAAGAACAATGCTTACCATCAGGGAAAGACATAGGAGTCAAGGCCTCTGTATCCCAAACATCTGAAATAGATATTCAATGGGCTCAGGCCATGGAAGAACTCAAAAAGGATTTTGAAAATCTAGTTAGACAGGTGGAGGAAAAACTGGGAAGAGAAATGAGAGAGATGCAAGAAAAGCATGAAAAACGGGTCAATACCTTGATAAAGGAGACAAAAAAAATGCTGAAGAAAATAACACCTTGAAAAATAGGCTAACTCTATAGGCAAAAGAGGT
>CM053769.1:16971497-17042811 GCA_028658325.1 Potorous gilbertii | reverse complement strand
CAAATGGGGAGAAAATTTTGGAACCCAAAATCTTGTGAAAATGAATGTAAAAAGTTAAATAAATGTATTTAAAAAAAAAAAAACAAAAACAAAAACAAAAAAAAAAATTGATGGGGAGGTTATATGACCCATCTAAGATCACACAACTGTAATTAAATCAGAAATAGAACTTAAGCCCAGGTCATCCAGGTTTCAAAGTTTGCTTTCTATCCATTATGCCATGCTCCTCTTATCCTAGGTTTTCTCTTAACTTCAGATAAGAAATGAAGGAAAATGAACACAAAGAGATTATTCAGGATTGTGCACATCTCTAAAATTCTGACTTTATAAATCAATTGATAACTGTACTCCCAAATGATGGATATGTTCATTTTTGCATAGTAGGACTTACACAATCTTTGACTAGCATAGACTTTTTCTCTAACTGGAAGAAACCTTAAAAATTGGGAATAAGGTTCAAATCTGGCCTCAGATACTAACTGACTGTGTGACCCTGGGCAAGTCCCTTAAGCATGAGTGCCTCAAAAAAAAAAACCATTATGGGAATATGAAAGAGTGAGAGTCAGAAAGTATAGAGTAGTGAGTAGAATTCTGAACACGAATCAGGAAATTCTGGTTTCAATTTATTCTCAGACTCTTGTTGCCTTTTGATTCTGAAAAAGTTACTTTCTCCCCCCAGGCCTATTTCCAAGCCTGTAAAATAAGGAAAATAAAAACCTACCTTCATGAGATCAAATGAGATAATACAAGGAAAGCACTCAACAACACTTGCAAAATTATATAAAGTTATTATTGTAAGCCCCTTGAGGGCAAACACTGATTCAGTTTTTGTCTTTGTGCCCCGAGCACCTAGCACCGGATAGGCTTTTATGAAATGTTTATTGATTTATTGACTATTTACAGACGAGGAAGCTAAGACCCAGAGGAGAGTGACTTGTCCAAGACCCTGCAGGTAATTAAGAGCAGAGACTCAGACTTCCTTCCTCCAAGTCCAGGATTCCTTCCTTGAGCCTTCTTTCCCTTTTGTTGTGTTGGGTACATTTGTTCCCCCTTATTTAAGGGAAATGATTGGGATGAGGAACAATGATGAGGAACCCTAAAGCTCAAGGAGAAGGCTGTTTTTAAGAAGCTGTGTACGTTAGTGACCTGGAAGAATAGCAATCACGATGACTGGGCCGGTTCAGCATCCAATGTCACTTCTTGACGAGGCGGAGACCCTTCCAGCATCCCATATTGATTTGGTGATTGATTACTGATTGAAACCTTACTCCCCACCATCCCCTTCCCCCCATATCTCTCTTCATTTCACCTGAATGAAAGAAAAAGTTTTTAAAGTCTTTTTAAAGTCTCTGATAAAGGCATCCAATTCCTTTTCAGATTCTTTCTGGAAAGATCTGAGTTGGCTAACTTGCATTTCAGTCATATGTGGAGTCTTATTTTTCCAGATTTATTGTTAACCTTTCTGCAGCTTCTCTCAGCAAACTGTAAAACACTTCTTTTGCGTGTGTCCTGCTACGCAACCCTGTGATGATCTGGGCAGCCTGGATAGCAGTCCACACTCCCTAGGGAACCTACGTCACCTTGTTAGGTAAGGGGAGGGATGTAGGCATTACCACTTCCTTTTCTGAAAGTTTCATCCTGCTGGTAAGAAATGGGATTGCTTGGAGACAGGGCTACCAGTATCACCCTAGAATTCATCTAGAGGCAATGGAGAGAATGAGTTCTCCTACTTCATATGGTTATGAGCACAGGTCAAATCTCACATGGGATGTTGGCAGGTCATTCCACCATTGCTCTATTTTCTTTTTCTTTGTTTTCTTTTTCCTTTTTCTCCTTTCCTCTCTTCCTCTTTCTTTCCTTCTTCACTCTTTTCCCCCTCTCTTCCTTCCCTATTTCTTTCCTCCATCTTTCTCTTCCCTCCTCCCTCTTTTCCTTTCATTCTTCTTTACTCCCTTCTTTCCTTTCATTGTTCTTTCCTCTCTCTCTTTCTTCCATTTTTCCCCTCCCTCCCTCCCTTCCTTCCTTCCTTCCTTTCTGTCTTTTTCATCTGGTTCTACCCATCTTGCCCAGGATAGAAATACAGGCCTATTCACAATTCAATTCCTCTCTGATTAGCCCGGTAGCTTTGTCCTCCTCAGTATCTGAACTGGCCCAGTTTACCTTAGTCAACCTGGTGATAACTTCCCTCTCTTTTCTTGGTCTCATCATATTTATATTAAATAGTATAGACATCGGATTGCCTTGACCCACCACTGTAGCTCAGAACTCCTGAGCTCAAGAGTTTCAAAAACCTCAGCTACCCCAGCAGCTTATATAACATTATTTTTGTTGTGTCTTCTGAAGGGTACTCTGGGGAATCACTGGTATGGGCTCTTTTTTTTTAAACTGGTGCAGTAACATTCTCTTCATGTTTTCTCATCCCATGTATCATCAGCATAAGATGAGAAGGCATGAGTAGCCTGCTACTGCACCAACCAGTATGCTACCTGATTCCCTTCTCCCAAATGCTAGTGCCTTCTCTCTGAAATTATTTTCCATTTGCAATATATATATATATATATATCATATATATACATATATATGATATAAATACTAGTGTATGATCAACTTGTCCATTTAGTATCACTCATTCTTACGTAAGACCAGTCTACCTCTTCTTCTGTTCATACCTCTCCTTTGATGTTATTCCTTTGAAGCTTCTCAATGGCAACGTGCTTATACCCACCATACATATTTTGATTGCTCTTTGGGTGGTTTAGATGCAGGGTATCATTCAGAGGAGTTTTGAGTCTTCATGAGCTTACAGAGTGGTCAGTCTTTTTTGAGACTTTGTATTTCATCTACTGGAAATGACTTTGTGGGCTCACACTGTTATGGGTCAAAGTTATCCCTTTGTGCTAAACTTACAAAAGGGAATTAGTTACAGGGTTGAAATCTTTTCAAAGCTATTTAAAGGGAAACAGATATAAAAATGGGCTTGGGGGGAATTCCCTAATCCTCTCACACACATACCGCAGAAATCATTTGTGTGTCTATTGGGGCAGAGGTACATGAAAATTGTATGTCAACACAGCCCAAGAGGAAAATTTTTGGACCCAAGCTCATTTATCCAGCCCTGGGGAGGCAACTGTGTAAGCGATCCACTTGAGACATGGTAACCGTAAAACATGTGACCAAAATATGTGGCCAAACGATGAGAATTCTTGAATCTCTCCTCCATGGGTTGTAGTAGGCTGGGAGGAGAATGTCCTGATAGTATTGGTTTCAACGTTGTCTATCTAGTTGTACCAAGGAGCCAGCCTTTGGGAGAGAGGCAAGTTCCTGAGCAAATGCTGCCTTTTAAGAGAAATAAGAGAATTGTGAATTTAGTTCCCAAAATAAGGAGAACAGCAGGAGAGCCTAAGCCATTACCTGGCAGGAGTAAGAGACTTGAACTACCTTCTGGAGGCAGCTAGGTTGCACAGTGGATAGAGCTCTGGACCCTGAGTCAGGAAAGCTTGAGTTCAAATCTGGTCTCAGACACATAATAGTTGTATGACCCTGGGTCATTCACTTAACCTCTGTTTGCCTTAATTCACTGATGAAGAAAATGGCAAAGCACTCCAATATCTTTGCAAAGAACTCCCATGGGCAGTAATGGCGTGGTATAGTCCACAGGGTTAGGAAAAGTTAAACACTGGTGAACAACAAAATTACTGGGAATTATTTTTAACACTGAAGATTTGATGGAAATAGAATTTCCTTTCTTGCAATTCTACCTTCATGGTTCCTTTCAGGGAAATCCAAGCCCTTAGAATAGTGCAAGTCTGGATAATTCAATGAATCTCTGTGGGTGAATAGATCTCACCAGCATATTGGAAGTTTGCCTCTCTGAGCAGAGTCAACCCATTTGTTTTTCTCCCTAGAGGAGTCCAAAACACATGGTAGTGCTATGAATATAGAGGAGTAGAGCACTCTGGGTAAAGACTGGAGAAAGATGAGTCATATAAATTATTTATCAATCAACCAATCAACAAGTATTGGTTAAGTACCTACAGTGTGCAATAAAATACAAACAAATACTTCTTGCTACCTAGAGGTACACAATAAAGTCAACTCTACTATCGCTTCTATTTGCTCAGAGAATCTCTACCCATTCTTCCATTTAGCTCTCACTTCCTTATGACTTCTGGTTTCGTTTACATTGAGAATGAAGAGCCTGTTGTGATTCATTTCCTCCTTGACAAGCGTGTCTACTCATTGTTGCACAGAACAAGGACCTCATATCTGGAGGACCACTGGCTAAATCGGTATGTGTAGAACGAAGGAAAACAGGGTGATTCCTAGCACCCTTTGTTCCCTTCTTGCCACACCTTCCTACCCTATAGTACCTCCTATCTGTCCTTTCCTTCCAGGCTTGTGGGTTTGGGGACTGTCAGCCGTGAGGATGGATCATGAATTGTTAATGTCATTTATTCAGTAGGCAAATTGCTTCACTTGACTTTGCCCCAGTTTTTCCCTTCTTTCATATTGAAGAATGCTATCTACACCCCTTTGGTGAGGAAGGAAGCTATGTTAGAAGTTATTTCTGAAGTAATTTGAGTTACTCCTTAGAAGGATAATTTCCCCTCCTTTTTGTGTCTACTTTCCTATAAGGCTCTGCGTTCTGGGTGTCTGTCTTTTCTGTCTTATCTCCATTGGCTCTTTGGGTATTTTATATTCTATTTCCTTCTTGCACAAGTTATTTAACCTCTCCGTTGTGTTTTAAGAATATTTTTGTGAATTGTTGACAGCTTACTAAGATATTTGGTGATACAGGTCCTTCCCACCTTCTGCCAGTAGAAGTTTCTCTAACAGGTGAGTCTAGGTCTTCCTGAAGAAGGAGATGCTGAGATAAAGTTGATCTGCAAGGGGATAAAGGAATCTTTCTGCCTTAGGAATTCTAGATAACCGCTATAATAATGGACCTTCACACAATGTTTTAGAGATTGCTTAGCAATTCGCACGTTATCTCATGCTCTCCCTAAAAGCTATTTGGAGAAAGCTAACATTCCTTATCTTTCATGACAGTTTACACAAAAATTATCCATAAGCCACTTGAACTTTACAGGTCTGTTTCCTCATGAGTCAAATTGGGGGACTGAACTTGAAGGTCTTTAAGAAATATTCTAGCTCTGGATCTCTATGATGCTATGTGTTGGGCAAGAGCTATGAAGCTACTAGGACTGCAGAAGTGACTGGAGGGAAGGATTAAAAACTGGGCATGAAAATATACATGCATCCACAGACTCATCAAGTATAGTAATTTATAGCACAACAACAAACATAATAAATATAACAGATAATTTATTGAGCACTGACTCGGTCCTAAGTGCACTGAGTACTAGGAGGGAAGCAAATTTTAGATAAGGCATGGTCCCTGCCCTCAAGAAATTTATCGTTTAGTAAGGTTGAGATATATCTTTGCATAGCTTAAGGACATAAGGTGGGGTGGGGCAATTAGAGTGATGATGATTATTTATGGTTATAAGCTAGTGGTCCTCTGGCTAGTAGTCCTTTCCATATCTACGGTACCTAGGCCTCCAGGTCGCCACTCCCAATGATCTCATTGCCTTCCTCTGGACTGTCCCCACTTACCACTGACATATTCTTGCCCCCACCATATCTCCCAGCACCAGAATGTAGACCCAACCACCCCACTTCCTCTAGAGGATTATTGCCTGACTATAGGGATGTTCTCTAATCTATGCCCAACAGTCCTTTCTGTGACTACCTTCTGGGGCTGGAAATCTGTGCCATCCCTTTGAAGAGGGAGGAGAGAAGGCAGTTTGGATTATTCACAATGTATTAAAATATGATATGCATAAATCAGGGACTTGCATGAAAACTACCTTTGACATAGTGAAGGTGAAAGTCAGATTCTAGCATTCACCCCCCATAAAAATGGATGTATGTGCGTGCGTGTGTGCGGACGTGTGTGTGTGTGTGTGTGTGTGTGTGTGTGTGTGTGTGTGAGAGAGAGAGAGAGAGAGAGAGAGAGAGAGAGAGAGAGAAACTCTTATCATAGGGTTTTGTATACTGGGGCTCCTATCTCCTCCTCCTCAGCCCTCTACTGTCAAAGGCCTGAGGTTGGAATCTTTCTTCCCTGCTCCTTGACTGAATTTATCTTAAAAAATTGAATTGAAATTTTAAAAAAATTTGATTTGATGATGCTTTTCATTCTTTCCTTGGGTGTTAAAAATGCTAGTAATCATTCCAGGCTACATGACACTGTGCCAATTGTCACTTGTCTGGTATCTACAGAACGTCTACAACCTGATCCCTACCCCTACTCCTCCCCGCCCTGCCCAGTCTTCCATTTCTCACTAGTCTCCTCTCTATCTTAGTTGTGATTTCTGGTTTGGACCCAACTTCCATTTCAGACAACACCTCCTACCTCTAGGGCCTTTCAGCTCTGCCTGAAGGTTCTTGATCTTGGCTCTTTTGTCCTTTGATTTTGACTCCTACCCTTACAGGAACTTCTCAGCTGCCAATCCCCCACCCCCACTCCCACCCCAAGCCACCCCCTCTCATTCCTACAGTAGCTCTTTTCCTCCCCTCCCCCAAATAACAAAACAAAACAACTACCAGAAAAGGGAAGGGTCATTCAGTTCCATGGACCTAACTCCATCCATCAAAGCTCTTGAGGGTAAGGAGAGAAGGTGGAGAGGGACCCAACAAAAGCATATTCATTCACTGGTGCTTACTCTCCTCACCAGCAACTGCAGAGTATGCCTTTTGTCAGTGTTGGCAAAGCAGAGCTGCCATCATAGACTGTTTCCACAGCACTCAGCATCTGCCAAAGTCATGGTTATGAGTCATTCCTCACAACACCCCTGGGAAATGGGTTAGTCATCACCGAATAATGGGCGATGTGATGCTAGTGCTCATGCATTAGTGCAACGCTAGGCACTAGAGTAGAGTGCCAAATGTTCAGAAGTGCCCTGCCCTCCTGCCTTATTGTGGTTCTTTGATTTCACAATACCCCTTACCCCCTGAACGTGCTCCATAGCATGCGCTTGCTTTTTTCTCAGTCTCTATCACTCTTGTTCTCTCTCTCATTCTCTGTTTCTGTCTCCCTACCTGTTCCCCTCCCTCCCTCCTTTCCTTCCTTCTTCCTCTCCTCTCTTCCTTCATTCCATTTTTCCTCCCTTCCTTTCTTTTTTCTTTCTTCCTTCCTTCCTTTCTTTTTCTTTCTTCCTATTTTCTTTCCTTCTTTCTTTCTTCTTCCTTCCTTCCTTCCTTCTTTCTTTCCCTTCTCCCTTCCTCCTTTCCATGGAATAACCATCCTTAAGGAATTTCTGGGACATCTTTTGAAGTCAACAAAGACATTTTAGTGCAGGGGTTCTCTATCCAAGGTCCATGGACAAGGAATCTGTTGATAGATTTTGAGGGTCCATGAACTTGAATGAAAAAAAATAAACCTTTATTTTCACTAACCTCTAAATAAAAACTTGGTATTTCCTTCAATTATAAATGTAGGCCACAAACATTATTCTAAGAAGAGATCCATAGTCTTCAACAGACTGCAAATGAGATCCAAAACACAAAAAAAAGGTTAGGAACTCCTTCCCTAGAATCCTGAAAAAACAGGGCAAGAAATCCTTATCCTACTCCAGTCTATTAAAATAGTATGACGTTTGCCTTCTAGGAGAGAAACACTCTTAAAAAGAACAAGAAGTTAGTGTGAATGTTGTTTTCTTGGCTCTACTGTGGGAGGGTCCATGGATGTGAAACGTTGCATAGAATATCAGATTTTTTGATGAGTAGAATTGTTTTGTTGATTGTTTTTCTTCTTTCTCTGTAAATAAAAATAAACAAAAACCAAACCCTTGTTATAAGGGCTAGTTCTTTGAGAGTGAGGATGGAGAGGGACAGAAAAAACAATGGAGAAACAAAAGATAGTGAAAACAATCTATTTGTTAAAAAGGAAAATGACAAGTAGATGAAAATGACCAAAAATAAAATTGGGGCCTCTTTGTTTGTAAGAATGATGATAACTTGTTTGCTTTGAATAGATTTTGAACTTAGAATTATAGAGAGCTGGAAAGGACCTCAGAGATAATCTAGTCCAACCCATTCATTTTACATACAAGGAAACTGAGGCTAGGGAACATCCTCATGTTTGGATTTCCTTAGGGTAGCATTGGGAAATATGGATGTTCTGATAGAAAGTTTGCTGGACTACAGATTTTTTTTGAGATGAGTTCTTCCACCCTTGAAATTGAAGTGAGTTTGTGAGAGGGAACCTAGAAGGCTTATATGTGAATAATCAGTCATAGGTGGACCTTTAATGAGTCAATTGCCTGAGTTTGGGGTTAATTGTGTGTATATGTGTGTGTGTATGTGTGTGTGTGTGTCTATGTGTGCATGTATATTACTGATTGTTGAGAGAAAAAGAATTTGTCATGGATATATGCAGATATAATTTTAAGGGGAGATTGTATCGTACTAAGGCATATTGATAAGAATGAAGCCAAAGTTTGAATCTTACAACTCAGAATTTAGACTGATAACTTTTGCTGAGCACTGGAAGTTTCTTGGAATGTTCCCTCACTTGAGAAATAGCATTAGCCAACACTCCCCTTGGATGTGGTGAGATTGGATGCCAAGTCAGTTTCTAGGACAGGGAGTCCCTTGTAAGGCAGAACATTTATAAAACACTAAGTGGGAGGATCCTGTTCAGACCTGCCATTCTGTTATTTTCCAAGGGGTAGCTGAGTTGGCCTCAGTTTGGCACATCACCCTGAGATAACACTGGAGTCATGTGATATACTCCATGAGCCCCAGAATCTGAATTTTTTCCATGTAAGAAGAGCATATGTAAGGTGTGTTATCTTAAAGGTCCACACTATTTCTCTAGCTCAGTGAGTCATCTAATCATTAGGAAGCCCCTGATGGATCAAGGTACAGAGAACTTCTTTACTACAACCTTCAGTTCATGGCACTGTTCTTTCAATCTGATAACTTTGTGTCTTATTGTAATATTAACTTGAACTCAATAACCTGACTAGAATGAGTCTAAAATGAAGTTAGCACCTTTCTTGCCTGAAGTATGTTTCTCCTATATTCTTAGGATCTTTGACTACAAAATTAGGTAATCATCACATTATAGAGCTTCAGTGTGGTTTGATTGATCACACAGTGTTACAGAAGAAAAGGACCTTGGAAGTCAGTCTTTAGAGTAGGAAATACAACTTACTTAGTAAATAGATTGTAATCCTAAGAAGCTTTCAATAAATGATACTTTGGTGAATGAAATCCTACTTTGCAACTGACATCATCATTTTTACCATAGTTTCCAATAAATCAATTGGTAATAGCTCTTAATATTTTGTCTAAAAATTACAAATTCTTCCCTTCCTCAGGCACTCTGTTAAGTAGTCAATACCTTGTGAACTTGGGGCTTTTTAGTTGGAGGCTGGACCACCCATTGTCTGGGATATTGTCAAAATAGGTCTCAGGGTCAGAAGGACTTCAGAGGTTTTGAGGCCAAAGTGCGCCTGACCAATATCCCCCAAAGTAGTTATCCACCTTTTGCCAGAAGACTTCAAATTAGGTGAGACCCAATCCTTCCAGGTCCACCCATTTCACTTTGAAGTAGCTCTGTTAAAAAGGTTTTTTTCCCCCATTAAACCTAAACCTAAATCTGCCTCTTGAAATGTTTATTCTTTGTTCCTTTTCCTGCTCTCTCACTCCAGATTGAATAACTTAATCCCTTTCCCACAAGGAAACCCTTTGAATGCTCAAAAGTAGTAATCACTATCACTTCTCTGCCTCAAAATTTTTCTTTTCTAGGTTCAAAATTCTTTATCATTTAACTAGTCTTTGCATGGAATAGGCTTGAGGCCTTGACCATCCTGTTTACCTTCTTTTTGACAAGCTCAACTTGTCAACGTCCTTACTAACATGGTACTCTGAATGGACCATACTCCTCTAGATCTATGGTGTGACCACAGCAGCTTCCATGTTCTGGGCACAATACCACCTCTGAGGCAACCTCAGATCTCATTAGCTTTTTTGACCACCATGTTGCATTGGAGACTCATATTGAGCTTGTAGTTCACTAAAAGTCGCAGATCTATCTCAGATGAAAAAGATTCCCTGTGAAGTCTCTTCCAGCTCTGAACTCTATGATGCTATGACTTCAAAGAATAAATGCAGTGCTGAACACAGTAGAAATTCAACAATATCTGTTGAATAAATGAATGAATGAGTTCACTATTCAAAAAAAAGTCCTGGATTGAATATGAATCTATTAAGTTATCTGTTTGGCAAGTCTGGGACTTCTTTTCTTAAACGCAAGGCACACTCACTCTACCAGAGCAAGTGGCTTTGTTTCCAACAGGTGACACTTAGGCTTTTCACTTTTTACTTTCTACCACACCAGCCTCCTCGAACCACTATTTGTAACTTATGTAAAAATGTTATTTGTTGAACTTATAAATCATTCAGTGTTTGTGCAGGTGTGTGCCTCTTCATGTTCTTTTGTATGTTTATCTTCCTTGACGTTGCTGTCTTAGATCATAAGCTGCTGAAGGACAAAGACTGTTTTCCTTTACTGGTTCTGTGCCATGTATGTGTGAGTATTTACCAAATGCTTCCTTATGGTGAGGATGCATTTGTTTCTCTTAATTCTCTCTCTGTCCATTGGCTACTTCTCCAATGCCTCTTCATTCTCAGTCCCTTCCCTTGACTTTTCCACTCTACCCAGCTGGTCAACTGTAGATCCATTGTCTCTTTCTCACTGCTAAAATCCTGGGGAAAGTTGTCAATACTGATGAATTCACTTCTTCCCTACCACCCTTTCCTCACTCTTTTTCTTGCAATCTATCTTCTACTCTGCCCCTCCTCACTATTATATTGAACGTGCTTTTTCAAAGGTCATCATTGATAGCCTCCTCATGACATCCAATGACTTTTATTTATGACTATCTTCCTTGACTTCTTTGTGACTTTTGACACAGTTGATAATTTCCTCCTACTGGATACTTCTCCTCCCTCAGCTATGGAAACTCCTGGACTTCCTCCTCTCTAGTCTCCAATCACTCTTTCTCTGAATATTTTTTTTTACTGACTCTTTATCCCTTTTTGATTCCATAACATGAATGTTCCCCAAGGTTCTGCCCTTAGCCTTCATCTATCTTCTATATGCTGTCTTCCTTGGCAATCCCATTCATGCCCATGGCTTTAGTTATGACTCTATGGAGATAATTTCCAAACATGCCTTTCTAGCTCTGACTTCTTTTATGAGCATTTGACCATTTCTAGATTACTTTTTAAACTTTGTGTTCCATATCAAACTGAATAGGTCCCAATATTAATTTATTACGTTTCCTCCCAATCTTGACATTTCTTTTTTATTTTTCTGCCTTTCTCTTTGATATCATAGTTGCTCTAATTTCCTACACCTGCAACGTTGGGCTAGAATCTCATATCTAACCAACAGTGGTTTACTTGAAAAATGAGAATATTGGTTTGAGTCTAGCAAGATGAATGTTAAAAAGTCTAAGTGTAAAACCTTACACACGGGATAATTCTAGTTGAAGTAAGATTGGGAGTGTTGGTGAACTGAACACTAATAGAAGTAAAAAATATTTTTTTTTACCTTTTTTTGCATCCTCTGAAGTTAGCATGGTGCCTAATGTATAGTAGTTAGTTAATATATACTTGCTGACTTGGCTTGAAAACTGTGTGATGTGGCAGTCAAGTTATATTGAATTCTGCTCATGTCAGCACACCTCTGGAGTATTGTGTTCAGTTGTCACCACTAACTGATCAATCTATAAGTAGTCATTAAGCACTTACTAATATTCTAAGCACTATGGTAAGTGTTGGGGGCATGGAGAAAAAACAAACTCATCCCTACCCTCAAGGAGTTTACATCCTAATTTGAAAAACAACATATAAGTAGATGACTTGTAACTAAAGGCTTCCCATGGAAAGTGGCATTGGGGCTGAGTCTTGAACAAAACCAGGGGTTCCAAGAGATGGAGGTGAGGATAGAGAACACAGGGCATCATCTGTGCACAGAAATATTTAAGAGGTGAGATATCTTGTGTGAAGAACAGTACTTGTGGCAGAGGTACATTTTAGGAATGATATTTGTAAGCTGTTGGATCCAGAGAAAGGCAAGCAAGATAGTAAAGGGACCTAAGGCTGTCAATCTGTGATGTATCGAAGCCACCAGAAATGGTCCTATGGAAGAGATGCGCTAGCCATCTACAAGGGGCATCATGTGAAAGAGGGATTAGACTTGTCCTGCTTCTGATAATAACAGGAAGTTGCAAAGGAGCAAATTTAGGCTTAGAGAAACAATTACAACTCTTCTTATTACATTTCATCTTATTAGAACTGATTTCGTTGTCTAGCCCATAAAGAAGACTACTAACCAGTGTATTAGCTGTCCCTCTCAGCTTTGTGCCGTCTGCAAATTTGATAAAGCATGTCCTGATAAAAACATTAAACACCAGTCAAAGTTGGATCCTTGGGATGCTCCACTGGCCACCTCTCTGATTTGACATTGGACTATTCATTTACATCTGGGGATAATGAGGAAGAAAGAGATTTGATGACTTGCCTAAGGACTCAAAAAACCTACATTGCCAAGACAATCCCTGCTGGAATCCCCTAAGAGTTGTGGGAAGAAGCCTAGTGTACTATATATATGGATATGGAAATGTATGTATGCATGTATAGATGTGTATATGTTTATATATGCACACACATGCATGAATATATACATATATGTATATGTTGTGTGTATATACACACATATATGTGTATGCATGTGTGTATTCATCTGATCGGTATAGCAACTGACTCTCCTGGAGCAGTTGCTATGCCTACTTCTCTAATTTCCTATCTTTGGATCCTGGAGCAAAATTTACTTATAGCCCTGTGAAGTGGATTGGTGTAAATCGGAGTGAATTAAGACATAAAGCCTGGCTCCCAGTTTTTGGCAACCCCCAGACCTCTGCAGCTTGCTCAAAGTTTCAGCCAGCAGCCATGGATTCAGGTTTCCCTCTGAGACAGAGAAGGAGGGATTCCCCTCTTCCCCCCCCTCCCCAGGCTCCTTTGGATGAAGGGCTCTTCTACTACTCAGGCCTAATCTTCGCAGCTGAGTCTCTTTTGCAACATGCTTTGCATAATTTGGTTAAATATTTACTGAACCAGCCTCATTTTCTGGGCTGTCTCCTTGGCTGACAGCTGTGAAGGCTGCAATTATAGCATTGAACACAATGCCAGGGAACCATTGGGAAGCTCTCAGCAAGGAATGACTTCCAAGCAAACGGGTCTGCCCTGGCCTTTGCCAGAGCTGGGAAGTGTCCATCTGATGACACTTAAATGAACTGAGCAGAAAGGGCTTCCCTTTTCCCCAGGATGGCACTCCTAGGTTAGGGAAATTTCCAGGGTGGAAGGAAGTAACATTCTAACTGCTGCTCAGGGAAGAAAAAGTCATCAAATATCAGCTGGGCTCCCCTGATCTCTGCCCATTCCCATAAATCAGGCCTGGTTATGTGCCCTGTAGTTCATAGCTATAAATTTCATCCAGTACTCGCAGCTGCTGGGCTACACTGAGGAAGTTCTCTGGGGATGCTGAGAGCCCAGCTTAATTGTCACTGTATACCACAATTTCAGGAAAACTTCCTCTAGCCATGGCAGTAATAAACCTTAAAACTCGCTGAGATGGCACCACTACATCAAGGTGAGTCAGTGAACACCAAGTAAACCCTCCACTGGTCGCCATGACCCCTAGGGTTGCTCTGCTTTGAATGATCAATTTCTATAATGGCCTTTTGCAAATGATCAGTAAACAAAATCCTTTCCCTGGGAGGGTAGCTTCTTTCTAGGAGTTTTGAAGCATTTTCTGAGATGTCCCTTCATTTATCTTTGTGTTAACCTGATTAGATAAAGGATGGAATTCTCCATTTTCAATACATTTCAATGGACTTCTAATATCATCTCTCTCTCTCTATTTATATATATGTATGTATTTATGTATATTATATATACGAATTCCAGTGATACAATCAAATTCCACACACACACCTTCACATACTGTGTGATTCTTGTTCATATTCCCCCATAAACCTTCATGGAGGATCTACCCAACATGCTGAAAGTCTTCTTCTAGGTCTTTTTTCATTCTATCAAGACCAGTACAATATCTGGACTGTCAAGCTATTTATTCTTTGTTCTTAACACAATTAACCCATCTCCTTTTCCAATCACACATTTCCTCGATGATGTTGCTTCTTCCATGTAAGATATCACTGGTAGTATTCTGCAAGTTACATGGCTCACCATGTGTCTCTCCATTGCCCTTTTAAGCAGCATCTGGTGCAGTGGATAGAGTGTTGGGCCTGGAGTTAGGAAGACTCATCTTCCTGAGTTCAAATCTGGCCTTAGACATTTACTTTTACTACTATGTGACTTTGGACAAGTCACTTAACCCTGTTTTCCTCAGTTTCCTTATCTATAAAATGAGCTGGAGAAAGAAATAGCAAACCATTCCAGTATTTTGCCAAGAAAACCCTAAATTGGGTCATGGAGTGTCAAACACAACTGAAAATGACTAAATAAGAATTGATGAACTAACTCAATGGACCACTCATCCAACTCAATGTTATAGTATGGCAATACAGACTCATTCATTTCGTTTTTCTTCAATAGGTTGTTAGAACATCCTCATTTCAATATTTATGGAGGTCACTGAGGATGTTTGGGAATATCACGGGGTTGCATGTAATTAGCAAAATGCTATACACATACAGGAGCACCTAGAAGATCTGGCCATCTATAGGGATTCCTCCTCTTAGGATTCTCTATATTACATCCCCAATGATAGTGGCAAAGAAAAAAAAAAGCCTTTGGCAAACATAGGTCTCCATGCTTTATCCTTCACTTAATATTATCTGGTTTTCTGGTCAGGATCTTCCTCTCCAAGACTGATTCTTTTGGAACATCAAACTAGTCTATTTTTTACTTCAATTCTTACCTAGCCTTTAATCACTGAATGGGTGTTGCCTCAGACAAACCGAGACTTGGGAAAGAAAGGCTTAGAAAAGCCAGAGTCCCTCACTGCATCTGGGGCCATTGTTAGTCATCCTGACCTATGTCTTGCTGCTGAACTCCTATGACTCTGGAGGAGAGAGTGAGGCTGATGACTTGGTGCAGTCCTGCCTCACTTAAATCCAGTTCAGTTGCAAGTCAAGATGTTGTCCTCTTGATGTCATTCATCTTCTTCAAGAAAGAAAGATAAACAACAATCAGTCCTCTATTTTACTAATGGGAAAACTGAGGCAAAATGGTTCAATATAAATTCCTCCACAAAAGTAGCTTTTCAGTTGGGGTTATTTCCAGTTGATGAGGTTTTTAATCCCCTAGGTCTCTGTAGGAGGCATGATGATTCTAAGTTGGTTGCTCAGCAAACATTAATTAAGCATCTACTATATGCCAGGGATTGTGTTAAGTGGAGATAAAAAAAGAAAGGCAAAACAAGCTATAAGAAAAAACAGTCCCTGACTCAAAGATACACCCTTGCAAGGCTCATAAAAAAAGGTTTAGAATTACAAATGATGAATACTAAAAAGGAACTGTGCAATCCTTAATCTTTGGAGCCCTGAGTTTTCCTACTCTTCGGCACAAGGGGATTTATCCAAAAAAATAAATGGCCAACACATAGAGTGCTTGAAGTTTTTGAGTTGATTTAAATGTATTATGTCACTTGATCCTTACAACAATACTAAGAGGTAAGTATTTTAGGCTTATTATTCCCACTTTATAGAGGATAAAATTGAGTCTTGCCCATAGTCACATGGCTAAAAGGTGCCTGAGATGGGATTTGAATTCAGATCTTCATGATTCCAAGTCCAGCACTACTTTTCTCACCCTACCTCCATCCTGTAACTAGGATCATGGGAAAAGAGAATTACAGATTAAAAGCTAGAAAGAACTTCAGAGATGGTCTGATCTAATCCCTTCATTTTACAGGTTAGATTTAATGAGTTTGGATAGCTTTCCCACAATCACACAGATAGTAAGTGTCACAGAATCCAGGTTCCATACTCCAAATCCAAATTACATATCATGAATCCCTTATTTTTGTGGGGTTTTTTGAATGAATGGAGTTCTTCCAGAATAATTCAACACTTATTTAGTACCTATTTAGTGCAAAGTGCAGCAATAAAGAAATAAAAAAGTGAACCACTCCTTGCCGTGGAAAGCACTTTATAAATCTGAAAACACAAGATAAGCGGTAGCCATCATCATCATCATCACCACCACCACCAGTATTGCTCTGGTTCTTATCATTTAGTTTATCTTTTCTAATCGAGCTCAGATAGAAATGGTTCTGGATGAAGTTCCTACTCTGCTGTGATTCTTTTACATTAACCCTTCTGTAGACTTTTATCTAGGTAGATGAAATGACAGCATTTTTATAAACGAATAAAAACATTTGGGTGGGAGCTGATCTTTTGTAGTTTCATCCAAAGCTTCTTTGGGATGGTCCCAGAGCAGGCAGGATGATAAGAATGATATGAACCTTGTTAATATCATTCTTGTTAATGTCATTCTTGTTAATATCATTCTTGTTAATGTCATTCTTGTTAATATCATTCTTGTTAATGTCATTCTTGTTAATATCATTCTTGTCAATGTCGTTCTTGTTAATATCATTCTTGTTAATGTCATTCTTGTTAATATCCCATTCTTCATGTCATCTTTCAGATACAAATGGTCCCAGAACAAGTCTATCCCCTACTAGTATTCTTTTATATGTAATACTTAATGGACTGTTGAATTGGATAAAATGGATAAAATAATTGTTTTTTGTTATTGAATAAAAGTATTAGGATATAGTTTCATCTTCTTTAGACTCACTGAAAGCATCCTTGGTACCTCTCCATCAATAGACAGGAAAACCAGAATCGTCTGTACCACATCTTATTCTTACCTGATTTTTTATCTCCTCTCGTAGGTCTTTATATATTGAAAGTGTCTCATTCCATGAGGCTTGGAGATTATGAGTATGTGGCTTGGTGACATTGATTTAAAATGTTGTTTTTAGTTTTTATCATTCAATACTCTGTCAGGGAGACTGTGGGTAAAGTTTGGTCCATGGTAATTGCCTAGGTAGAAATAACAGTGAAGAGGCGGTCAGGGGTCATTATAAACAGAACCTGGCAACCTCCCCAACTACAGGTAATGCTTCCTTTGTGAGGCTACATTACAACATGGGAGGGTATGTGAAGGGGGAAGGGGAACAGGAGGATAGTGAGGAGAGATATGCTGGGGTCAAATCAAGGGCTTAACTATGAAGGCGAGGTGATCTCTGTGTTCTCAGAAAGAGAAGATTCTAAGGGAGTTGGGGAGGAAGAGGAAGAAAAGATAGAAAAAAGGACAGGAAAAGGAGACCTCATTTTAGAAGTGGGAGGAGGTTCCCCTGATAAATGTTTGTATGGGTGAAGGTAAAAGATCTTACCAGAATCAAGTCTGGGAGATTTGGTGCCTGAAAATCTACTTGTTCTAGGAGGGGGGAAGTTGAAACTCATAGGGTCAACTGACACTTGGAGGAGTAGGAGAGCATATACACAAGGAGGAGATTTTTTTAGAAAGGTCAATGATAGAGTATAGAATAGTGTTACCACACTGAGGTGCCCTACCTTGGGGTAGTGTACTCTCTGCCACCTGCAATAATAGTCATTGTTTTGAGAATGGAGAACTATGGAAAAGGGGAATCCATGGGGTAAGCCCTACAAAGCAGTCCTGGAAAGTGCCTGGAGGGCATTTTCCTTGGAAGATTTGATTGTATGTAGAATGTAGAGTAAAGGGAAAGATTAGATGATTATAAGAGTCATGAATCAGAGAAGAAGGGTCTAGAGTAAACATAACGGTCTAGCTCCAGGACAGCTTATAGGTCAAGTTCTCCAGGATATTTTGAGGTTTGCATTTGTAGAATGGGGATTTGTCATTTGAACCATGAAAGACAAACCACCAGCTCATACCTGGCTAAGCATTAGTTTACATCCTAATACTTATATTCAATAACAAAATCAATTCTTTTATCCAGCTACACAATAGTTCATGGAACATTTGATATAAAAGAATAGCAGGTGTTTTTTAAATAACTTGAATGAATGTGTTATATAGTTTCTAACATTTCTTGGAATAAATTTCATGGATCACTGTTTGGTCTCCTTAAGTATAAAGTGTTCTGTATTATATGGTAGCAACAATTTACTCCTGAACTGCCATTATAAGTGCCTTCATTTTAAAAATTAAAAAAGTCTGCATAACTGAGCCATTTGTCCTAGGATTCTTTGTCAGGTTATATTCCTATAGAAGATGCTCATGGAGGGTCTTTTGTTTTCCTTCTTAGATATTAGCTATTTTGTAGGTTCCATTTGGAGGTAAACTAATTTCCACTACATTAGACAAATGCACTGAATTAGCTAGTTGACACAGTGGATACAATTCTGAATCTAGAGCTGGAAGACTTTGGTTCAGATTTAGCTTCAGACATTGGCTAGATGTATGACCCTCGGTATATCACAACTTCTATCTGCCTCAGTTTTCTCATCTGTAAAATGAGAAAAAAAAACACCTACTTTTTAGGGTTGTTGTGAGATTGAAATAAGATAATATTTGTAAAGCACTTAGCACAGTGTCTGATGTATATTGGTGCTTAATTAAAGTTTATTTCCTTCCTTCTAATGGCATGTATCTGCTATCATCCTTTATTATTACTTGGTGAAATAATGTCTACTTGTTCCAGAAATTTTTGCATAAGTTTTTGACCAGTTGAAGATGTTTTCTAAGAGTTTCTATCAAAACTCTTCCTTCTTTTTTGTAAGAAAATATTAACATTGTTATATTACTATTACTGTGTATTATATAGCATAACATTCTATATTATAATTATACATGATAGAGAATATAAATTATATAAGATATATGTTAATGTATCTTAGGCTGATGGACATTGTGTTTTGACTTAAGATATTTTCCAAATCTATTCTGGTCCATTTCACAGTTTATAAAGTATACATAAAGACAGCCACTTCATAAGTATTAATTGCTTAATACATGGTCTTTCCATTTAGCTTTGATTTCAAGATGCCAGTAAATTTCAATGTATTTAGATGCAGCCTTCCTTGTGATATCTTTATGTTTGATGTGTCTTGCCTGGAAAAATCCAAGATAATTGTAGGTAATAATCTCTTTCATTGGTTCCATGTGACCTTTGGAGAAAAGTTTGAAGTCTTCAATCTATAACTTTTTCTTGGTACACATTAAGAATTTTTCACTCATAGAATCTAAATGACATTTTGATATCGCTGGAGAAAGATCCCATGAGATCACAAAATTGTTTAATATGATTTTCAACAACTCCATATAAATTGATGTCATCACTGGTGATAAAACTTAATATAAATTTTGGACTTTAATAAAGGCTAAAGCTTGAATTAAGAAGAGTCTGGACCTAATAGTCCCTTTTGCTATCTTAAGTAAACTCAGAGAATGCTTCAGTGAAGCAAATGGAGCTGAGTTAGTAAATTCCTTAGGATACCCTTTTTTATGGCATATTAGTGATAAGGAAAAACACAGATGTCCTGGGTTGTAATTTCAACTTTGTCAACTGTTAAAAATACCCTTTCCTGTGTCAGCAGTTTCAGAGACCTGTTTAGGACAGGATGCCTGCCACTAGAGTGGTAGAATTTTCTCCTTATCGTATGTCATGGAGACATATGCTACAGAGAGGAAATTCTCATAGCTTGGGATCATAAAACTCAACTGACACTACTTTGTTAATTGTCTTGTCTTACTAAATTTATAATTTGTCCAACTAAGAGCATTCCTTTCTCATGGTAAAGTGTTTTTAAGCCAGATGACTTCTGTACTGGATCAGTCAGGTCTTGATCCTGGCTCCATAGTGCTATGTTATCATTTTCTTTAAGAAGAAATTAATAAATAATGTATGCATTTAGTCTGTTGCCTTTTCTTTAACCAACTTGCAGGTCAACAATGGACATCAAAGGATTAATAAGATATTTTAGTTCAATTTCTTTAATTTGGAGACTATACTTAACTTTATTTTGGAGAAAGAAAAGATTTAAGACTTATCAGAGGCATCATGAACTTAAACTGTCTTCCTAAAAATGTTTCTTTCATGGCAATTTTTCTTGTCATTTTAGTGTTGATGGTGTGTTTCAAAGAAGGACCACTTTTCCATGGAAATATCAAACACTCTGTTGTTCTCACTATACTTGGATCTAGGCATATATTTGTAGTATATGAATAAGCTATGAATGCAGAAGTGAGGTATACTCCAGACATGAAAGACCTGTAGGACAAATGAATGGAGGCAGGAGAGCATAGAGTCAAAACAGAGTTAAAATAATCCAATCTGGCAGAAACATGGCTTGTTCAAAGTGAGTCTTGTAAAATAAGGCTAGGATGGCTGTGATCACCATATTTCTTCAAGCACTTTGATGCTTCAAGAAGATGACATAGGAGATGACCTGCGAGAGCTGTGTTGAATTCAAAAGTCATCACCCTGTGGCCAACCTAGTGTTGTGACTCTAAACTTGGCTGGTTCTCAAACAACAGATGTATTATATATTTGCATGGTGCCTCCTTCATTAGAATGTGAACTCTAAGAACAGGGAGTGGGTTTTGTTTTCCTTTCTTTTCATTCTCAACATTTAGAAAAGTGTCTGGCATATAGTAGGTGTCTAATTAATGTTTGTTGACAGACTGATATCACTTAAAGTCCTTACTTAAAGTCTTCTGAACATGATAGACCATGTGATTCCCTGCCATAGCCTTTGAGAGCATGGGATCCTTTTCATACCACAGTGAGAATCCAAAAGAGGACTTTAGGAGTCACAATAGAAATGGTTCAAGTTAACAAATATTTATTGGGCATCTTCTCAGTTTAGTGCTCTGTGCACAATAAGCATAGCCCTGGGGATATAATGATGAAAAATGATTCACATGCTACAAGGTACAGTACTATTATGGGATCTAGAGAAGATCTGGATAAACTACTCTAAGAAGAAGGAAAAGGGTGAAATTGTAAGAAGGAAGCTATGGAGATCAGAACAGCTAGCTGTCTAGACTGTCTGGGACACAGTATATGATAAAGGAGAGTGAAATATGATGGGAAACATTGGTTGGAAACACATGGTGGAGGGCCTTAAATGTTACAATAAATTGTTTTTGTTTTTTCCTGTATTCAATAAAGAGCCATTGAAGGACTGGTTTTTATGATTTCTTGGGGGAGAGAAGGGAAGAGTTAGCATAGAAATTTTATGGTCCTATTATGAATATAATTTTGACAGCTGGAATGGATTGGAGACCAAACGGAGTACAGGAAGGAAGATCAGTTAGAGGAAATTACAATTGTTCAGGTGAGAGGTGATAAAAATGGAATAGAGTGGCACAAAGCAGATTTGTAGATGATATAAAGATGACAGTGATATTGAATGGCAATCAGAATTAAAAAAATCTTAATAATTTAGAATATTGGGTTGAATCTAGGAAGATGAAGTTAAGTGGAGATTGTTCAGTCTTTCCAGTCATGTTTGACTCTTCATGACCCCACTTAGGATTTTTTGACAAAAATACAAGAGTGGTTTGTCATTTCCTTCTCCAGTTCATTTTACAGATGCGAAAACTGAGGCAAACAGGGTTAAGTGACTTTCCCAGGGTCACAAAGCTAATATATGTCTGAGACCAGATTTGAACTCAGGAAGATGAGTCTTCTTGACTCCAGGTCAGGTACTCTATCCACTCTGCCACCTAGATGAGCGTTACATTTGGATTCAAAATAAATCAGTCTCATTGATCGAAGGTCAGGGAAGCATGGCTAGGCAGAAGTTCATCTGAAAAAGATCTGAGGAAGTCAGTAAACTTGAAACTAAATATGTCAACCATGTGATATAGCAGTTTAAAAAGCCAGTGCAAAGGTTGTTTTAGCAAAAGAAGAATAATTACCAGGACTAGGGAGGTAATTATTCCATTATACTCTGCACTGATTAAGCTACACTTGAAAGAGAATATTCCAACTCTATCAGTCAAAAAAACTGGGGTTAATCTGGAAAAGAGTGGATTTAGATTGTATATGATGACTGGCTTCATGTATTTGAGGAATTATCATGTGGAAGGGGCAACAGATTTGTTCTGCTTGGCCCCAGGGGGCAGAAGTAGGAACAACAGGTGGAAGGAGACACATTTGGGTTTAATACAAGGAAACATTTCCTAAAGAACAGAGCTATCTAAAAGAGAAATAGGTTGTTTTGGGAGGTAGTGGGTTATACTTCACTGGAAATCTTTAAGGAAAGACTGGATGGTCACTTGTTAAATGGATCCTTTATTCAAGTAGGAGTTGAATGAGATGACCTCTGAGATCCCCTTTAACTCTGAGTTTCTGTGAGTCTATGATTCTGAGCTGTATCACATCACAAAATGTTAAAACAAAACAAAACAAAACAAAAACCCTGGAGGCAAAAAAAAAAACCTACAGAAAGCTTGGCATAAAACTCAATGAAGTCAGAACATTGTGAACGTATTTGCAGATGAAACTAGATGGAGTACAATAATTAGTTATGAATTGGAACAGATCTGCCACCATTATTATAGCAACCTAATCTCATCATTGATGATAGGGGAACAATCACACTTGATTGCCTCTATTCCCAATATAGCTATATGAGGAAGTGAAAATGGCAGTTAAGAAAATGAAATAAGGAAGGCTAATTGTAGTTAATTTAATATAAAAAGAGAAAATCCATGCTGGAGGTAACGTAATTTTAAAGTAACTCATGTATCAATCTTCAAGTTTGCTTAAGGAGGACAAAATTGATAAAAGAATGAAAAAAATCATGCATAGTATTAGTTTTAAAAAGGTAGCTAAAAAAAGTTGTCCAATTCTTATGTCCAATTCTCTTTGCAAAATTTTTGTGAAAATAGTCTATGTACACATTGAGGGCAGTCTTCTTGAAAGTATGAGAAGGAAATAGGATACTATCCTTCCTAATTTTGTGTCATCAGCAAATTTAATAAGCTCCTTGTTTATATCTTCATATAAGTCATTGATTTAAAATGTTAAACAGCACAATGCAATAAAAACTCTCTGGGTCATTGACTAGAGAACACCACCCATATAACCAATTCTGAATCTATCTAATTGTATTGTCATCTAGGTCATGTTTCTGTATGCTGAAAGGATGATATAACAGACTTTGACAAGTGTTTAGCTGAAATGTAGTCATACTACATTCCCAATACTCTCTGATCTACCAGGCTAGTGATAAAGAAAGAAAGAGAAAAAGAGACAGAGAGAGAGAGAGACAGAGACAGAGACAGAGACAGACAGAGAGACAGAGAGAGAAGAAAGGAAGAGGGAAGGAAAGAAAGAAAGAAGGAAAGAAGGAAGAAAAAGAAAGAACAGCTATTAGGTTATTTGACATAGATAGTCCTTGAGAAAGTCAAACTGAATCTTTGGACCCAGTAAACCAAAATGGGGCTCTCCTCTAACAAGATATCTCTCATTAAGATTTCAAAATCATAATTTTATTTCTTGACAGGTATCCCCATATAGATACTTTTGTTTAATAATCTTTTTGTTATCAATATCAAGTGAGAAATAAAATAGGGAAACATGATCACTGAAGGTTTTCATCATTATCATAGAATACAGGCTTATAGGATAGATTTAAAGTTGGAAGAAATCTTAGAGGTTATCAGGCCCTTTCATGATAGATGAGTAAACTGAGGCACAGAGAGATATGTAACTTGTTGAAGTCACACTGGTAGTAAGTGATAGACCTGTGCTACACAAATTCCAAATAGGAAAGATATTCTTTATAGATGGTGAGGTTTTCCATGTACTTGTTTTTACAGATGACATTACATCAAACAACAGAAGCTGATAGAATGTTCACATTTAAGTGCCCAGATACTCAAAAGTGATTGCTCTTTACCAAATCATATGGGAAAAAACTACTATATGAAGAATGAGTATTACTGAGATGCTGATATGCAGTTGAATGAGTTGGTCTATCACCAACACAAAATTCACAGCACCGATGCTGATGCTGGCATAGTTCTGAATTGCAAAGTAAAACAGACTCTCCATATAGAAGGCAGAAGACAAACATTTATTCAGACACCAGAAAGCCAAATCCCAGGACCAGCAAGCCAAATCCATCTTGGTAACCAAGAAGTCTATACATATTATCAGACCTTCCCACAAATGAACACCCTCAAGCAAAATGGCCTTCTCTTATCCACTGTGAGCTATATGCTTTCTCTTTCCTTCTCAGCTCTGACTCAATTCCTGCTCCACTCATTCAGCAAACTCCTCCCACCACAGGCTCCTTGTGACTAAGACTTCCATGTAACCCAAGCAGGTCACATGGGCCTATTAATGAATGGGAAAGATCTTCCCATTTCAATTACCATTACAGTAGGAAGAGGGGAACAAGTCCCATCACAATTGGGAAGTTGAGCAGTGTTCTCAATGGTTCCAATTACTCTCTCTTTCTAAAGTCTGTCTTCCATATCCATAGTGTCCTGGTGATTCTATATGGTTGTGAATCATGGAATACCACAATCTCAAAAGAATCAAAATTACAGTTTACCCATGGGGCAATGGAAAGACCAGCTGGGCTAGATGAACTTTGAGATCCTTTCCAGTTATGAGATCCTGTGATTCTAGCATACTCTGTGGGAAAGAAATGGTACCAATTAACCAAGACTGAGGTTATGATAAAGTATACTAATACCTACCAGTAAATCCATGGCTCTTAGAGTTATGTTCTCCAAATTGTGGTCCATATACACACATCCCCAAATATATATATATATATTCTATGTGTACATTAATGTTCATACAAACAAAATTGTGACATAGTTTTTTAGACTTTTTTTTATCCTCCCTCATAAGATTCATTTCCACACTCCCTCTCCCTACCTCCTGATACTTTCATGTACTGTTGTAGAAAGAGTCACTTAATTGGAGTAAGAAGACTGGATTTGGTGTCACCTTAGACAAGTCATCTTCTTTCTCTGAACCTTAGTTTCATCATTTGTAAAATAAGGACTAGGTCAGGGTTTTTTTAAGCAGAAGTCTGTGAACTTGTTTTTTTTTTAAAATATTTTAATAACTATTTCAACATGACTGACTTCCTTTGAAATGTCATGCATTTTTACATTCTATGTTTTAAAACATTATGAGAAGGAATCCATAGGCTTTACCAGATTGCCAAAGGGGTCTATGGCCTGTATGATTTTTAAGGTCTTTTCTATATGTAATATTCTGTGTCTTACTCATCCTACCCCCACTGAATTTAGTGTCTGCTGGCTACTCAGAATCCCTCCCACAAGTATCTAAGTAGAAACTTGTCCTGTGGTCCCTTTTCTCAAACTCTCCTTCTTAGGTCATAAAATCATAAATTTAGAGCTGGAAGGAAGCACAGAGGCTATTGAATACAGCCCCCTATTTTTACAGATGAGAAAACTGAGGCATAGCGAAGTTAAGTGACTTACCCAGGGTTATATAGCTAATAAATGTCTGAGTAAGTATTTGTACACAGGTCTTCCTAACTTTAATTCCAGTACTGTAACCATTTACTACTCCACACTGATAAACTATTCCCCCTTTCTAAGGCATTGGAGACTACTAGTAGGTTAACATGTTATCTCTTTCATGGTAAAATATTTGCTATTTTAACAGAGATCTTCAGGAAATCATTCTTAATACCAGGAAGTAACCCTAGTCCTAGAAATTTCAAATGTCTGTTATTTCTAGGTGCTTCTTAAGTCATGTACATTAGGAAGGTGGCTATCTATTCCACTTAAGCCCAATTGATTATTGATTTAATTAGGAAAGGTGAGAATTTTTTCTCTTTATTACAGTCACTTTTGGTTATTTCAGTTGTCACTGGTATCAAGAACCAGTTTTCTCTACACAAAATGGTAAGATCTCAGAAGTGGAAGGACCTTAAGATACAGTTAGTCCAACTTTTACCTGACTATTGTGTTCATTTTCATTTTTTTGTGACACACTTTTTCCCCAACCCCCTTTGTTTCCTTATATAGCTAGTGTACAAAGTCTCCTGTTAGTATATCTTGAATCATTTGCTGAATAATAGACAGAGGTTTCCAGCAATGCTACTGATGGGTATGTAGGGCTTTCTGGAGAAATATATTACATGTAACTGAGAAAGTGAAACATCTTGGATTGATTAAGAGAGGTACCATGCCCACAGCAAAGGAAGGGACAGTCTTACTGCATTCGTTCCCTAGTTAGACCACATCTAAAGAACTGTGGTCAGCTCTGGGCACCACATCTTAGAAGAGTAGCTGGCAAACCACAGCTGAATGAGGTCAGAAGATGGCCAAGATAGTGAAAGGGTTCTGAAGAAACTATCTAGCCTGGAACAAAGATGGAACTAGGGACATTTAGCCTGGAACAGAAAAGATTTGGAGGATGGAGGAGGGTGTGATAACTGTGTTTAGTATTTGAAGGGTTAACTGATGGAAAAAGGATTAGACTTATTCCGCTTGACTCCACACGTGAGAAAGAAGATCAGTAGGCTGCAGTGAAGAGAATAAAATATTTGAGTTCAATATAAGGCTCATTAAGCTGAAAGGGATCTCATAGGGCATGTAGCCTAACCTCTTCATTTGACACATAAGGAGAAAGGGATTCTGGGAGAAGTTAAGTGACTTAATCAAGGTCATATAGGTAGTGTATTTCTGAGGCAGATTTTGACCCTGGGCCAGTGACTTTATCCTTCTAAGCCACAGTTTTCTCATATGCAAAATGGAAACAATAAAATTTTCACCATTTGCCTCACAGGGCTATTATGAGGAAAATGCTTTCGAAAAGAGGGCTATCACTATTATTAATGATACAGTAAGCCTGAATTCTCTGGCCAAATTGAATATTAATTTCTCTCATTTTATATCTTTATATTATTTTGCTATTGCCAAGTTTTCCATTCATTTCAACTTTTCATGAAAGAGAGAGTAAGCTTACAGTTGTTGCTCAGTCTCTGACACTGGGCCAGAATAGACCTGGACATTCTTGGGTAGGTGGGTGGCTTTCCAATAAGGAAATAAGTTTTTGGTGGACTGCTTATATCCTTCCATCTCTGCACTGCTCATTTGGCTTTCTATTTGGATTTACTGACATTGGTACTGTCCAATTCAGGTAACTGATCAATTTTCTCAAGTACTTTGTATATAATGGAATATTTTATACTTTAGAATGTGCTTTCTTCATGATATTTGTAGTTTTTCTTCAGTTATTTTCAGTTGTATCTAACTTTGTGACCTCATTCAAGGTTTTCTTGGCTAAGATACAGGAGCGGTTTGCCATTTCCTTCTCCAGCTCTTTACAGACAAGAAAACTGAGGCAAACAAGGTTAAGAGACTTACCCAGGGTCACAGGGCTAGTGAGTGTCTGAGGTGTGATTTGAACTCTGGTCTAATGTGACTCCAGGCCTGGAGCTCCATTCACTCTACCATCTAGCTGCCCATGATCTGCACTTTAGGAAATTCTATTTGACAGCTGGAAGAAGAATCAACTGGAGTGGAGAGATTTGAGGCAGGGATGTATCTGGAATGTAACCCAACTGGAGTCAGAGATGTCAGGCTAATTGTATATGGCTTCTTCTCTCCTGAGTCTTCTTGGTAATTGTGTTTTCCTTCATTGTAGGTGACAGAAGATCCACTTCTTCCATTACTGTTGACGCAATCTTATTACCATTTCTAGATCACTAGGGTTTGTCTCAGAAAAGGATGGGTTTTGTTTAGCAGATACCATCATTGGTCTGCATGACATGAACTGAACATGAGTTATTCAGCAGTAAATACAAAATCAAAAAATCATATTTACCTTATCCAGTGTCTTTTTTGGATAGCTATGAAGAGAAGGGGATACTCTAGCTAGGTGACAAGGCAGAGAGATCGAGGTCCCAGTGCTCTTATGTTTTACCTTCAGAGCCCCTAGTGATCCATTCTTTGAATGAGAGAGATTGACCTAGAGGATAGAAACTTCAGGTCTTCCCTCCCGCATACTGAATGCAAATTTCTTCCCTCTGATCGTCCTAGGAAGTTCTGATTGGCTTTCCCTCTGGCCCTCAAGCATTCCTGCTAATGAAATCTTTAGTCTTAAAATTTCTTAATATTGAGTCACTATTCTCATGCCATCCAGACCAGTGCCTGAGCAGGACAGAATGAGACTAAGGGTGACTCACTTTGTTCTGGTCTCCTGTTGCAGTAAGAGTTCATTCCATTAAGAGATTAAGGATAGAATTATTCTAAATGACAATATCCCATGACTTTGCAGAATACTTTAACTCTTTTAAAAAAAAAATCAATCATCTTTATTGACAAGCTTATACAGCAGACATTCCAAACACATATTTCAAGCTTCTGGATTATAAAAATAATCTGTATGAGATGAAAACTTATTACCCAAAATGAAACTCGGCAAAACCCTTTTAAAATTAAAATTTCAAAAACCACAGTGTATCTATGATGGTCAAAAGGAGATAAATCAAAACTTTATTTACAAAAGTACTCATCAAGCATTTTTAGAATAGCTGCCTCAAGACTGCCACATACTAAATATTAACAATGCACTTTGTTTTATTTCCTTAAGTTAATTGGGATAAAATCAAAATTTATTTGAACAAATCTGCCACCAAGTCAAGTACTACTTCTTAATCAAAATAAGATAGAAGACAGTTACCAAACAATTTTAAGGAAAAAATTATCTCTTTTTTAATTGAAAATCTTCACTAAGACCTCTGGAATAAAGTTTTATTTTATTTTAAATAAAAAAGAAGCAATGTTTGGGAAGGTAAGTTTGAGTAAAGAGTTACTGCTTTTACTCTTAGCAGAATGTGAGTCTTCGGACACCAATAGATTCTGTTAGAAGAGTGGAATTTAAGCAGACAATCTAAATGGAATTTGCAATCTGTGCTAATTTGAGAAAGTTTGGTTTCTACTTTATTGCCTATTTAAATGATGGCCCAAACTTCAATTACTTCTTTACTTGCTGGTCTGTTTTGAAAATTCATATGGTAATGTAAACAACTTACAGTTGTTATATAATTCAAGAAAATGAACTATTCCCAAATATCTGTTTCAGTATCATGACCATAAAAAATCTGAAAGTTAGTAGGAACAAATGAGCTCAAGGGAAAATTCAGAAAGACCTATAATTATAGTTTCTGTGCTCCTGTTGGTATCTAATAACAAAAACAAACTTTTATATGAAATAAAGGGTTTTTTTTATAAATCAGATGAAAAATTGATGTTTACTATTAACAAGGCTAAAATAAATACATTGGGCTTTTTTGCTCTCTTCAAAGCTCTCTACTCTGGGTTTGCTATATCAGGCCTTCCAGCTGTGACAACTGGGTAATGGATAGATTAATATTCCTAAAATCAACCAGAAAACAAATCTGACCAAATTAACATTTATTCAGGAATCCAAACCTAACCTTCCCCTCTCCCCAAAGTAGTAGTTCAACCTACTGAATAATCTTCTATATGGGTTTCTTTCTCAGAAAGTAGTATAGCTTTCTTTTTCATTACTGAAGAGATAGTTTCTACATTTCTTTACCTTTGGTAAGTTATGGACAGTTATTTCTCACAATGTCATGATTAACTATGATATGTTACTGGCTAAAATAAAAGCACCTCTTAGGATGTAGGGTTTGAAAAACAAACATATATCCAATTTATGGCCTATGCGATAGGATCAAAAGATTATCAATCTTTTAAAAGTTTTTTTTTTATAATCTTGACATCTTTGAAAGACATTTCTTAAGAAATGTAAAGGTAGGCCCAGTACATGTACAATATAATAACCAATTTGCTAGCCTTCGCATAGAGATCAAACTTAGGAATGGACACATTTCCTTTTTTATAAGGCCAAACTAAGAAACATAGCTTTTTAAAAAATGGTATAACTGCATAAATTCTGTGTAGCTCTTTATATATATATATTATATACATATTTAATATTTGGATAAAAAAAGTTAAGCAAATAACAGCATAGCAGGGGTCTAGTATAATCAATAGTTTCTACATGTGAGAAATTTTGTTTGTTTACCTAATAACAATGGCTTAACATTTCCTCTTTTCACAATACAAATTTTAATAGGAATAAAGTCAATAGCAACCAAATACTGATGTTCTGCTAAAATCTTTTTAAAAGGTCATTTGCCAGTGTACTATACATAATATGAAAAGGAATGAAATGAAAGGCTGATTTAAGATTGTGCTTTTTCCGGTGCTCAGTTCATTAGCAACTTTTTAAGTAAACTCTGGTTCTTTATTAGGAGCTATGCAATAGAAAGTCAGTGATTTTCCAAGTTCTTTAGCTCTTCCTTGGGCTCCAATGACTACTGGTTACCAATGCAGGCGAAGATGTACTCTCTGATGCGTAGTCTTTTCCAGGCTGAGGAATGGTTCTTGAGTTATTGGAAAGATTTCTCTCAAGCCTTTGTTTTCTTGTTCAAGTGGAAAAATTCCTTCTTGGATTGGCAAGCCTGCTGCTCATCAGTTTCAATAGCTTTCTTCACCACAGCTGCCATTTTGGCAATCTGGTCCACATGTACTCCTAATTCCTTGGAATGTTGCTCCTTTAACTTCATTATAATACCTAGGTCATCCTTTTCGTTGACCATTGGCAACCTAAATATCTGCTCTCGGTACTTGCCCCTTATGAGTTCTAAAGCAGACTGGTGTTCTTCAAAAGATGTACCAATTTCTTTACTTTCCTGCTGGAATTCCCTAATTTATCTTTTTTCTTGCTGATTTCCCGTAAATACTGTAGATCATGGTCATTGTCTTGCAACCTCATTAAGTTTTTAAATTTCTCCTTGACACTGTTTCATTGCTTCTGCTGGCTTGTGGAGAGCTTTGGTTAGTTCAATCAGAGTCTGCCTCATTGTCATGATTCCTTTGTGAAAAGCTTTTCCACATTGATTACAGTCATGAAGTTTCTCCCCAGTGCGACTTTTCTGACTCAGATTAAGAATGGATCGGAGTCTAAAAGTTTTTCCACATCGATTGCGTTTATAAGGTCTCTGTCCCCTGGGGATTTCTGATGTAGAGCAAGACTGGCGTTCTGTGCGAAAGACTCTACATTGATCATATTCATAACGTTTTATCTCCATTGTGGGTTCTCTCATGTCAAGCAAGACTGGAGCTCTGTGAGAAAGTCCTTTCACATCGAGTACACTCATCAGGTTTCTCTCCAGTGTGGATTCTCTCATGTAAAGCAAGCTCGGAGCTTCTTGAGAAAGCCTTTCCACATTGATTACATTCGTCAGGTTTCTCTTGTCATGGTCTCTTAATCATTCAACAAGCGCTTCAGCATCTGCAAGAGCTTTTTCATTGTGTAGCTCATTTTGTCGGCTCCCTCCCGCTGCCACCGCAGCCCTCCGCCGCCTCCGCCTCCCAGTGGGGCTGGAGGCGGGTTCTGCAGGCCCGGCTCCTCTCCTCCCTACCGGACCGCAGCGCGGGCCCTGTCCCCTCTGCAGGTGACAGCAGCGAAGGGAGGCGGGTGGGTCCACCCCGTATCGGTGGGGCTTGGGTGGGTGCGGGCTGCTCACACAACCTGCCTCCAGAGGAGCAGAAGCTGCCACTCTGGAGAGCTCCAAGACCCCACTCTTTTAGTGTGAGGCTATCTGCATTTCCATGCTCTGTCTTCCTCAAAATCTCTTCTGATTCAGGCCCTCCAGATGGTGGAAAATGAACCTGTTTGTATTTCTTATTTGTTGGATGCTCCTCCGGGTCTTTGATGAAAGAAACAATTCACATTTGCATAGAGTTTTACATACTTCCACTCCTTTGATCTTCAGGACAAGCCTGCAAGATGGATCCTGTAGGTTTTTATCATTCACATCAAAGACATGAGGAAATTGAGATCCAGAACGTAAGTGACTTTCTCAGGTTCACACAGTTGGAGAATACCAGAACCAAGATTTGAACGGAGGGCTTTCCTGTTCTTTCCACTATACTTTGACACATCCCAAAATACAGTTGATGCGTCCAACTTGTCTTAGGGAAGCCTTGGGTATAGGTTCTGAACAGAACTTTCCAACACATGAATTCCCCATAGAGAAGAGCCTGACAACGTTCAGAACGCAGTTCCAAGTATTATTTACTGAGTGCAAGGGGAAGGAGGGCCAGGAGCTCCGATGGAAAGATCCCACTGTACCTAACAATGACTCCTCTGATGTTTAAGAGCAGGCCTGACAAGATACTGGAGAAATCCGGAGGAGTGGTAACTATGCCAGACAAACAGGGTAGATAGGAGGAATTGATTTGTTATGAATTATGTGGGCGACCTGAAGAGAACATTTTAGAGACTTTCAGTTGTTTTATTAGCAGGGGAAGGTGAACTGTCTCAGAGGACAGCTGTCACCTGGTGATGAGAAGCACTGAGTGGGTTGGAGAAAGATTTCCTGGTGATGACCGTGGGAGATCAGATAATGATAAGGTTTAAGCATACGTACGCACTCCCACAGGCTGAGAAGGAAGGGATGAGGAACAGTGTGACACCTTCTGAGCTTTGGTTGTTTCTGGTTCACATGACCTAGCTGAGACAACTAACTGGAAGTCCCAGGACCAGGTTCACCTGTCCAGGTGCACTCTTGGGGCAAGTCCAATTGATAAATTGACAAACTCACATGGTGGCACCTTAAGGAGGCCGTTTTCTATTCTCCTATTTTATAACAGCATGAAGAATAATAGCAGGGAAGCAGAATGGTGACAGTGAAAAAACTGGTTCTGGAGTCAGACAACCTGAGTTCAAATACTGCCTTGGACACTTACTGCCTTACTACCTATGTGACTTTGGCCAAATCACATAGCTTCCCTGGGCCTTTGTTTCTTTATCTACAAAATGAGGTTGCCTCTGAAGTCCTTTTTAGCTCTGTAGTTATGATCCTATTGGGCAAATCACTCAACCTCTGTCAGTCTTGGTTTCCTTCTCTGTGAAGTGAGGGGGTTGGACCAGATGACCTCTGAGGTCCTGTTCAACCCTAAATCTGCCACCCTACAATTCCCTTAGTGTGCAACTCTCCACCCGTAGCTGTTCATTCACTAAATATTTATTGGGTGCCTAACCTCTTTGAGTATTCATCAGCTAAGTAACAGAATTGAACTAGTATTCGCCAGTTCTACACCCTATGACATTCTCTTACTGGGTGCAAGACGCAGGATTTCCATTATTGCCACCCCCATGTTGCTCAGAAGAAGGCAAGTGAGAAACTGACCCTTGGAATGTGGATCCTGAAACATCTGTGACCACCAGCCTAATATTATGTATGTTGAAAACTGACCTGGGCTCAAGAAGGTAAATCTATTGACTGTAGAGCTGTGGTAAGTCATTAAGGAGAGCTAGGAATATTGGAGGAGGGGAAGAATGCAGCTAGGTAATACAATGGATAGAGTGCCAGGCCTGGAGCCAAGAAGACTCATCTTCTTAAGTTCAAATCTGGTTTCAGACATTTACCTGCTGTGTGACCCTGGGCAAATCACTTAACCCTGTTTGCCTTAGTTCCTCATCTGTAAAATGAGCTGGAGAAGGAAATGGCAAACCACTCTAGTATCTTTGCCAAGAAAACCCCAAAATGGGGTCAAGAAGATGCAACCAAACGACAATAACCAGAGTATTGTATTTGCCATAGAAAGTGGATTATTATATTTAGAAAAATGAATGGATTTGAAATGACAATCACAGAATCTCAGAGCTGAAAGGGCCTTTAGAGGCCATCAAAGTGTGACCCATTGGGCACATTGCTTCACCGTTCTAGGCCTCAGGGTATTTATCTTTAAAATTATGGGGCTAGGACTCAACAACCTTAAAATGTCCATTCCAGTTCTAGATCTCTGATGCTGTGATCTTAATTCAGGCCATACCTCAACAAGAATCCCCTCTATAAATATTGTCAAGTGTGCCTTTTCTGGAAGCCAAGGTTTTCTTGAAGAAGGGGAAACCCATTACTTCTTGTTCTACTTTGGATAGCTCTAATTGTTGGGAATTTTTTTCCTACCAGCAAGCTAAATTGGAGTCTCTGAAACTTCCACTCACTGCTTCTAGTTATACCTTATGGTGCTAAGCACAATGAATGAATGAACAAGTTAATTAATGAAAATAATTTACTAAATGCTTACTGTGTGCAAAGTACTGTGCTAAGCTATGAGAAAACAGAAAAGTGGAGACAGATCCTTCTCTCAAAGAGCTCACTTTCTGATGGGGGAGGCAGCACATATACTAGGTTTCAGCTTCATCCCAGTCTAATGGAAAGCTATCCTTGGGACACAGTGACAATTTCATGATTGTTCAGTCATATACAACTCTTGGTGACCCCATTGGGGTTTTCTTGGCAAGGATGCTGGTGTGGTTTGTAATTTCCTTCTCCAGTGCTGTGACTGAGCAGATGGTAATGCATCATTTCCAGTGATGACAACAGAAATAACAGCGGCATCACTATCAACAGTTATTAAGTGTCTTTATTAATTATTAATCTTTTTTAAAAAATTTCATTTCATTATGTATAAATATTTATATATTTATTATTTAAAAATAATAATTTTTATTAGGTTATTAAGTATGTTTAATACACTGTACTAAGGCTGGGGCTAAAAAGAAAGGCAGAAAGAATCTCTACCCTTAAGGTAGCTCACATTTTAATCAGGGAGACAACATTAAAAAAACCAACTATGTGCTTCCAAGAGGTAATTAAACCTGAATAAATTGAATCCTTATTCTGTATGACAACCCTTCAAATACTTAGCTCCCACCCTGTCTTCTGTTCTCCAAGACCTTCCCATGATCCATATTTGGCATTATCCTGAGGTCCTTCACCATCTCAGTCAACCTCCTTTGGAAGTTTTCCAGTTTATCCATATCCTTCTAAAATGTGTGAACTAGAAAATGATATTTCAGATATAGTTCAACCTGGTCCAAGAACCATGGCATGATTATTTCCTTTCTTCTGGTCTTTATCCCTATACTGATGGCATTGAAGATACCTCAAGAGGGCAGCTTGGTGCAGTGGAGAGTGCAAGACCTGGAGTCAGGAAGACTTTCTGAGTTCAAATCTGGCTTCAGACACTTGACCCTGGGCAAGTCACTTAACTCTGCCTCAATTTCCTTATGTATAAAATGAACTGGAGAGGGAAATGGCAAACCACTGAAGTATCTTTGCCAAGAAAACCCCAAATTGGATTAGAAAGAGTTAGACATAACTGAAAAAATGACTGAACAACAATAAAAGTTACTTCAAACCTCCATCCTACACCTTTTCTCTTCTCTCTCTCTATCCTCTCTTGATGATGCCATCAGTACTCATGAATTTTTATTTCTCTATAGATCATTTCTAAATTCATCTACCTTTATTTTCTCTGTCAAATATCAGTTATACTTCTCCCCCTGAATTTCTTAGTATTATCTCAAATTCAACATGAAGATGTCACATAAGAAAGGCTACTGAGTTTGGAAACAAAGAATCCAGGTTCAAATTTCGTCTCTAACTTCTATATGTGTAACCCTAGGAAGTCACCTAATCACTGGGAGTCTCAGTTTCCTAATCTTTAAAATGTTCTCTAAGGTCCCTTCCAAATAAAACTCAATCTCTTCTTCCAATATCATCCCTCTTCCTTGGAAACTTCCCTATTCCAATTCTCATTCCGGTTTCCCAGAGTCACAACCTTAGATTCCTCCTGGACTCTTCACTTTCCCTTGATTTCTATATTCAATCATTTGCCAAACCTCATTAAATCTACCTTTGTAAAATCTTTCACAATCATCCTGTCTTCTCTACTCATGTGACCACCACTCTAGCTTAAGCATTCATCACTTTTTGCCTGTGATTTTCTCTTCCTTCATCCCTACTTGTAGTCTTTTTCTTATCTAAGCCATCCTTTATGTGCCTGGCAAATTAACATTCCTAAAACAGGTATGGCTACCCTTCTTCCAAAACTTTGGTGGCTCCTCATGACTCTTAGTCTAAGACCTGGCATTTAAAGTCTTCCACAATCTGGCACCCATCTGCCTTTCCAATTTTATTTCATAATACTCCCTTCTGCATATTCTGTGTTTTCGCTGATTGCCCTACATGGCATTCCTACAGTTGACATTCCATCTCAAGTTCTCCTAATAAAAGATATGCAGACTAACTAAACCAGGTTCTTTTTCCTTTGCCTCAGCTGAGCCTACCTAGCAGTTTTGACTGTGGAGAGACAAGATTACAAAAATGGTCAGCCAAGCTTGCTCACAGGTGATTTGTCCCTGGGCAAAGCCTAAATTAAACACGTGACTGTCATTAAAATACCAGTTTTACTCTTATTGGCTTACTGGGATTTCTTGCCTCAGGATCAGAGCTGATGGCAAGAGAAGGGAAATGGAATAGTTTCCCATCAACCCACAAACCATGAACAGACCTTCCTCCCAACTTGGTCCATTACTTTGGAGTTTAGAAAATATAAGACAATAGGAGGAGGAGGGGAGAGAAAGCACTACCTAGGGAAGGGAAAGAGGGAGGAAAAGTGAGTAGCAGAGCCCTTACTGTTTGCATCTCCCTTTGAGGAGATGGGTGTGGCAACAAAATGATCTAAAGAGTTATTTCCTCACTCCCCTCAATCAAGCACCATCCCCAGTTATTTTTGTCGTCATTGTTCAAACATTTGGGTTCAGAAAGTCCCTGAATTCTCACTTACTCTCTTCTGTCATGCAGAGGCCTGGATTTGGAGTCAGAGGACCTGGATTCAGACCCTCAGTCTGCCAAGTACTAACTGTCTGACCTTGCATAAGTGTCCAGGACTTCAGGCAGTTCACTTAACCTCCCTGGGTCTGTTTCCTCACCTGTAGGATGAAGGGGCTTGACTAGATGGCTGTCCAAGTCCTCTCTAGATCTAAATCTATGATCCGCTGGTAAGTCACTTCACCCCCTATGGGACTCGGTTTCCTTATGTACAAAATGAGGGATTTGGGTAATATGATTTCTAAGGTCACTTCCAGCTCGAACATTCTATGATCCATAAGCATAGCCAGGGAAAGAGGTTGTGTACTAAGCAAGAGGGGAGTAGGAGAGCAAATCCTGTCTGGGAGCAATAAAATTCCCTCTGGGCCTCTGCAATTGCTTAAGGTCATTTCTCTCCACCTCCCTCCTCCATTCCCTTCTCTGTCCTCCCCCATGTTGCACTGCTATTAAACAATTACTCAGGTTAATAATTGGGTCAGGTATGAGTGTGTAGGAGCCTTTGTGCCAAGGATGGCATCTGATCCTCCATAGATCAGACAGGAAATTCTGGGACACCCACGAAATCACTCCTGTGCTTCTTTGGTCTTGCCGGGGCAGACGATCTCAAGGCCTGTTTATAGTCTATCCATTGTGGTTCCAGGAAGCTGAGCCATCTGTCATCAGCTCTTCAGGATCTATTTCCATGCTAATAAGCCAGGTTTCTCTTGAACAGGCTCCTAAATCCATGCTGAAGTCTATCCTTTGGTTGACCCAGTCTAATAACAAGAATGACAAAAACAATTCTCAGTTTGGGTCGTTTTAATAACTCACATCTCACAAGCATGACTATACGATCGAAGTTCAGATTGATATGATTAGAAAATTTGAAGATCCCAGTGCTTGCATATGTTATGAGAAATGAGTAGCAGACATGAGATTTGCAGATATCCTAATGCCTTTAGAGAGCTTTAAGGTTTATAAAATGCTTTCTTCCTGTTGGCCTAAGGATGTTATCATTTCCATTTTATAGATAGGGAAACTAAAGGGGTGAATCTAGGACATAGCAGAGTCTGATCTTCGGTACCAAGTCTCATGCCTTCAAATCCAGAACTCTTTCTATGAGAGATCAACGACTTATGTGATGTGTCAGTTTTGATACTCCCACGCTCACCCTTTACCTGGAATATCCTGGTCTTTTGTATGTCCTGGTCCCTACTCTCAGGCCTGAGTCAGACCTGAGAAGACCAGCTTCTTTTTCCTTCCTCCCCAGTCAGAAAGTGTGCTGGAAGTGTAAGTTGGTGCTAAGGTGGACCCCAGAGACCAACGCAGGTCTGTGTAAGTGGGAAGCCTCATATAACCTCATAATCCAATGGGCCTATGGAGCCAAGTGAGTTCTGGAGATCCTCTGAATGATTCCAATCTCTTGAATGGTAGAGAAGCAGTACAGAGACAGTGGAAAGGATGAGGCTAAGGCAAGACACCTAGGTATCCCAGCCCACCTGGGAATTCTCTGAGTCATGGGACCAACTGCAGGTCAAACCCTGTATGTAGGATGACTCTAGACCCGTTTGGAATTGGTCCTGTCCATTTGTCATAGTTTCAGGTTGGCCCTAAGGCTGTGGGTGAAGGGCATCTCTAGGACCAGAATGACTTTATCCTAGGGTTGATTAGAGAATCCTTATACCACATAGCAGTGACAAATCCACCCACATCTGTATTCTAACTGAACTTGCCTACTTGCTATTGTCAGAGTTCAGTATTCCACCTCTAATCTCTACTCCTCTGCCCAGGCTGTTCCTCACCCCTCTTTCTTCCTTATCCAGGTTTCTTAGGTGCAGGTCTTGTGCCACCTCCTAAAGAAAACGTTCCTGATCTCTTAGATTGTTAATACTTTCTCCTTCTTCAAATGATCATGTACATAAATTAGCTTTTTATATGTTGTGTTCTTCCAGTAGAATATAAACACCTTAAGGGCAGGAGATAGTTTCCATTTTGTCTTTGTATCCCTAGGACACATCCCCGTTGGACAGAAGGATAAAGACAGGAACTGTGTTTTCACTGGTATAGAAACTTCCAAGTGAGCAAACCCCTTCTGTCAATGTAGGTTGGCACCTCTTCTGCAACTTAAGGTCTTGGAGAATTACTCAGAGCACTGAGAGGTTAAATGACGTTCCCATAGTCACATAGCCAGTATGAGTCAGAGGTGGAACTTTAACCCAGGGATTCATGGCTCCAAGGCCATCTCTTTATTTGTTATACCATGGTATTTTGCTTAATAAATGCCTTTTTAGATTGCTATCAACTTTGACAGACCTTAGTAAAGGTTCAGAGTGGGAGAACCAATCAACCAACTAATTAATAGGCATTCATTAAGTACTTAAGTCAGGGGTGAGGAACCTGTGGCCTCTAGACCATATGTGGCCCTTTGACTGAATCCAAATTTCACTGTGAAATCAAAGGTCACACTTGAGGACCTAGAGGCCCACATGTGGCCCTCAGGTCACAGGTTCCCATCCCTGGAAACGATTCTAGCACATTTCCCCCTCCTCTGTGCTATATCTAGCATTTATTTTTAAACACTCACACTTGAGTGTCACAGATAAGAAAAGAAGTCTTTTATGTACTGAAAAGGATTTACCATAATTGTATGGCATAGACTTTAAAAAACAGTACTTTATTTTTTTCCTAGTACTTTTCCCCCCAATTATATGTCAAGATAATTTTTAGCATTCATTTTTTTCAAGATTTTTAGTTTCAATCTTGGATTAAGATATTCTGAATATTCTGATATTCAGGGTAAAAAATTGATAGTCAATGAAATAGAGGACTTTTAAGCATTCTTGATGAAAAGACCAGAACTGAATAGAAAATTTGACTTTCAAATATAAGACTTAAGGGAAAGATGAAAAGGTACACTAGAAAGGCAAATCATAAGGGACTTAATAAGGTTAAACCATTTATATTCCTACATGGGAATATGATAGTTGTGACTCATAATAACTGTCTTATTATTAAGCAGTTAGAAGGCACAGATATGAGTTGAATATGAAGGGATGATATTTTTAAAAAAATAAAAGTATGAGAGAGGTATAAACTGGGAGGAAGGAAAAGGGAGAGGTAGAATGGGGTAAATTATCTCACATAAAAGAGGTAACAAAAAGCTTTTACAGTTGGAGGGAAAGAGGGGGGAAGAGGGAGTAAGTGAACCATATTCTAATCAGAATTGGCTCAAAAAGGGAATAATGTGCAATTGGGTATAGAAATCTATCCTATCCTACAGGAAAGTAGGATGGGTAAGGGATAAGAGAAGAAGGGTGATGATAGAAGGGAGGGCAGATTGAGGGAGGAGGTAGTTAAAAGCAAAATACTTTTGAGGAAGGATAGGGTGAAAGGAGAAAGAATGGAATAAACAGTGGGAAGGGGGGAAATAGGATGGAGGAAAATAGCAATAGTAACTGTGGAAAAAAAAGTTTCTCTGATAAAGACCTCATTTCTCAAACGTAGAGAACTGAGTCAAATTTATAAAAATAAGAGTCACTTCCCAACTGATAAATGATCAAAAGATATGAACAGTTTTCAGATGAAGTAATTAAAACTGTATATAGACATATGAACAGTTGCTATTGATTGGAGAAATGCAAATTAAAACAATTCTGAGGTACTACTAACAGGACAGAAAAGGAAAATGACAAATGTTGGAGGGAATGTGGGGAAAATGAGACATTATTACACTATTGATAGAGTTTGAACTGACTCAATCATTCTGTAGAGTAATTTGGAATTATGCCCAAAGAGCTATGAAACCATGAGTACCCTTTGACCTAGCAATACTACTACTAGATCTGTATCCCTAAAAAGAGATTTTTTAAAAAAGGAAAATGACCTACATGTACAAGAATATCTATAGTAGCTCTTTTCTGGTGGCAAAGAATTGAAAATTGAGAGGATGCCCATCAACTGAGGAATGGCTGAACAAATTGTGGTATGTGATTATGATGGAATGCTATTGTGCTATAAGAATTAGAAGGATGTGCTCAGGAAAACCTGGAAAGAATTACATGAGCTGATGCAAAATGAAATGTACTGGGTATAAAGTAAAGGCAATATTGTAAGATGATTAGCCATGAACAACTTAGTTATTCTCAGCAGTTCAGCAATCGAAGACACTCTGAAGGATTTATGATGAAATACGCTATCCATTCACAAAAAAAGAAGAATTGATGATGTCTGAATAAATTGAAGTATACTTTTTAAATTTTTCTTGAAGTTTTTTTGTCTATTTTCTTTCACAACATGGCTGTTATGGAAATTTTTTGCATGACTATACATGTATAACCTATATTGAACTGTCTGCCTTCTCAATGGGGAATGAGGGTAGGGAAGGAGGAAGGGAGAGAATTTGGAACTTGGAAGTTTTAGAAAAAGAATGTTAAAATTGTTTTTTACATGTAAATGGGGGAAAATAAAATACTAAATAAATTAAAAAGAAAAAGAAAAAATAATACATTTATAAACCCAATTGGAAGTCCAATAAATTACTTTTTGAAAAAGTAAAAAAAAAGATTTTGAGTTCCAAATTTTTCTCCCTCCCTTTCCTTCCCTTTTCTGAAAATGGTAAGTAATGTGATATAGATTATACATGTGCTATCACGTAAAACATATTTCAATATTAGTCACAGTTGTGAAAGAAGAAACAGTTCTAACATGAAAAAGAATGAAGTGGGAAAAAAAAAACTTCAATTTGCATTTGAGTTCATCAGTTCTTTACCTGGATGTGGACAGCATTTTCTTTGTGAGTCCTTTGTACTTGTCTTAGATCACTGTGTTGCTAAGAACTGAGTCATTCATAGTTGATCATTGCACAATGTTGCTGATACTGTGTACAATGCTTTCCTGGTTCTGCTCATTTCACTTTGAATCATTTCATACTAGTCTCTCCAGATTTTTCTGAAATCTGCCTATTCATCATTTCTTATTGCACGATAGTATTCCAATATATTCATATACCACAGCTTGTTCAGTCATTCCATGATTGATGGGCATCCCCTCAATATTCAATATTTTGTCACCATGAATAGGACTGCTATAAAAAATTTTCCCCGTGTAGGTCTTTTTCCCTTTTTGATGATCTCTTTGGGATACAGACCTAGTACTGGTATTGCTGGATCAAAGGGTATGCACAGTTTGGTCTTCCTTTGGGCATATTCTGAATTGTTCTCCAGAATGATTGAATCAGTTCACAAGTACATTAGTGTATCAATTTTCCCACATGATCTCCAACATTTATTTTTTGCCATTTTTGTCATGTTAGCCAATCTGATAAGTATGAGGTGTTGTCTCAGAGCTTTTTTTTAAACTTGCATTTCTTGAATCATAATTGATTTAGAGCACTTCTTCATATGCCTATAGATAGCTTTGATTTATTTATCTGAAAACTGTCTATTTATAGACTTTGACCATTTATCAATTGGGGAATGACTTTGTATTTTTATAAATATGACTCAGTTCTCTACATGTTTACAAAATAAGGCCTTTATCAAATATTTGCTGTAAAAACTGTCTCTCAAATTTCTGCTTTTCTTCTAATCTTAGTTGCATTGTTTTTGTTTGTACACAAACTTTTTTTATTTTAATATAATCAAAATTATCTATTTTACATTTTGTAATGCACTATATCTCTTGTTTGTTCATAAATTCTCCCCTTCCCCAGAGATCTGATAGGTACACTCTTCCTTGCTCTTCTAATTTACTGATGGTGTCTTTATGTCTAATCATGCACCCATTTTGACCTTATCTTTTGGTATATGGTGTTAGATATTCATCTATACCTAGTTTGTTTGTTTTCCAGTTTTTCAAGCAATTTTTGTCAAAAAATGAGTTCTTATCCTGAAGGCTAGGATTCTGGTTTGCATCAAACACTAGGTTACTCCGGTCATTGACTACTGTGTCTTGTATAGCTGATCTATTTCACTAATCCACAACTCTATTTCTTAGCCAGTGTCAGACAGTTTTGATGATTATTGCTTTACAAAATAGTTTAAGATCTGGTATTGCTAGACCACCTTCCTTTGTATTTTTTTTTCATTAATTCTCTAGATATCCTTGACCTTTTCTTCTTCCAGATGAATTTCATTGCCATTTTTCTAGCTCCATCAAGAATGAAGAAATTAGTTTAGGCAAAATTGTCATTTGTATTACACTGGCTCAGCCTACCTGTTAGCAATAGCAATTTTTCCAATTGTTTAGATCTGACTTTATTTGTGTGAAAAGTGTTTTGTAAATTGTGTTCATATAGTTCCTGGGTTTATCTTGGCAGGTAGATTCCCAAGTATTTTATATTGTTTACACTTATTTTAAATGGAGTTTCTCTTTCTGTCTCTTGCTGCTGGGTTTTGTGGGGAATATAAAGAAATACTAATTTGTGTGGGTTTATCTTATATCCTGCAACTTTGTTGAAATTTTTAATTATTTCAAGTAGTTTTTTAGTTGATTCTCTAAGATTCTCTAATGTCATCTGCAAAGAGTGATAGTTTTGCTTCCTCAATGCCTATTCTAACTCCTTGGATTTCTTTTTTTTTCTCTTATTTCTATAGTCAACATTTCTAATCCTATATTGAATAATGGTGGTGATGGGAGACTTTTAATAATTCTCCAGGGTAAAGCCAATGATAGAATCCTGGGGTTAGAGTGGATTTTAGAGGACATCTAAACAATTCTAGAACAATTCCTTCATTTTACAAGTGAGGAAAATTAAACCTAGAGAGTAAAAGTGCCTTGCTCAAAGTTACATGACTAATAAATCATAGAAACAAGACTGAACCAATGTGATGCAAAAGAAAGAACCACTTGTTACTATCACTCACATTTACCTAGTACTGTAAGATTTGCCAAGTGCATTTTTTAAGTGAATTATTTTATTTGAGTCTAACAAGAACCATGTGAGGTAGATGATATAAGCTTTATTGTTTCCATTTTACAGATGAGAAAACTGGGGCTAAGCAACTTGCCTGTAGTCACAGGTGTTCTTAATCACACCTGGGTTTAAGTCCCAGTCCAGCTACTTAATAGAGGGGCAAGTTTCTTAACCTCTCAAAACTTCATCCTTATACAAAAAATGAAATTAACAATCCATGTGATGCCTACCTCTTAAAAGTATTGTGAGTACTGAAACAGAAAGCATATGTAAAAACTCATTGTAATAATGCTATATTAAATGAATGGAAATGATTACCTCCACTTCCTATGGTTTAGTGGCATAGGTGGTTCCCTCCAAAGGGTGTTGCCTGGAACTGGACACAGAGAGATAACCACATTAGAAAATTGCCCTTTGGCTTGGGTAGCACATGCTTGGGCACTTCTAGACCGATCCCTGGCTCCATTTCTCATCTCTAAGATGGTGGTGATCACATTTGCCTTCCGTTACAAGGCCATTCATTAGCGTTTGTGAGTGCCCTTTGAAGATGAAAAGCACTATGTAAATATTATGGAACTCCTGGCAAAGGAACATATCCTTGTATATACTTAGCTCTCAGTCGATGGGAGATTATCAAGTTGGGTTCAGAGCCAAAATGACATTTGGAAAAGGTGGCTACTACAAAGATCACAACATCTGTGCTTCCTAAATATAAAGCCAAATCTCAAGATTAGAGTGCAAGCATTTAGATGAATAGGAAATTTCAGTTCCAGTTTCAGGAGTATGAATTTACCAGCCCTCTTTGCAGTGTTAAGTGTGGAGTCTCATCTTAGAATCTGTCCAGAAGTGTCCTACCACTGTCCTAAAGAAAGTTGGGCTTTTTCAAGGACAACACAATGTAAATGCAAAAGTGGACAAGGAACTAGTGTTTCAAACACTTTGTGTTTTCCAGATTGAAGTTCTACCATGATCTTTTAGGGTCTGAGCAAAACTCCTTAAACCCAAAGAGGATGCTATGAATTTAGAAGTAACTTATGGCCTAAAGCTCCTATTCTGGGTGTAGAATGGGCAATTGTCAATCTGAGGGTTTCTCCTAAATCATTCTTTGACTTATGCCTCAATTCAGGTTTTCCCCTGAAAATCTCAGAATTTCCTGAGGGGTAGGTCCCTACAGAGAGTGTAAAAGGACACCCAGAACTCCGTCCCTGCACCAATTCCTGTTTATGCAGGTGCACAAGCAAATGCTATGTGAGTTTGTGAGTGTGTGTGTGTGTGTGTGTGTGTTTAGAGACACATATGTGGTTTTATACTTATTCATATAGAGTTACATATTCATGTATACTTATATATACCTATATAGTTATAGGTTGTTGTTCTATCCTTAGAAGTACTGCTGAATTATTCTGTGACTTAGGATAAGTCACTTAATTTCTCAGTATCCCTATTTGAAATTATTTAACATTCACTCATTCAACAAGTGTTTCTTAAGTTCTTACTATATCCAAAGTTCTGTGTGTGAGAAATGATTATTTCTCTCTTGTATTTAATAAATGATTATTGCGTTAGGACTCAAGGTTTTCCCCCCTTTCTCCTTCCTCACCCAGAAGCCCACCAGAGTGAAAAATCCCTCTTAAAGATTTACTTAGGCCTAGGTCTACTCAGAGTAAAAGAAAATTTTAATTTAAGCTAATGTACATTCCTGCTCATCATGTTTACTCAGACAAGTCTGGGGAAATACGGATCCTCCTTTCTGTCAGATAGACAATATGGAAATTATCGTCTCTTTGGCCAAGATTTGGGAGGCCTAAGTCACATACCTCATTGTAATATAGCTCACACTTTTATTGTAATATTAATTTTCTCCTTGATTGTTAACCAATTAGTGTCGATTGCCACCCTCAGGAACACCTGCTCTTCCTAGACCATATAAACTGTGAGACTAGCACTATGTGGGGTCTTTGGTCTAAGACAGGCCTCAAGGCCACGTGTGGCCTTCTAAGTCCTTAGATGAGGCTTTTTGACTGAGTCCAAGTTTTACAGAACAAATCCTTTTTGTTCTAACATTTGGATTCAGTCAAAGGGCTGCACTTGAAGACCTAGAGGGCCACATGTGGCCTTGAGGCTGCAGGTTCCCTCCCCCTAGTCTAAGAAAAATGGCTAAATGACCTCTTTTATTAATAATTATGTTGTTCTTATTAATAAATTACTCAGCAATTACCTCTCAAACCTTTTAAATTGTCGTGTTATTAGAGGAGATACATAGGATAGATAAAATACATTCCCTGTCCTCATGGAACTTACACTTTAGCATAAGGATAGGATACCAATGCAGATAGCTAAAATACATAAAATTATTTAAATGCCTAGCAAGATACAAAGGAAACCCTCTCTATAGCTGGAGGAGGAAGACTATCACCAACCAGAAAGCTCAGGGAAGGCGTTCTAGGAGAGATGACATTTGAGTGGATCTCCAAAGGACAGGTAGGAATTTAATAGACAAATCGGAAGAAGGATATTCCATAAGATGAGAGCATAAAATAGTACCTTTAACTCAACTGTGTAAAGGCATACATTTACCATGCAAATGTGCCATGCAAACATTTTGATAATGTCTATAAAAATGAATGAGACAACGCGTCTACAAAATGTTTGAGTTCCTTGGAAAGAGCTGTCACCAAAATAACAATAAATTAATAGCAGTTCATATTTCTACATTACTTGAAGGCTTACAGAGCTCTTTTCTTCCCACAACCCAGTAAAAGAGGTAGTGTAAACATTTTTATCCTTATTTTATAGTTAAGAAAACTAATAGCACCAACTCTGTTGCTTCGATAGATCTGTGGTCTCTTCTATGTGGATACTTCCTCCAACAATAAGAAAATTGCAATTCATCCATGTGTGCCCATCTTGTGAGACTGTTTGTATGCTCCCACAAATCTTCCACGGGGATTTCACCCAATAAGCTGCACGCTTAATTTCCAGTGGAAGGCATGATCCATTTCTCAACTATTCATTGTTTTCATTATATGACTAACCTGTTGCTTTCTTTTCTATTAATACATTTTTCTGATAAATTTCTTTACCCTCCTGTGAAGTTCTATATTTAAAAGGTTTCCAAAGATCTGTGTTAGGGTCTCTTCTACTCATGTCTACCCTCTGCTTTTTTCCATTACTTTTCATCTCATATCAGCCTCAGTTCTTTGGAGACTGTAGTATTTCATGACTCAACAGTATGGCAACAACAAAAGATTATTGTTAAAAGATAGACCTTTATTTCACAGAGAAATTTGGGGGTCATTGAAAAAAAAATAACTGAAGTTTCCCAAAAGTAAGCCAACCTATTCCTTTTCCTGTTCAATTCTGGGCTCAGCCCATATTGTCTTTTTGCAATATCTGCAAACTCTATGGACAAACTCTATGGGTCGTTCATCTACCTGGATATCATAGTGTGAACAACAAGCATACTTCATCCACTTGGTTTTTCTTGTTTAACTGGTCAAGACCATTTTTTCTGGGTGATTACATCTCTCATTTAGGAGACTATACTTAATGTAATCATTAGTGTCATGTACCATCAGGAGACTCTGTAGGGACTCATCACCTAGAAGGAAGCACTCTTACATTTACCCTTTGTACATGGCATCTTCTAAAGGGCAGTAATTTGTTGTTCTCAGTTGTGCCCAACTCTTTGTGACTCCATTTGGGGTTTTCTTAGCAAAGATACTGGAACGGTTCACCATTTCCTTCTCCAGCTCATTTTACAGATGAGGAAGCTGAGGTAAACAGGGTTAAGTGACTTGCCCAGGGTTACACAGCTCATAAGTGTCTGAGGACAGATGTGAACTCAGGAAGATGAGTTTTCCTAACTCTAGACACAGCGCTCTATCTACTGCATCCCTTCTTAGTTGCTCTCAATAACAATAGTTAATGATTATATAGCACTTAAAAATTTACACAGTATTTTACAAATACTATACTACAGGCATTATTTTCTTTTTGCAGATAGAAACTGAGGCTTGGAAAGGTAAAATGACTTGCCCATGGACATACACCTAGTGTTAGGGATAGGATGTGAGCCCAGATTTCCCTTACTCTACCATCTGCTAGACCACAGCCATACTTCTCTTCTAGTAATATACTTTTTCATTAGAAATTCTAAGTAACTTTTTCTGTTATTTCATTACTAGGTTGTTGGGGACATAGAAGTGACCAGATAGCATTAAGAAGAATATGGAGTTAAAAACCAGAAGAAACTTTGGAAATCATGTAGTCCAACCCATTCATTTTACAGGTGAGTAAACTGAGTCCCAGAGAAGTTAAGGATTAGGAGTGTAAAATCACAGAACTAGAGCTGAAAGGGACCTCTGAGATTATCTAGACCTTCCCTCTCATTTTACAAACAAGGACACAAACTCAGGGAGGTTTTTTGTAATGCTAGAGGTTACTCAAACCTATCAGAGACAGAAAATGAATCAAGATAGTCTCATTCTAGCAGTTTTCTTTTCAAAGCACCATAAAGCAGTTGTGTTAAATTAAAATAGAAACCTGGGCCCCTAAACTATGTGTAACGATTCCTGGGGAGCCATTTATTGACTTAGAAAACCACACATTAACATTATCTATATTTTATTGTGTTTTTGTTTATTTCATTAAATATTTCACTATTACATTTTAATCTGATTAAAATAACACTCGGGGAGTTTTAGGGACCACAGGCATCTCTTTGTCATAGAGAGCTGGGATGTGAATTCAGGTCCTGTGCCTTTAAATTCATTGCTCTCAGAGGTTTTTACTTTTGTGCTGATTATTTGTCTTTTGGAACAAAACCACCTTGGGCTCTCTAGCTGGGACGAAGAGAAAAACATTCCTTTGAGAGATCCTAGAAATGAAGCGCTTCAGACAAATAGGATGACTTTGAAAGCAATGTTGAGTGTATTTTACTTATATATAATTATGCATTATATTCAATCGGCATTATCTATTTTTGTTACATATAATTATAAGTAAAGCAAGCTCTATGTAGAAGCTTGCAGTTTTTCATACGACCTTTTTTCTGTTCTACTTTGTATCTGGTAATGTTTTGGGTGTACCTGGGAAATTAAGAATTTAAAAAGTTAAATTAAAATTTAAAATTAAGCACTTAATTGATGCGAGTCAAATGGCAAAAGTAGTGGAAAGAGTGTGTAGCAATCTTTGCCTTGGTCTTGTCTGAGAAAATTAACTTCCTTGTTCTGTCCATCCAATTCCAATGATTTTGTTGACAGAACATTCTAGAAGGGTCAAGAAGTTCGAGGAAAGGAGAGTTTGAGATTGAGGGGTTTGCTTTCCAAAGCCACACCTCTGGGGCCAATGTCTACTTGAAGTGAAATGGAGAAAAGGATACTTTTCTACCTCACCTTATTCCTTTGGTGCCCACAAAGAGAGATTTTTCCTAAAGGTTTTCTCCCCCTCCTGTTCTTTACCTTAATTCCTCAGTTCTTATTGCTCATGCAGACTGAGCTTAAATATCGTTTTTTCAGATAATGTTACATATAGCTCATTCTGTGTCTTACACAGAAACAATATATACGTACATGTGTATATATTTCATGACTGAATAGAAACTCTTAACAGTCACTTTTGGGAGAAAGAAATAGACGCTTTTAAAACTTGTATCAGCAAATTTGCTCCATTAAAGGCCAGAAATCCTTGGCACATAGTCTGTAGGAGGCACATCTATCTGATAATAGTGAACAAATATTAGCCTGGTAATGTTGATGTTGGCCAGGATTTCTACTAGAGCCATAAGCATATTTTTCAGATCATCTTTCACAGAAGTAGAGAACTTGGTCCTATCAGTTCTTGTAATACTTGATCTTTCTGGTTGGAAGTAATATGATAAGGAAGAGCAGGTTGCTTTTTTTTTCTCTCTCTCCATGAGTACAAGGATTATTTGTTTTGTCGCCCTATTGATAGCTCATTCAAATGCCTCATGAAGGCATGGAGATGATACTAGACTTTTCCTGAAGAATATCAAAGTTTTACCAAGAAAAGATTTTGAGGATTCAGAGAACTATCACTGTGTCCGTGGTATCAGGAACAGGGCTTGGAAGAAAGGCTTATCAACAGAAATTGATCATTGGAGAATGAATTTTTGTGGCTCCTGAAACTATAAAGTCACAAAGGAGTAGCTCTCTATATTGGTGGATGGAATACCTATCCCTGGGACCAAATTAAAGAAATTTTTGAATTATTAAAATCTTTTAAGATTAACTTAATAAGTCATGTTCTTATCAGGAAGTAACATGTCCAGGGAGAGCTGGCGGACTTCTTTTTTTGGTCTTCTTTCCATATTTATAGAGATTAAGAAGTGTTCTTCGTGGCTCATGGAGAACATTTGTAGTTTCAGGTACAAATCTAATTCATGAGTATTCTTCGTACCCTTAGAGAGAGCACTACAACATGTCATTGTTGCTCAATAGCAGAACTTGTGGCTCAAAACCTATGGTGAATGGAATTAAATATTCCATCTTAGTCCAGACTGTCTTACTGACAGTACTCCTGAAAAAATTCTCAATTTGTATTGCCCTTTGTAACATCTAGCTGAAGCAGCTAGGTAGCACAGTGGACAGAGTGCTGGATCTGGAGTAAAGAAGACATCTTCATGAGTTCAAATCTGGTCTTAGACACTAGCTGTGTGACACTGGCAAGTCACCTAACCCTGTTCGTCTCGATTCCTTATCTGTAAAATGAGCTGGAGAGGAAAATGGCAAAATATTCCAGTATTTTTGCCAAGAAAACCCCAAATGAGATCACTGAGAGTCGGACATAACTGAAATGACTCAACCACAACAATATCTAGTTACCCTTTATGCTCTATCAAGTACTGAGCTATTTGAAACAATTGCTCTTGCCAGTACCTCTTTATTTATCCTGACAAATGTGTGGAGTCAACAGTTCCATCGGAGTCCCTGCATATGCAAGAAATGGGATTTTAGACCTCTGTGGAGATGAAGCAGGCATAGAGAACCTTTCAGTGAGTTAAGGATTGGATGGCACTTAACCAAGGCAATGCTTAGAGTTCAAGAGGCTGTTTGAGGAAGGTTGCTCAAACAAATTGAGAATGTAGGTTTTGTCTACTAGGGTCCTTAAGAGATTTTTTAAAAAAAATTTTTGGAGGGGAAGGCAAGGCAATAAAGGTATAGTGACTTGCCCAAGGTCACACAGCTAGTTAAGTGTCAAGAGTCAGAGGCTGAATTTGAACTCAGGTCCTCCTGACTCCAAGACTGACAACCGTGCCACCTAGCTGCCCCAAGACACTTCAAAAAGGAGAATTAACTTGTAGAAGAAACTTGACCAATGCATGTATCTTCATTCATTCATTCAAAAAGTGTTTCTAAGCACTTTGTGTACAGAGCACTATGCTAGGTATTGGGATTACACAAAGTTTAGATAAGAGATGGTACTATTCTCACAGATCGTATGGAGTAGGATGAAATAAGACAAAAAATATGAGTAGCTGTAACACAATATTACATAATAAATTCACAAGAGATTCAAATGTTGTGTCAGCACCAAGGAGGTGAGACCATTACTAACTAAGGATGGTCATCAGGGAAGGCTACATGGAGGAGGTAGAATGTGAGCTGTACTTGAAAGGATAGGTGATCATGGAACACACAAAGAAGGGAAGGAGACAGATATTCTAATCACAGAAAACAGAAGGAGCCAACTCGTAAAAGCAAGAGGTCAGGAATAGGAATAGCCCAGTTCTCTCCTTCCCATCACCCTTTCCAGGTTCCATCTGGGGCAGCTGCCTCATCTCAATATGCCAGTCTCCACTCAGTGCAAGGAAAGGAGACCCAGAGATCCTGGATACCAGATGATGGTAGATGGTGACAGTCTATAATCCTTGAGAAATAGAAAATGAAAGTGACAGACGTCTTTGCAAGAGAAAGAGGGAGATGCATCTGTTTGCCTCCTGCTGAAACCCAAATGTCCGACCCAAGGGCCCACACCTGAAACATATGGAGAATGTGCTGGATTGATTGAGGAGATTCTGATGACTGTAATGATTTCAACAGTTCACCAACTGAAAAGGTATGAGTGCTAGCTGATGTTATGGTTCTCCAAGGGCATCTCCCACATTTCCACTGTCTGAGTAAGAATTACATGAGATCATCTTACTCACAGAATTTTTTTTAAGTAGAACAAATGGGTCCTGAGATTGGGGGAGGGAGAAAGGTATAGTCATGGCAACCATCCTACTTGAAGCATCTGCTTTTCCAGGGGCAGGAAGCAAAGTAAAGCTACCACAATGCATGAGTGGCATTGAAGTAAGCACCTTTCATTCTCAGTCCCCAGCATGGTCTTCCAGGATAGGAGCCTCCCAAGGCAAGATTTCATGTCTCCCCTAGAGCATATTTTTAACTATTTCTTGAAATCCTCTGGAAGTCTGGTAGAAACAATGGACTCCTTCTCAGAAGTGTATTTTTATGTGCACATAATAAAATATAAAGGAAATTAACTGTATTGGAATAAAGATATGATTTTTCCTATCGAAGTTGGAATCTATCTATAGATATCTATCTTCCCTTGGGTTCATTGGACCCCCCAGCTTAAAAACTCCTTCCATTATTAAGGCAAGGTAATTTCAGGAGAAGCCCTCAGTCAGTCAGTGAATGAGCATTTATTAAGCTCTTACTATATACTAGGCATTATGCTAAGTACTGGAAGTACAAAAAAGTGGGGGAAAATAGTCCTTGACCTCAAGAAGCTTACATATTAATGGGAGAGGCAACATATAAGTAGCTAGGTACATAGAAGATACATCCTAATGATAGCTAAAATTTACATAGCACTTACTATGTACTAGGCACTGTGCTAAATATTTTACAATTATTCTCTCATTTGATCCTCACAGTAACCCTACGAGACGGTAGGTGTTACCGTTATCCTTATTTTTGCAGAGGAAGAAACTAAGGCCAAAAAAGGCTAAGTAGTTTGCCCAGAGTTATAAAGCTATTAAGTGTCTGGTGTATGATTTGAACTCTAAGTCTAGTGCTCTATCCATTATACCAGCTCTCTCCCTGTGTGTGGATTTGAATCTAGTAAAAAATTTCTGCTTCTCCTAGAGTCATGGGATTCCTATTAACAGATTGTCTGAAATAATGAGACCATGTAATGTTAGGAACCTGAGAAATCATCTAGTCCAATCACTTTATTTTACAAAGGGGGTACTTCAGTTCTAGAGAAGGACAGCAACTTCCCAAAGCTCTCATAATAAGTTGGTGGCAGAGCTAGGATAAGAGCCCAAATCTCCTGATTCCAAGACTTGTGCTTCTTTGGCTGCCTCCTATTGCTGCCAGGAATAGATTAGGAAAATTCAAATGAGACTAGAGAAAGAGGAAGCTGGAAAGAGGAGAAGAGGGAGAGATAGAGAGGGAAGAGGGAAAGGGAGAAGGAGAGAGAAAGAGAGAGATGGAGAGAAAGAAATGAGAAGAGAGACAAAAGGAGAGAGATGGAAAGAAAGGGAGAAAAAGATGGAGAGATGGAGAAAAGAAGGATATATGGAAATGAGAGAGAAAAGAGATGGGAGAAAGAGAGAGGAGAGAGAGAAACTTGAAATGTGAATATATACACATTTAAGGAGCATAAAGAACAAAGGGAAAGTGGAGTTGGAGTGCTGGGACAGCAAATTCACAAAAGGTACATAGGGAAGAAACAGAATCAACACTGGTTTTTACATTAACAATATTCAGTTACATGCTCCAAGTACAGGGCAAAAGTATTACTAGCCTGATATCACTTAATTTACTTAAATAAGCAACCTCTCTGAGAAGTTTCATCTTCTATAAAATTAAGAGGTTGGGCTAGTGTCTCTAAAGTCTTCGGGCCCTAAATTTATTATTCCTCTATCTAGAAGCCTATTGATAAATGTTTAACAACCAGTGTTCTGGGTGGGTGGGTGGGAATATGTACAACACACTTTTATGTTGGATCTGCATTATTAATATTTTCTCTATCACTTTCTTAAGCCCAGATAATCAATGAAGCAATAAATAAAGCCCTAATTAGTAGCATTAGCCTATTTTTGAGGTGTAAATGCTCACACTGAAAATTTAACAAACAACTCTCACAAATGAGTATGTATACCACTGTTACTATTTCCTTGGATGAGTCTCCATGTGTAGGAAGGATAGACTTCAATCTGGTCTATTCTCCTGTTACTATATTCATGAGTTAGAACTGCAACCACACTAGGAAGGAATCTTTAAGGTGGTCTCCTAACCAACAGCACCCAGAAAGAGTTGAGAATCTTTTTAGTGCCAAAGAGTGAAGCATACCACAAAAGAAAAAAGACCTCTGCCTGCTGGAAGGCAGTTTGAAGCAGCCAGAACCCCAGCTAACTTCATCAGAGAATATGGACCCATGATCTCAGGTGTGCTAATACAATCATAGGACCATTGCATTCATAGTGGGAAGGGGTCTTATGAATGTTGTTTAGTATTTTACAGATGAGGAAACTGAGGGCACAGTAAATGGAAATGAATTGAATTGCCCAAAGCCACGCATGAAGTGAATATTAGAGCTGAGATTGGAATCTAGGTCTTTGAATTCTATATCCAGTGAATGTATGAATGAAAAGGCATTTATTAGGTGCATACTATGTGTCAAGTATATGGATATTCTCATAAGGATACAAATAGAAAGCTTGTTATAATATCTTCTCTCAAAGAGCTCTGTAATTCACAGTGCATGCACAAAATAGATTTACCATTACATATGCTAACTAGTGTGGTGGAAACTCTAATTAGACTAATACTTCTTAATACTTGCAATCAGACTCCATTAATTAAATGTGTGTGAACATTAATTCATTTATATTATCTATTTGATAATGTAAACATCAACCTCACTAGGAACAAATTACCAACCTGATTTGCTAGGGTTTCCAAGTAAATATGTTTTATACCAGTATTCACTGACAAGAATTTACTTTTTGCCTAGGCAAGGGTGGAGAACCTGTGACCTTGAGATCACATGTGACTTTCTAGGTCCTCAAGTACAGCCCTTTGACTGAATCTAAATTTCACAGAACATATCCCCTTGATAAAAGGATTTGTTCTGTAAAACTTGGACTCCATCAAAAGACTGTACTTGAGGACCTAGAAGGTCACATGTGATCCCAAGGCTGCAGGTTCCCCAGCCCTGGTGTAGGAGAGAAGGCACTGCGCCTATGGTTAAGATGGTTGCCATTGTTGTTGAGTCATTTTTCAGCTGTGTCCAATTATTTGTGACCCCATTTGGGGTTTTCTTGGCAAAGATACTGGAGTGGTTTATCATTCCCTTCTTAAGCTCATTTCGCAGATGAGGAAACTGAGGCAAACAGGGTTAAATCACTTGCTCAAAGTCACACAGCTAATAAGTGTTAGAAGTCATATTTGAACTCAGAGAGATAAGTTTATCTGACTTCAAGTCCAGCCCTCTACCCACCTAGAGAGATGTGCCACCTAACTGACCCATGGTCAGGATGACTGGGTTTCAAATTCCTTCTGATAGTTATTGGCTGTGTGGACCTGGGCAAGTCACTTAACATCTTTGTGATTTAGTCTCATTATCTGTAACATGAGAACGTGGTTTCTAAGGTCCCCTCTAACTCTAAATCAATGATCCTATGAAATGTTTGTTGAATTAAATTGAATTATGTAAAGTAACCCTGCCCTTCCAACACGAGAATTATATCAAATAAGACTTGGGAAAACTAATGAAGATATTTAGATTGTCATAAGATCCTAGGGGCAGATAGACTGCAAAAGGAATAGGGCGCTGGGCCAGAATGAAAATCTGGCCTCAGACACTAGCTCATTGACCTTGGGCAAATCACCTAACCAACCTCTGCCTCAGTTTCCTTTTCTGTAAAATGGTGGTGATAATAGCTCCTACCTCCCATTGTTATTGTGAGAATCAGATGAGATATTTGTGAAACATCTGGCAAATCTTAAAGCACCACATCAATGCTATTTATTATTACAGATACGTGTAAAAAATATTTGCAGAGTGGGAAATGAAAGGTTAAAGGGAGTGATCTGATTTGAGTACACAGATCAAGTATTATTCCTCATCTCCAGAGTCCATCAAAGAAGGCGGGAAAGAGTTTATTCTTAAGAATTCATAGGACTCAAGAGCAGGAAAAGTTCTTAGAGACCATCTATTTCAACCCCCTCATTTTACAGAGGAGGAGACTGCAGGTCAGAGAGGGCAAGTGCTTTGCTCAAGGTCACAGACCTTATAAATTGGAGAGCCAGGACTGGAACCTGACTCTTTGTCCAGGTTTTTTCCACAGCGCCCCATGTATGTATAGGAAAATGTCTTGTTTAAATGAACCCTGGAACTCACTGCAAGGGGTCCTTTGAAAATTTTCTGATCTCAGAGATGTTAAGTAACAAAATCAATGGTGTCTTGACTTGGATGGTTGAGGTATCAATCTGCCAGAGGAGGAGCACCAGAAGACCTCTTGAGGTCTTTTTCCATTCCTGGATTCTTAGATTTTTAACTGCAACCCTGTTGTGGACGAGTCACTTTCTCTGCAGCCTTGAGCCCTCATTATTTTCATAGGGCTGCACTGGTCCAGGTAGTCAAAGGGATGGGTCCTCAATGTTTTTTTCCCTTAAACTTCTATTTCCTTGCTTTCATAAGTTTGTGCCTTGACCTCTTTTGGTCTTCTTTTAATAGAGCTTTTTGTGCGAACAAAGGTTTATAACATGCGTTAAAATATGCTACACACAACTCGAGATGAAAAATGTCATCATAAACCTAAGGGAAATAAAAAACTAATGATAGCTTTAGTCAGGCCAGTGACGCGACTCTTTGTTCTTAGGCTGGCCACAGTCCTGAAAGATGGGGTTCCCTTTCAACTTTAAATAGAGTATGTTATGTGTAAGAAACGCTCTGTCTCTGTCTCTCTATCTCTCTCTTTCTGTCTGCCCCTCTTTCCCCATCTCTCTCCCCTCCCTCTCCCTCTCTCTCTCTCCCTCTCTGTTTCTCTCAATCTCTCTCCTTCTTTCTCTTCTCACTCCTTCCCCTCCCTCCCTCTGTCATTGTCTTTGTCTCTCTGTCTCTGTCTGTCTTTCTGACTGTCTCTCTCCTCCCACCCCATTTCCATCTCTCTCTCCCGCTCCCTCTCATTCCCCTTTTCTCCTCCCTCATTGCTCCCAACCCCTTCTCCTCTGGAGCTTGAGTTGCATGGGTTTTAACCCTCTTAGCTCTTTGGGTATAGATGTGTGTGTGTGTGTATCCAGACCCAGAAAGTACAAGTGTTGGTAGCATGGTCATGTGCATGAATGAGTTGTACAACGACAAGAGCGTACATAATATATGATTTATGAAAGGAGATATGTAATGCAGCAACCCCATTACTGAGAATCTTTCTTAAAGAAGTCAGACAGAAACACAGACAGCAAGTGGTGTAGTGGATGGCATATTGGATTTGCATTGGAAAGACCTAAGCTTAAAACTCACCTTAAAACATTTCTTATCACTTAACATCTTTGTGCCTGTTTCCTCTGTAAAATTGGGGGTTTGGATTTAATGTCCTCTAAATGCCCTTCTAGTTCTGAAGCTATGATTCCATGACAGGCTGTATATTGTACAGGTCTGTTCTATGATATACCAAATATTCATAACGGCACTTTTGTGGTAGCAAAGGATTTTTTTGGGGGGGAGAAGGAGGTGCCTATAGATTTTGTTGTAGATATTCAGTTGTATTGGCATCTTTATGATCCCATGGACCATACTATGCTAATCCTTTCTTGGCAAAGATACTGGAGTGGTTTGTCATTTCCTTCTTCAGTGAATTAAGGCAAACTGAGGTTAAGTAATTTGCTCAGTGACATACACCTAAGAAGCGTTTGAGACTAGACTTGAATTCAGGTTTTCTTAATTCTAAACTCAACACACTATCCTCTGAGCCCTCTAGCTTGTCTTTTGATTGGGGAATAACTAACTAGTGATGTATAAATGGAATGGAATATTGTTGTCTAGTAGCAAATGAAGGCTTCCGGCAAACACTGGGAGATGTGTATGATCCACACATAATGAAATAAAACTGAAAGAATGACACATACAGTGAATACAAAAATATTCATGAAAACATGCTTGAAAAAGAAGTACTTTGAATGATTGAAAAACCAATTACTGTCCCAAAGAAAAATAAATAAATAAAACCTACTTCTTTCTTCTTGGCAGGAAGTCATCAGTCTCTTGAGTAGACTACTAGGACTGAATATTGACCCTGTTGGCAGGGTCAGTTGTTTCTGCTTAATTGTTTTTCTTTGTTATAAAGAAAATTTTAATTTCCAGGGCAGACAGGAGGAAGAACATTTCCAGAAATGACTGTGATAATTAAAAAAAAAAATCAACGAAATTTATTTTAAAAAGAAATACTCAAGAAGCAGGCATAAATTCTTTAGGTCTGAGTATATCGAATACAGAAGGACATGGTGTAACTGAGTGACCCTGGTCTTGTGGATGTAGAGATGGAAGAGACCTTTGAGGCCAACTAGTGCAATCTGCTGATTTTACAAGTGACAAAAATGAGGCAAAGAGAGCTCAGGTGATTGCTCTTGGTCACAATTTGAGTAAGAGACAGAGAGGTAAGATTTGAATTCAGGTCTTCTTACTCCAAATCCGGTGCATTTTATTCACATAATGCTGGTGTAGTTGAAAGAACAGTATACTGGACATTAGGTAATTTGGTGTCTCAAGTCCTAACTCTGCAACTGACTCACTAAAGATATTAGGGTAAGTTATTTAAGACCCCTTCAAGATTTAACATGCTACAATGTCATGAGTGTGTACCAAAGGCCTAAGCACAAGTAAGAGAACGTGGTTGAGTAAGTGATCAATTTTATGAATGTATACCTATTAAAAAGGACATTTCTGAATAGATAAAAGTGCATGTGTGTGTGTACTGCATTTCAACCTATAGAAACTTACATTATGAGGTCTCTCTGACCCTTCCGTGGTATATCAGATTTGTCTTCAAGAAATTGAAGAATTCAAGAAATTTTGGCTTCAGAAAACCTGCTCCTTAGGTATGGGCAAGTCCCATCATCCCATTTTAGACTCAGTATCCTAATCTGTAAAATGGAGATAATAGCACCAGTGGCCCTCACTCATGGGAGTACTGTGTAGCTTAGAAGAATGAATGCATGTAAACTTTGGAAACTTTAAAATACTTCATACCGATCTTTATGGTCATTATTTACTATTGTACTTCCAGAATTTAGCCCTCTTGGAAGCCTCTTTCACTGAGGTACTGGAAGAATGAGCCAGCATGTGAAATTTAGCAGAGCACCATGGAAACATCATGGGACTGTCCGATGACCTGCTGGAGTTCTTATGAGCTCTGCAACTTGGGCCAAGTCACTAATTTTTCTGGGTTTCAGTTCCCTCATCAGTGCAATGGGGATAAATACTATCAGCTTTGGTTACATCAAATAAGACAAAATATAAGAGAGTTCCTCACTGTTCTCCAGCCACTAACTCGGGGCACTTTCAGGGACTGTCCTCCCATCCTTGGAATTCTCTCTCTCTTCTGCCTTGTAAATTCCCTGGTTTCTTTTGTGTCTCGTTGAAAATCCTACTTATTCAAGAAGCCTTTTCCACTTCTTTTTTAGTGTTAATGCTTTTCCCCTGAGATTATCTCTGATCTATCCTGTGTATGTTGTATTTGTACAGAGCTGTTTTCATGTTATTTAGCTTCTTGACAGCAAGGTCTGCTTCTGCCTTGGTTTGTTTTCCTAGGACTTAGCACAGTGCTTGGCACATAGTAGGCATGTAATAAATGTGTTGATTTGAAATTGTTTTTCCAATTAGAATGCTTGTTGGAAATATAAGGAATTATTATGGAGGAATGCTTGTATGGTGAATACCTTCTCTTATGTAGAAGCTTCCCTTGTTTTCCAGTCGTCACCATTCTGGTAGACCTTGCCACCTTGAACTCACAGATCTCTAGACCTTCCAAACTTATATGGTCACCTCCACCTTCCTATGTAACACTGATCTAATGTAAAGCCTCGTTTCCTTCTTGGAAGATGGAAAGATATAAGTTCTAAGGATGCCAATTTTGAACACAAGGTCATTTACAAAACATTTTAGAGAAGAGCAATCATACACTGCCAACAGTAACCTTCAGGTAGCCCCTGGGCTACTTAATCAGAAAAGAAAACTCAAAGTGAAAAAGGCTAGCAGGGTCCCAGGCACAGGGTTACCTAATGGAGTCCATGCTCTAAGTGGGACTTGAGGCTTTGTGGGAGAAAAGAAAGCCTTAACCCTCCCCAGGCTCCCACCCCAAATTTTCTGCCTAGGGGAGTCAAAGCAGAAAACATATTACCTGCCCCACCAGAGAGTGAGTGACTGAATCGGAAACTGTACCTTCTTTTAACAGACATAGGTCTCTCCACCCTGCCCATCTCACCTCCTCCTATCACCTTGTGGGGCAAGGAAAGACCAATGAACCACCAATGGGCACAGAACTTGTAATACCAAGACCTTCAAGTGCTCCCCAACTCCAAACCTCACATGGCCTGATTCAGAGAGGAAGTTTGTTATCCCTCAAAAGCTCAAATGATGAATCACCATTTCATTGGAGTCTACAGAAGTTTCCAGGAGTGTTCTGGGCACATACTCCCTGGGATAACTTCCATAGACTCATTCATCCTCCATATGTACACTTTTCAACTATGTGAGGAAGACACCTTGCTTAAAGAGAGTCTTTAAGAATGCACTTTATTTTTCAAGTCAAATAAAAAATAAATAAGCAAGAGTCACTGTGAGATATTATAATTAATCAATTGACCATAAAGGTCTGCTATAGAAAATTCTCCACAGAAGTCTGCCTGTTCACTTCTATGTTTTTGTCAAGAAAGACCACTCTCATAAAGATTTTTATAGACACGAGAAAGTAGGCATTTCAATTAGTAGTTACTAAGGGATTCATGGGAGGGGGAGGACATTATAGAAGCATTACTCACGATATTTTCAATTTTCTTGGAATCTTTCTTAGTTTGAGATATTTTGAAAACTAATATGCGAATACCTTTAAAACTGTATCATCTCAAGTATAGATTGTCCTATATGTATTCAAGCTCTTCCTAACTTCATCTTCATACTTCTTTTATTATTTCTTTTCATATATAGTACATTATGTTAGGAGGTGGTGGAAAAATTCAAATGCGATGGTTCCATCGCCATTGCTGATGAAAATAACTCATCATAAAAATCCCAGCAGATTTTTCACATTTTTTTCTTTGAATGTTTTCATGGACACACAATTTTGGAATGGTGTTTGGTTAGGTTCATCTAATGCCAAGCTTTGATTATGCTCAACTGTTTTTTGTTATTTTGACAGGTGATGCTGTTGGCCATCTATGATTGCGCTTCTCTAACATGTTTTGTAAATGACCTTGTGTTCAAAAGTGGCATCTTTAGAACTTATATCTTTCCATTTCCCAAGAATATTAAGCATTTACCAGGCAATATCTAGGACCTTTTGACCTAGTCATTGTGCTAACATGTCTCAATGTCTTTACTTTTGTCATTTCCTCATTTTCTGGAGTATTTTGGAGTTCGTTTAAAGGAGTTTGGTAGGAGCTGCCAAAACTTCATGCTGGATCCTCTCTTTGTTTTTATCTTTCTTTTAATTTAGTTTTTCCTTTGATCTTTGCTCCAGTTACTTATCGCATGATAGTGTACAGTCCATTATGAACAATGTTATTAACTAGTTGCTAACTAGTTACTTGCTGTTTGTTCAGATTGGATCAGTTTTGGTTTTGTAAAATTATTCAACCCTCCTCCCGTCCAGTGCCTTCAGTTCTGCTCTCAAAGGAAGCACTCTTGGTGGGTGGGTCTAAGTCTTTGGAGTAGTCTCTAAAACTAGTCTCTAAATCTTTTTCTTCTTTCATTTCTTGTTACCATGTTTTTATTCCTACATTGGCCTAACTTGAGGATCTTACTAAATTTTCATAGAATGACTTTGCTTTTACATCTTCTGAAAAGATTTTTGTTGCCTAACCTGTGATTAGCTCATGGAGATTTGCTAACTTATGGTCTTCATGAGCGCTACAAGGCAGGTGACCAAGTGGCCTAGTAAATGATGCTTCTTTTCCCCTTTGGGAACATGACGAAAGCAACTTCAGCAACTTCCTGGGTTACTTCCCTTGGGACAATCTATGAGTCACTCTTCCATCTACCTAGAACTTCTTTGTGCCTCTTGGTTTTCTTTACAGTGAGAATGTAGATCTGCAGGTGATTGGGTTTTTTCAGTCATGTGTCAGTGTGTTGACCCGTGGACAAAGATCTCATTGTAAGAATACCATCAGTTGTCTATGTTTTTAGACAATGTAAGAATTGTGTGGAGTCCTTCCTTCTTCCCTTCTTTTCTTCCTTTCTTTTTAAAGCCCTCATCTCTCTTTTCCACCATACCACTGTTGTCCCTAGGCACATGGGAGAACACCACCCAGAACCAAAGCCCATTTTGTATTTCCATCCATTATATGGGCCATTATCGTTGCTAAATTCATCATCTAGTGTTTAGATTTCAGATGATTTCTTTGTATTCAGCTTGACTGGTCCTTGGATGACAGACACACATTCTAATTGTGTTTCAGGATATACACACAGGTCAACATCTCTGTACTCAAAGTCTTTCCAATTTCATAGAACCTGCCAGAGCTTGTGTTCTCTTGGCATAGCTTTCAATAACCCATGGTTGCCTCCATAAAACTTCTGCTCTTATGCCTTATCATAGAATGAGAATGACCCTGGCTTTATGCCAGGGGATAACAAGCTGTGACAGGTTCTATCCTCCACAAAGTTTACAGCATTGCTGGCATAGGCTAGAAAAATGCATACATGCAAAGAAAGAGGGAGAATATAAGTGAATTCTAACGTTGGAGGAAGCTGTACAAAAACAATCCATAATAATGTGGCATGAGCAAGAGAAGACAGGAGTCAGAAAACTCATATCTCTAAATCACTTCCTGATGTTGAATAAACTTCTTGGTCTCTCTGGGCCTCAATTTCCTCATCTGTTAAAAAAAATGAGGTTAGACTAGATCTTCTGTACAGTCCCTTCTATCTCTGACAATCTTTAAATCTCTCATTCTATGACACTTGACTATATGGAACATATGGCTGAAAAATGATTTCAAGACACGTTTTTTTTTATTTCCTTAACTCTACTTTTAATCAGTATCTTGACTTTGGGTAACTTCTATGTTCTGAACCTTGGCTTCTTCACATACAAAATAGGAGTAATATCTATTAAAATAGGGAAGAGTTTAATATTTTGGGGATCTGTGATTTCATCAGTAGGGATACATTCCTTACAGAGACAGATTATAGTTTTTCCAAGCCTTGGTAGATGACTTTTACAAATTTCCATGGGCAAAAAAAAAAAAAATCATAGGATCAAGGATCTAGGGGAATAAGGGAGCTCAGAGGCCATTTACACATTTTACAAATGGAAACATTGAGGTATGGGAGGTTTAATGACTTGCCCCAATAGGTAACATTTATATAGTGGGTTAAGGTTGACAAAACACTTTCTTCTCATTTGAACTTTACCATTACCCTATGAGATAGACACGATTACCATTCTCATTTTACCAATAAAGAAACTGAGGGTAAACAAGTTTAAGTGACTGGCTGAATTGATAATGTAGTTTTGTGTATTGTTAATATAATTTTGCTTCTTAATGAGAAGATCTTCCCCACCCACTAATGGGCCTGTGCATTAAGGGGAGTTTGATTAGGGAAGATTTGTAGGAAGGCCCCCATCTTTTGTTTATTTTCTAAAGAGGCACTCGTTCTCAAGGGTTGTGATGCCCTCTGGCTCCGAAAAATGTGTAAGTACTCTGGGGTAAGGTTTTACTTTGGGGCTTAGTTTGGGAAGAAGCTTTGTGTGCCAGCTGAGACTATGGGAAGCTGCTAAGCAGCCCCCTGGCTTTGAAAACCCAGATGTTGGAGCTTCACTCCCTGGTAATAATGTATGTATGTCATGATCAGACAGTTGGATCTGTCTGTTGATCTAGGATGCATGTATTGCTTATGTCAGGCATTTGGAAACATTGTCTTTGATTTTTATTTCTCTGTATTTTTTCCAAAGTTCAGAGGGTTAACTTTTCCCCTAAACTAAGTGAATGATACATGTGCTTGATTAAAATGATTGTTGATCCCTCAAAAGTTGCTTTCCTCTTAGAAATGCAGATCTAAGAATCAGTGATAGCAGGACATCTTCTATATGTTGGGATTCTTGCTTTTATACTTGCCCAGGGTCACACAGTTAAGTGTCCCCCATTAAATTTTGAGGTCCCTGAGAGCAGAGACTATCTTTTGCTTTCCTTTGTGTTCCCAGTGTTTAACATGGTATCTATATAGTAGGCACTATAAAGGAAAATGTATTAAGTAAAAATGTTTAATTATATAATAACTATATAATAATATAAATGTTTACCAATAGTAAGTGTGTGAGAGAAGATTTGAACTCAGACCTTCCTGACTCCAAGGTCAATGTTCTATCCACTGCCTAGCTGCCTAACATCCAAGCTTTTGGAAAGGAGTCTCTCCCCACTTTAATTCACAAACAATACCACTGTTGGAGCAGTATTCAAAGTCTTTCCAACTTGAGCATAGTCTTTAAGAATTATGTCATGGATTAAGTAAATCAAAGCAAAAATAACTACTTATCTATAGCCTGGTAAACCAGACTATATTTATGACTGAGAGATATCTCCAGGAATTATGTATTAATTTTTGCACTAATTTGAACACCAGGTACATAAGTAGTATGTCAAAATGTTCTTGAGTATTACTGGAGATTTTGATGATCTAGTTCATCATGAATCCATAGTGGAGTGAAAGGAGTACAATTTAAAGCACAACAGTATTATAACAAGTGAACAATTTTGAAAGACTTGAGAACTTTGATCCACTAAATAACCAACCATAATTCCAGAGGACTGATGAAAAAGAAGACTCCCCCACCTCAGGTCAGAGAGATGATGACTGATATGCAGAATAACAAATGCATTTGTTATTTTGTACGTGACCAATATAGGATTATGTTTTGCTTGTCTGTGCTTATGCAACATTTTCTTTCTTCCTTCCATCCTCTTTTCCTCCCTCCTTCCCTTCTTCTCTTCTATTCCTTCCTTCCTTCCTTCCTTCTTTCATTCCTTCCTCCCTTCCCCCTAGCAATTTGTCTATCCTGTCAGAATCTGTTGATATGTTGCTTGACTTTCCCAAACTGTTTTTTTCTCTTTTTTTAATTCTTTGTTACAAAATATGGTTTTCTGGGGAGTGGCCCAGGGAGGCATATATTTGGAAATTCAGATGATATTAAACCAAAAATATATTGATAAAAATATAAAAGGAAAAAATATTTTCTCCCCCCCTCCCCCATGTACAACTAAAACCTTTACAAAATAAATCTCTTCTCTGATGGCTCCCTTTGTTATGGAAGTAAACCTAGGTTCTCAAAGGCCCTGCCAGAAGCTGTGTGGAATCTTAAAAAGGCTGGTTCAGAGTGTAGACCTAGGGATGGGCTGTGAATCTGTTCTCTGAGCTAGAGCAGAGAGGCTCAGCTACCAGGTTTCTTTTGGCCAGGACAGCTCATGGGGATGATCCATCAAGGTGGGGAGGAGTTTCCACTTGCTCTAGGGAAGGTAAGTCCCCATGTTGATGAAAACCCAGATCCTTTAAGAAGTATAATAAGTAGCCTCACTGAGTTGGCATTATATTGATAACCATCAGACCATATGGCTCATGTGTTACATCATCTTATTCTCTATTTGCATTGTTAGAGTCATAGAATTTTTTAACTGAAAGGTGAAAGCTTAGTAAAACAAGGCAGTGGATGGAAGACAAAGGGGAGGGGAGGATAACAAGTATTTATGAAGCACCCACTATTTGCCAGGCACTGTTAAGTGTTTTACAAATATTGTCTCATTTGAGACACAATAAACCATGTAAGGTAGGTGCTATTGTGACTCCTATTTTACATTTGAGGAAACTGAGGCAGATAGAGGTTAAATGACTTGAACTCATGTCCTCCTGACTCCATGTCCAGAGTTCTATCTCCTGTGCCACCTGGTTGCCTCCTAGAGTGGGCTCTGAAAGGAGCAATGTACCTGAAACTGGAAACCCTGAGATGGAGTTCAAGATTTAGTCTGTCAGATGAGAGGCAAAAATCCCAATTATTTACCACTGTTGGGGTTCTTAGTTGGTGGAGATCACCAAAGAAATTGAGGGGCCGTGTAGATAGGGTTCTGACCTCAGAACCATGGAGACTTGGCTTCAACTCCCATTCCTGATGTGGCCATGGTGTGGCCACGGGCAAGTCCCTTAAGCCTTCAGTTGCCTCTTACCCTGAAACAGATATGAGGATGATGGCCATGGTAACTTACCTCGCTGGATGATTGTGACGTTTGAATAAGACAATATGACTTTTACATCTTAAAGTTCTCCATAAATGTGAAGCATTGTGATTTTTATTCTGTGTCTACCCTTAGGCATCACTTTGTCTCTTTCCCCATCTGTAAAATGGGGATAGTGATTCTGGCATGGTCTCTTTTACAGGCCGAGAATGAGGAGGAAGGTCTTGTAAAATAACGCTATAGTCAAAAGTTGGTCACTAGACACTTCTTAAAACCTTACTATGTGCTAGGCACCATAGAAATGAGAGGTGAGAGATATTCTGGTACTCTATGAACATGAGACATTATCAGCATGATTGTCATCTGATAGAATCTTCTCATATTACAGGTGGGGAAACTGAGTCAGAAAGACTGGTCTAAGATCAGAGAAACACAGATCTATAGGAACATTTTCTTTTTAATATTCCCAGTAACTGAGAGACAGAGAGACTCAGAGAAAGAGAGGGAGACAGACAGACAGACAGACAGAGAGACTCAGAGAGGGACAGACAGGCAGACAGATAGAGAGACAGAGACAGAGAGACTAAGAGAAAGAGAGACAAACAGAGACAGAGAGAGAGACAGAGAGGAAAGAAGGAAGGAAGAAAGGAAGGAAGGAAGGAAGGAAGGAAGGAAGGAAGGAAGGAAGGAAGGAAGGAAGGAAGGAAGGAAAAAATCGCAGACACCACAGGCTGTAGTGATTTGCTTTTTCTCCGGAGAAGCTCTGCTGACAGGAAGCCCTTGCAGTAGAGGCATCTGATAGCTTTAAAAAGAAAAAGAAAATCCTCATTCCTCTAGAGGGCATTACAATCCTGCTTTTCCACAGGCTGGGTTAACAAAGTTAAGTTACTGTATAGCATTTGGATAAGGTGTGGGTTATGATTTTAAACACAAAATTATGTGGGGAAATAGCAATGTGACAGAGACCTCCCAGACTCCCTCATGATGCCCTCCAATGTCAGGAGGGTTGGCCAGCGGCACAGAAGTTCTCAAGTCCTTTGGGCTTCCAGGAGAGTGAAGCAGGGGGACTTCTGAGTCACATCTGGACCAGAGGAAAAGACTGTGCAGGCTCAATCTCTATCCTGTTAGGAAGGGCACTCACTGAACTTCCTTTCCTTCCGCTTTCTAATGCCAAAGGATCTCTGGGACTTGAAATTCCAGGGCACAAAAGAAGGGGAGAATTTCATCCGATTTTAATTTCAATCAGACAAGTATTTATTTATGAAGTTTCTATTGTAAGCACAGTTTGTCAGAGATGGGATTTATGGAAGTGGGGGAGGGGAGTAATATGCCAGACTGACACTTAGCTGAGTTCAAAGAACATGAAAGAAGGACCTATTATCACTTCACATCACCCTTGGGCCTCTGCCTTTTGCTAAAATGATGCAAGGGATAAGTTTTTTGCTGAAATAAGTGCAGGGAGTCTCAATTACCTGTACTACAACCAAGCAGACCTGATCTGGAGCTCTTGGCTTTTTGTTTTCACAAGAATGGGAACTGATGAGAGCTCAGCCCCCCACCACCTTCTGATTCCGCCAGCTGTTCAAGTATTTTCATGGTCAGAATGGTGACCCTGAGAAATTGCCATTTCGTCAACCCTCATTTCCTAAAAGGAAAAAAAGAATCCTCAATTTACAATAAAAGATTTATTTATGCTCCCTTATTTTTGCTATCTTTCCCACTGACGTCCTCCTTCATTTCAGTGTAGACCTAAGCTTAAATTCAAGAGAGACTCAGGTTCAATAAGGGCTATACAGCCATGCCCAATTCCCTTATTTCTGGAGGCCTCAATTTCTTAGGCTGGAAAATGGGGATTAATGAATAATACCTGTAGTAGCTACCCCACGGCACTGTTCTGGGGATCAAGTGAGATACTACATTGCAAAAGTCAGCTATTACTCATCCCCACAGAGCTGAATTTCTGACATGAACAAAAATTGAAAAGAAATTCAATTTTTTCATTCCCTTGGGTCTTTGATTTGCCACTCCAGACCTCTTTCAGCATTAGAAAGCTGAAGATAAACTGATCTTGGATAACTTGGGGGGACAAACCTGAGCTCTCCTAGGCCTTAGTGCAGAGACTTTTCCATTGGACCACATGCCCATTCACAGAATGCCTACTTGAGATTGTCCAGATGGTCCTTGCCCAAGGGCCAATAACCCATTTAGAGCTTTGGAAAACCAGCCTTAATGTCAACATCCTTTAAAAAGGGACCTATAAGTAAGGCAAATACCAAGGAACTTGTGACTAGTTAAACAGAATAAACAAAACCAGAAATCCATTGGAAGGTGCCTATGAGGCCCCCAAGCTTAGAGAACCTTGACGACTTTGAGAGGCAGAAAAAAGGCTGTCAAACTCGTTCTCTTTAAGGCGGGTTTTTATTTTCCTTAGCTAAAAGCCCTAATGGTTTTGAATGCTCTTAAGTGGTCATGAAACTTTGTGCAGACTGTTCATTGATAAGCCCACCTGTCTTCAACCTGTCTTCATAGGAGTGATTGTGATATACAGCTGGTAGAAAAATGGAACCCAAAGCCCTTGGGATCCTGCTTTTGCCCCAAGACTCTTTGAACTCAGTAGTGGTAGATGACTCTCTTCAAACCCAGAAGCAGGAGAAAGCCCCTAGCTTTTGTATGAAATACTCCCAATTTCTAATCCCCAACAAAGGGTGCCCAGTGGTAGAAAGGCATAAGGCATATTCGACAGGAGGACAAGGCAGTGTTCAAGAGAAAGGAGCCTTGGACTGAGAAGACTTGAATTTGAGTCCCAACTCAACTCTTACTATGACATACCTCTGAATCTTTCCTCATTTGTAAAAATGGGTTTAATAATGCTTCCAACACTTATCTTACAAGGTAACTGCAAGAAAAGCACTTTATGGACCTTAAAGACCTATTAAAATAGAGGGGAATTCCAAAGTTGCCTTCATCCTGTACTTAATAGGGATGGGGTGGGGTTAGAGGTGGTGTTGGATGGGGAGAGTTAGAGATGGTTCAGGTTATTACAGTGGATTTAAGTAGAGTTTTCCCTAAGCAGAGCTGAAATCAGCTAGGTAGCACAGTTGATGAACTGCCAGAGTGCTGAGTGCTGGGTCTGGAGTAAGGAAAACTTCCTGAGTTCAAATCCTCAGACACATACTAGCTGGGTGATCTTGGGCAAGTCACTTAACCCTGTTTGCCTCAGTGTCTTCATCTGTAACAAATGAGCTGGAAAAGGAAATAGTAAATTACTCCAGTATTTTTGCCAAGAAAACCCCAAATGGAGTTATGAAGAGTTGGACATGACTGAACAACCAGCTTCATTTTGAGTAAGGTAGCCTTTCCTATTGGGTGGGAAAATGAATGTAGCAGGACTGGGCTCTGAGCCACTTTCCCTCGCCCCTCTTGCCAGATCAAATTCCCTTTGCCTGTAGATGCCCCAGGTGAGGAGAATCAGCCAGACTCCGTGCCACTCCCCTTGGAAACTGTGTTTCTTTTCTGGTGCAGACAAGCCTGCATTCCTTTGGATCAGCCCGCTCAAAACCACCTTGTGACCACATCAAAGTCAATAAAACAAACAATCACAATAACAAATGATAATAGCGCAATGGCCCTACCACAGACCTTGGACAGCTATTCCTCGGTCAAGGTCAGTGCCGGTAAGAGAAGTAATGACTGTGCCAAGGTGGCATCGGCATAAACCCCTAAGGAAGGCCTCTTTCTCTTTGGAGAGGAGAGCTGAGCTAGGTGAGTTCTGCCAGAGCCTGCAGGGACCACACCTCTAGTGGCTCGGCCTTGGGCCCCTGCTCAGTGGTGTCTGCCAAGCAGGCAGGGGCGCCAGCTCTGCAGAGACAATGACAGGATGGGAGCAGGGCCAAACAGGCAGCTTCTGAAGGGTGGCGTGATGTAAGGGGGAGACAAACAGAGTTAAATCAGGAGGCTGTGACGATGGCATTCCTCACAGGTGAGCGCCAAAAAAAAGGATGCACCGTTTCCTTTGGGGAGTAGGTATGGGGGTGGGGTCAGAGACAGATGGCAGCAAAGGCCTGGCTTCCTTAACTGGTGAACGTGAGGATGAAGGTGGTTACGACAGCTGCCACATTCCCTAAGGAAACCTGAAATGATGGAGGACTTTCCCACTCCATGATCCAATAAGACAACCACTGTTAACCCATTGTTGAGCCTGATAGAACTGTATCTACCACAGAGGCCATATTTCTGGTCCTTTCATGTTCCCTTATTTGTTGCTGGTCAGTGGTTTCAGTCATGTATGACTCTTTGTGATCCCGTTTAGAGTTTCCTTGGTGAAGACACTGAAGTGGTTTGCCATTTCCTTCTCTAGTCCATTTTACAGATGAGGAAATTGAGGCAAACAGAGTTAAGTGACTTGTCCAGAGTCACACAACACTGAAGCCAGACGAATTCATGAAGATGAATTTTCTTGGCTCCACGATGGAGTCAGTTTATCCCCTGAGTCACCTACCTGTCTCAATGTTCTCTAACCATTCAAAATTATGCCTAGCCCATGTGACTACTCATAACTGCCCTGACATACTGGGACATTGCTGACCTACTGTGAGCCAGGCAAAATAATAATTCACATCCAGAGGATGACTTAGAGTTTCCTATGAGCTTTCAAGAACTATCTCATTTGGCCATAGTACCCTTGCAAACTATGTTGTGCAAGGATTAATATTTCCATTCTTCAGAGAAGAAAACTACACCTGAGAAAGGCTGAAAGACTTGCCCCTTGCTTTATAGGAAGCAAATGGTGGAACTCACACTTCAGACCATGTTTTCTAACTCTTACTTATCACAGGTATTCTCTGAACATCCCACATTTAAATGATTCCTATAGAATGAAGAACAACTCTTTAGCTATTCCATCACCTTTTAAAATGTGTTATCTACCCACTTAAAGAAGGTCCTACTGATTCACATATCAGTTGCACAGGCATACTCCCCTTACCGATCCCCCTTATAACTAATGGCATTTTTTTCAAGAAATCATGACACCTTAGAACATGTCATTATCTGTTGGTCAAAACCCTACCATGGCTCCCTATTACTTTTCAATTCAAATCCATATTCTTTAAGTTGGAATATCATTCATCTCTTTCCTCACCCAACATTTTCTCTCATAGGCTTTTGGTTACTGG
>CM053769.1:16934370-16969370 GCA_028658325.1 Potorous gilbertii | reverse complement strand
GAATAGAGCTCTGCAACTTTGTGCAAACTTATAGTCTTAGCTTGTTGCCTATGGTCTTTGAGAAGTCCTAACATTTATTTTGAGAAAAGCCTCTGTCCTTAACTCTCCTGCTCATTTCTCTTCCTCTTTGAAGGATCCTTCAAGTATAGCCACAAAATATTGCAAACACCTGATAGCAACTTATTTGCTTCCTGTGAGTCAGAGAGCAAAGTCCCCATCATCAAACTGCCAAAGCCACCTTTTAAATAAACTAGTTCATAATGAATAGTTATCACAAAGTAACAGCTGACACATACCCTGTCATAAGATTTAAAGACTCTATAATTTGCTCAGTGTTCCAGATTAATAAAGTTCTATTCTTATCTTTCCAAAACAGTGAAAAAGAATACTTAAGCAGATTGGTGGCTTGGGGAGAGATTGGGAAGAATAGCTGGTGCTTTTCCCTTAACCTTGAAATCAAGGCTTGGAGAGAAGAGCCTATTGGCCTCTTTGCAATTGCTACTCATAGCTCTTGGTTCTGGTCTAATCCCTTTTCCAGTTGACAAATCCTTAAAATAATTGAAAATAGTGATTATGTCCTCTTGAGTCATCTCTTCTTCAGGCTAAATAACCCTAGATCTAGGCTCACAAGCTTAAAAATCATCTCTGGTTCCTCCCTCCCTTATTCCCTCACAGATTGCCTTACCTGACTTGTCCATGCCATCACAGAAATGATGACATGACTTGCACTTGACTTTGTTTTGAGTGAGACAAGGCTGTGCAGGTCACCAGCCTCCCTTCTCCCCCAGAGCCATCTGAATCCAGTGACCAGATACTCATCAGGATGAATGGAGATGACCCAATATGAAGCAGTTGGGGTTAAGTGACTTGCCCAAGGTCACACAGCTAGTGAGTGTCAAGTGTCTGAGGTGAGATTTGAACTCAGGTGCTCCTGACTCCTGCACTGGTGCTCTAACCACTGCACCACCTAGCTCCCCTTACCTGACTATTGTACTTCTGAAATATGTCCTTTGGTTTAATATCCTTTTTCTGTCTCCTTATTGTGGTCACCCTACATCAGGCCCTTATCAACGTTGTACTAATCCTCAATGTTCTTCATGTTTCTCATCTCTTCCCTCCCTAGCCTATCCTTTATTTCAATGCTTGAGTAATTGTTTTAGCCATGTAAAGACCTATTGTTTTCACTTCTATAACCATGACTCTTAGTGGGTCCCCACCAAAGATCCAATAATGTGATCCTGACATTCAAAACCTATTATGATCTGGCTCCAGTCTACATTTCCAATCTTAGGAGAGATCACTTTCACAGGGGAGTTTGGAGGAGGTGGTCCACAGAAGGTTTCATGGAGAAAGTGGTACCTGAACTGGACCTCATAGCAAGAACATGGAATTATAGGATCATGGGACTTTGAGTTAGAAGGAACTTTAGAAATTATCTAGTACAACTCCTGATGTTATAGATTAACAACTGAGGCTCAGAAAAATGAAGAGACTTACTCCAAGTGACACAGAGAGTAAAGAGTAAAGTCAGAATTTGAACCCATATTCTCAGAATTTCAATAAGAAAAGATGAAAAGAGAACAGTTTACAGGGAAGGAAGATTGGCACATACCAGTACATAGGGAAAAGAAAATGCAAGGTGAGAGTGAAGGTCAACCAGTAGTCAAGCTGGTTGGAAAATAGAATGTGTGAAGAAAATAGTATGATATAAGCCTAGAAAAGTAGATTACAGTCAGATTGTGGCAGCCCTTATATGTCAGTCTGAATTACTGTTTTATTCCACAAACAATAGGGAGCCACTGAAAATTTTTTGAACAGAGGAGTGGTATGCTGAGATGTGTATATTTGGAACATTATTTCAGTATCTGCTGAAAGATGGATTAGACAATAAAGATGGAAGCAAGTATACCAGTTTGGAGGCTGTTTCAACACTGTAGGTGAGAAGTGATGAGGACACAAAACAGACTAGGGGCAATGTGAGTGAGGAGAAGGGGATGGATACAAGAGCTATTGCTGAACTATTGCAGAGGTGGACTCAACAGGACTTAGCAACTGTTTGGCAAGATGTCCAGACAGAGATATATAGCAAGCCCTTGGAATGTAAGTTTGGGGCTCAGGAGAAAGAAGATAGATTTCAAAAATATTTTTCATATTCTTAGAAAGACATGTAGGGGAAGCTAGGTGGCTCAGTGGATAGAGCACTTGGTCCTGAAGTCAGGAGGACCTGAGTTCAAATCCAGCCTCAGACATTTGACATTTACTAGCTGTGAGACCCTGGGCAAGTCACTTAACCCCAACTGCCTTTGCAAAATTTAAAAAAAGACATATACAGAAGGTGAATTCAAGATCAGGTAATTGAAGGTGAATATAAATTGTAGCATGGTCCTGCAAGAATAGTGTTGACCATGTTTAAATTGAGAGCAAGCAAAGATATGTAAGAAAAGCTAAGAATGGCAAAACAAAAGGAAAGAAAAAAGGCATTTGTTCAAATATATAGGGGAAAGAAAGGAGAAGAAGGAAAGAAAAGATAGGATTGAATCTCAGTGTAGACAGGGCAGACAATAAAGAGGAAGCAGAGCTGAGATGTTCAGTTCTTATTGTACATCTGCTCTTTCAAGGAAAATGAACTGAAAGGTACAACAAAGATGATTAGTGAGTCACTGACACAAGATAATCAGTTAGACAATAAGAGAACACTTTGATGCCTGGACAGCTTCAAATCACCAGGTTCAAATGATCTACATCCAAATGCACTAGAAAAAAAACACAATACGGCAGCTATGAATGCTGAGCTAAAGTCATAGATCTTTGAACGATAGTGTAGAATAAGAGAAGTACTAGAGTCCTAAAAAAATGCTCCAATTTTCAAAAAAAAAAAAAGGGGAAGATAATATAGTTTGCAAACTATGAGTCTGTCAGCTTGACTTTGATTCCTGGAAAAATTTAAGAAATGTACCATTAAAGATATGGTTAGTGAACAAATAGAGAAGGAAATGGTGGTTGCAAAGACATATTGGTTTTATCAAGAAGAGTTTATCAAGAAATAATTTTATAATTGATTTGTGACTTTGTTTTGATTACCTATACCTATTTGTTACAAGGGAGGGATTTTACTGAGTGAGAAGTGGAGAGAGTAGAAAGGGAAGAGAGTGATAGTGATGCCAAAAAAGGAAAAAAAAATAGTGTCAAAGAAACATTTTAAAAGATACATTGAAGAGACAATAGAATTAAGTCAAGAAGGTGGCACAGTCAAGTAGGGCAATGTTGCCTCTACTATGTTAAATTTAATATATTCTTTAAAATCCCACCACCACTCTGCATATAGAAGAAAGTTACAATTTCACATACAATATTCTTCTGTTCTTTGAGGATGGAAATGTTCACATTTCTTGATGTTTGTCAAGTTTATAATAAAAAGAAAGGATCATGAAAAACTAATCTCCATTTCCTTTTCTTGATAAGGTTACTAGATTTGCAGATCATGGAATATCTCCCTCTCTTTTAGGGCAAGACATTTAACAAAATCTCTCATATTTTTGCAGGAAAGATGGCAGCATATGGGCTAGAGTCTAACTCATATTTGTAACTATTACACTATAGTATGAGTAGGTGAAATTGCCAAGATACCTGCAAAGAGTAGATATTAACAGTTCCACATCAATTTGGACAGAGGTCTCTGAGACAGAGTGCTCAGGGATCTGTACTTGAGAAAGTATCAAAATGACATTCTTATTAAGTTTGCAGATTAAACAAAGCCTAGAGGGATGGTTGTCAGGAACCCCCCAAAAAATCCCAGAACGTTATAACATTGGGCCTAGTCTAAAAATTTGAAATTTAAACTATAAAGCCCTATGTTAGGTTTTAGGAAATTAACTGCGTAAGTATAGAGAAATCAATTCATGTCTAAAAAAGATCTTGGACTTTAGAGGACCACAAGCTCAGTGATGAGTCAATAGAGTGATACAGCAGCCAAAACAAAACAAAACAAAACTTTAAAAAACCTCAGGATGCATTAAGAGATAAAGTGATTTCCACAGGGTACATCATGCCCCTGCATGGGTCCCCTCTTGCCTTGCCCCTTCTCTTTTCAGCTTCCTTGTGTGTCTTGTTTTTCTCCATTAGATTATAAGCTTCTTCAAATATGAACTAATATTCTCTTTCTTATTTGTATCCTCAGCATTTAACAGAGTGCAATAAACACAGAAGATGCTAAATTAATATTTGTCGAACTGAATAGTGTCCAGACAACCATTAAGGTGAAGAAGCTTGAGCTGATGCCATATGAGAAGAACTGAAGGAACTGGGGATGTCTTTCTTGGGTAAGAGAAGGCTTGGGAAGGGGAAGAGGGTGATAGTTATCAAGTATTTGAAGACCTATCAACTGGAAGGGTTAAATTTGTTATGCTTGGACTCAGGAGGCAGAACTAATAGCTTTGGGTAGAAATTGCAGAAAGGCAAATTTAAGCTTGATTCAAGAAAAAACAGGGCTAGCAAAAAGCAAAAGTCACTAAACTGTGTCTACCTATTGACCTAATATTGCCACAACCAGGTCTATACCATTCAAGAGATCTAAAAATGAGGAAAGAGACCTATATTTATAAAACTATTTATAGCAGCTCTTTTTTTTGTGGCAAAGAACTGGATACTAAGGTAGCATTCATCACTTGGGGAATGGTCGAACAAATTATTGTATATGAATGTAATGGAATGCTGTTGTGCTATAACAAATGATGAAGGTGATATTTCAGAGAAATCTATTATGATTTATATGAACCGATATATAGTAAAGAACCAGGAGAAATTAAACAGTGACAATAACAACATAAAGAAAAATAACTTTGAAAGACGTAAGGAACCTTATCAATGTAATAAGCAAACAATGTTCCAGAGGGCCAATGAGGAAGCATGCCACCCACCTCCTAATAGAGAGATGATTGATGAATGAAATATAGAGATATACGTTTCTGGATATGACTAACGTGGGAATTTGACACTGAATATTTATTATAAGGTTTTTGTTTTTTCTTTGTGTTGAGTGAGTGAGAAGGAGAAGAGGACAGTGATAAGGTCACAAAAAAATTAAAGAAACAAAAGAGGGTCACTGAAGCCTTTTTTTTTCAAAAGAGAATAGAAGGAAAGCCAGAATGAAATACCTTGCCCCTGCCTTACCTGATCCCTCCCGGGGTCTCATAAACTGGACTGGAAAGGTCGGAATCCACTGGACAAGGACCAATTTCTATTCCTCTTCCCCACCAAACCAACTTGAACTAAAACTCTCTGTTAGCTAAATTTTGGTATCTAATCTCCCAAAGTTTTCCCCACAGATATTTATTGCAGTTTCAATATGTATTTAGTAATTTCCTCCTATATGCAAAGTACTATACTGCCTAGTGGAGACAAAAATCCATCAAATGCAAAGACAAAACGAATCAGTTCCTAATCTCAAGGATGTTATGTAATATGAGGAAGGAAAATATAAAATATATCCAGATCAATAAATACCCAGTAACAGCTCTGGGAGAGTTTGGAGGCAGGGCAGTAAAGACTTTTTAGTACCTGAGGTGGAGATAAGGAGGGAATGCGCTGCAGACATGAGGGACTACCTGTACAAAATCCTAGAGTTAAAAGATGAAAGTGATGTGCAAGGAACAGGAGGAGATGAGGTGTTAATATGCTAAATGAGAGGCAAAGACCTTTTATCTTTCTGTGAAGTGGGAAGAAAATACAGGGCAAGTTTGCCCTTGCCTTTGGCTAAGAAGGAAGAGAGGAGAAGCACCTTTTAGCCCCATAGGATGTCCAAGAGTGAGGCAAGGAGTTGTTTCTTCCTTTAAAGTCTATTGAGTGGGTGGCTCTTTCTGGCTTTCTGGCTGGTTATCTTTTTTAAAGTGTTTTATTATTTATAAAGTACTTTTACTTTATCTCATTTTGAATATAATTTTAAAAGACTAAAGAACACCACTCAACACAACGAAAACAAGATACTTCCAGAGGGCTCATGATGAAACATGCTATTTATCTCCAGATAAGAAGGGAATGAACTCAGAGTAGAGGTTGAAGTAGATTTTTTTAAAATGGTCAGTCATCTTTTCATATATCCTCTTACTTTTGCTAATGCCTTGGGCACCAAGGGGTTGTTCTGCTATCCCAAAGCATCAAATCCTGGAGTATTGAGCCAGAACACTCATGACTTCAGAAGGAGGCAGGAAGTCCAGTATAGCTCCATACATGCTCCAATGGGCTGCGCTCAAACCAGAGTAGATAGGAAGTCCCTAGTTAGCATCATTAGACAATTCTTACTGAGATGCTACAATGTCCCTCAAATTGTGCTGGGGGTAGATAGGGGAGAAACTACAGTCGAGAAAGAAAGGTAAGGTTCAGAAGAGTGTGTGGTAGACAAGACAGACATTAATACTTCAAGAGCCCTTATTTTGTAGGGTGAGTGAACTCTCCTGTCCATGCAGTTCATTGCAACTCTTCTACTAAAGCCAAAGGACAAAAGAAAAAAAAATTATTTGATACTCAATACTGGTGATAACACTGTCGACAACTGGTTGATGGAATCACAATAAAGTTGCTGCCTCCAGCCTCAATATTCTAATTTCCTTATAGGCCCCCTGAACAGCAGACTCACTACCCCTACAGAACCACTCACACCTCCCACCCCTGACCCCTCACTATCTTAAATTCTTCATATATGTCTCACTGCTCACTAGAACAACAGATGTGTCCATGAACTCTTTTCTCACAGAAATAGCAGATGTGTCCGTGTGATGGGATCCTAGTCATTGCTTCTAGTTAGCCACTGCCCCCAGACCCATTCCTCATATTTCCCACAGTAGGTGTGTACATGCATTTAACCACAACCACATCCATCTAGTATCAGGACCATAATACTCAGCCAATCAGAAAGCAGCACCACCAGGAGTGGTGTATAAGGACCCCAAAACAAAAGAAGGGACTTTTCCCTAAGTAGGCACCTTCACAGTAATAGCAAAAGCTGTCCTTTAGGTGAACTTATGAGGTTGAGAGACTTATTATAATATCATTATCATATATACATACCCTCTCAATGGGTTTTTCTGTATGCATTGTGGGTAATTACACGGACACATCTGCTATTTCTGTGAGAAAATAGTTCACAGACACATTTGTTCCACTGTGGCTAGGACCTCTCTGCATTTAATCCCTTAACAAATCCCTCTTGCCTTTTTAATATTAATAATTTCTGTTATATAATTGCATTTTTAATCTATAAAAATCCACCTTACTTTCTCTCAAGTTGCTGGTTCCTCTTGGAACTTAGCCTGCTTCATGGGAGGCATCAATCTCAATAAATGTCTATACTTGGATTGGAGGTGATCTGACTTTGAAATTTTTGAGATGCTTCTGCCACAACACATCATGAAACTGAAACAGCTTTTGGCAGCCCAGGGTGGGCAAAGTCTCTGATTGACCTCCCCTCCCCTCCACCCCCAGTCTCCAGGTTGAGCAGAATAGAGGTGATCTGATTCTGGATTCTTTGAGATGGTTCCATCACAACACATCATGAAACTGCAACATGGTCATTAGACAAGGGCACTGTCCTCCCCTGGTCCTGTGCTTGAAAGTCTAGTGGGACCTGTCAGACAGAGCTCCACTGACACATTTGTGCAAATCCAGTCACCTTTCTGCCAAGATGTGGCAGTGGAGAAAGACTTGAGCAGGAGAGACAACACATGAAGACATAAAATGCTTAAATAATTAAACACTAATAACTAAGTGCCTAAATGAGGGTTACATGCAGTAAGTCTTGAAAGAATTCAGTTTAACAAAAAGGATGATTGAATGTCATTGTAGTGAAAGGGGACCTTGAAAAAGAATAAACTAGATACAGAGAAAAGGGGGAGATTCAAATGGATAGATGTTCAGAATAGCATGAGAAAATACAAGACATCAGGAATAAATGTTACTTAGGTCAGGGGCTAGAGGAAAATAAGACACATTCTTCCTCCATGGCTTTATTCATGTTTTCCCCTATGATTAGAATGTCCTCCTTTCCCCTCTTCTGCTTGTTGAATTCCTCTCCATCTTCTTTCTCTCTTCTTTTGCTCTCCTCTAAAGCACATGACATCTTCTCCATGAAGCCTTCCTTGACATTCTCAAAGGCCTACCTTCCTCCTTCAAGTTCACATGGCATATTTGTTCTTCACTTCTCTAAATGTACTTGTCATAAAAAGAGAAATGAAAAATACTAGAGGGGAAAAAAGAAATAGACACAAGTATGCACCATTGGTAGGGCTGTGAACGGATCTAGCCATTCTGGAAAGCAGTTTGGAACTATGCCCCCAAAGCTATAAAACTGTGACTATCCTTTGACCCAGTGATACCATTATTAGGTCTATACCCCAAAGAGATCAAAGAAAGAGAAAAAGGACCTCTTGTTGTTCAGTCATGTCCAACATTTTATGACCCTGTTTGGGGTTTTCTTGGCAAAGATACTGAAGTGTTTTGACCTTTCTTTCTCCAGCTCATTTTACAGATGATAAAACTGAGGCAAACAGTGCTGTGACTTGCCCAGGGTCACCCTGCTAGTAAATGTCTGAGGCCAGATTTGAACTCAGAAAGATGAGTCTTCCTGACTCTAAGTCTAGCACTCTATCCATTTTGCAATCTAGCTGCCACAATAAGGAACTATATATATATACAAAAATATTTGTACCAATTTTGTCCAAGTGCAAAGAATTGGAATGAGGGCATTTCCATCAATCAAGAATAGTTGAGCAAGTCATGAATATGAAGGTGAAGACATACAATTGTACTGTAAGAAATGATGAAAATAATGCTTTCAGAGAAAAGAGGAAGACTTCTATAAACTGGCCCAGTGAAGTAAGCAGAATCGGAACAAGTTATACAATGAACACCATCATGCAAAGACAATCTACTTTAAAAGTCTTAGGAACTCTGATCAACACGGTGATCAATCAAGATTCCAGAGGACTCAGGATGAAATATAAAACCCATCTCCTGATACAGAGACGATAGGCTCAGATTGCAGACCAAGATTTTAGTTTTTGGACGTGGCCAGTCTGGGAATTTTTTTTCTTGACTATGCATGTTTCTAATAGACTTCAATTTTACTGTTTTCTCAGTGGGGGAGCAGGGGATAGTGCTGGGTGGAAGATGGGAGGGAGAGAATGTAAAAGTTTGTTTGAAAAACTACAATTTAATTTTAAAAATTAATGCACTTGTCATATTGATGGGATGCTTGGTTGCATGTACTTGGGGTCCAATTCTAAAATCACATTTCTCTTTAAAAATCACATTTCTCCCTAGCTTCAAAACACTATCCCAGGCAGTTTCTCCCCAGTCCAAGGACACAGCCTACCCTAGCAACAACTGTTACCTTCCTTCCTGCTATAGTAGTCAGTTGCACCTATAGAACTTAATAGTTTGACCCAGCTGCGTACTGGGTGAACTGGCTGTGCACTGGGTCATAACGACATTTACTACTCACTCACCAATCATATGCATCCTAGACTTAGACATACGTATACTCCCTTACATTTATCTTGTCTAACAAGACACTAATGAGAGCAACCTGGGTATTTCTCAGTCAGCTCTGACCGTTAGTTTACTTAGTGACATTTCAGGCCTAAAACCACACCTCCATGTGCCCCTCCTTGGGCTATTTCCTGATGAACTCTGGGTAAAATACCTGCATTGTAGATACCAAAAATGCATGTTCCTTTAAAAAGTGACCATTCCTTAACCACTTCCTAATCCCACCCCAAAACCCCTAGTGAGCATATCTGGCGCATGTTTCCTATAGAATATCCTATACAAACTTTACCCATACCCCTCTAAGATTGCAGATTCCCTAAGAACTCTTGCCTGCTAAAAAGCCTAATAAATCTTTACCTTGACCTCAACAAAGCTTGAGTCTGAGAATTCATTGCAGGCGATCTGCTTCTGGTACTCCAGTCTTTGTGGGGGTCTCACCCCACCTTCCAGCCCTCATCAATATAATGTTGTGTATTACAGTTACATGTTTGTTTTTAAATATCTCTATCAAAAGATAAGCTGCACAAGTGAAGGGGCTGTCAACCAAATTTCCTGTTTCAATGCATAATATCATTATCATACATACCCCCCCAAAAAAATGGGTTTTTCTGTATGCATTGTGGGCAATCATATATGCCGTTCTACTGTGTCTGGGACCCCTCCCCAAATTAATCCCTTAATACACCCCTCCTGCCTTTTTAGTATTCATAATTTCTTCTTTGCACGTAGCAGGTGTTTAATCACTGTTTCTTGAATGAATGAATGAATGGCCGATGTGCTGAAGGATCAGGCAATCTGATTACCAGGTATAGCTAAGGGTCACTCCAAAGCCCAAGAATCTGTGCTTTCGGACACATAGGAAACTCCCGCCGTGAAAACTCCCTCCTTTACAGCAGATCTAACAGCAGACAGTTCTCAAGAAGAGGCAAAGAGTTAGCACTCCAGAAAAGGGGAGGCACTGAAATATTGAAAACATTTCAAGGAGGGACTCCAGGAAGTCAGCTTGAGAACAGAAAACCAAGAAAGACAAGAGGACACGACGCCCACCGCTGACGATGTGCCCTCGGACAGAAGAGAGACCCAAAAGCCCAAATGCTGCCCGAACTCCCTGCACAGGAGTCCGGTGGAGGCCGGCCAGTTCTGCCTTGCAGCTCCATTGGCTTCTCGCTGTGTAAACTAGTTCTCTTTGAGACTTTCTGCCCTCCCCCTCCCCCCTACTCTGGGATTACAAGAAAGGAAAGCCCTCCGGGCCTGCCCACTTTCGTTCTCCTCCCACTCCCACCTTCCCCATCCCGGGGAAAGCTGGGGAGGGCGCCTCGGCGGGGCTGCCCGCCTGTGGGAAGGCTGGGAAAATCCTCGCGCAGCCAACGCTACGTGGCCCTTCTACGCGAGACGATCTGCACACCCTGTACGTGCGGAGAGCGAGTACCACGGTGCCCGGGGATCCTCAGGGGGGCACTCCAGAACTGCTCACCCCGCGGCGGGCCAGCGGCTGGCAGGCTTCCCTGCCCCGCCCCCCCGCCCCCCAAACGCGTAGACCCGTCACCATTGCGCAGCCGGCCCGGCCTCGCTGGGCTGCTGTCCAGCTGCCTCTGCCTGCCGGGCTTCACGCTGCCCGCCCGGGCGGAGCCGGCCCCAGAGCTTCGGGCCCTGGGCAGCCTGGGCTTTCTGGTACACACAGTTTGATCTGAGGGCAAACAGTGCAGATGGTAATCAATTTAAAGTTAATAAAACCCGGGCTCCCGCAGGAGCCAGGCATTTAAAACAACGTGCTGACAAATATTGGTTTGCGCTTCTACTTAAATGTAGGCAGATGTGAACACGCAAGGCTCTAATCGTTTCATGTTTGTCGAAGAGATTTAATCTGCCCTTATTAATATGCACCAGAACTGCGGACCAAAAATACCGCCTTCTTTCATTCAAGTCTGCTATTTGATACTGGGTTTCTTTCCGGAGGCTGAAGGAAAGGGAATGGGGAAAAACCATTGTAGGGAGCCCATCAACTAATTATCTTTCTTAGAGACTCTGGGTCTTCTTGCCTGCAGGGTCCGAGAAATCAAAGTTTATGTACCAGAAGGGGATAAGAAAGAGCTAGAGGGAAGGAGAGACGGAGACACAGGAGAAATAGACAATTCAGACACTCTGTGGCCAGAACTCGAGGTCACTTCCTTCCCCAGGTGATCTTCCAGGAAGTCCCCTGGGGCAATAGGTCTTCCGGGAGAGAAGTTTGGTATTAAAGTACCTTAAGCAGGACTTTGGGACTTCGGAAAGATTTATGAGGCACAGAGGAAAAAAGAAATGATTTACAGCTGGGGGGTTTATCCCTAAATTTAAAAGTGCCCCTATATGCCCCAATGTATCGACTGCTCTGGTGCTCAGCAAATGTTGACTAATGACGGGTGAGAAAAGAGGAAATTTGGCGAGAAATAGAAAACTTAGTTACCGAAAGAAGTCTTGTGAATAAAAACTGGAGAATTGTTCTATTTATTGTAAGGACTGGATTTCAGTTTTGATGAAGCCCCTGAGATTGAGCTAAGATTGTTTGCTGCCTGGCACTTTTCTCTGTTAAAAAAAGTCACAAATTCTGGCTCCCCTTCCTCTCCATTCCTTCCTTTCTCCTCCTTCTATATATCCTCTTTACCTACCCACATAAATCATCTGCATTTCTAAATATTACAATTCTCTTCGTCTAACTCTGTTCTTTTCTGCCTCCCTGTTCTTGTCTCTCGACTCTCTCTCCTCTCTTTTCTTCTCCCTTTTCTACCTCTCTATCCTTTCCCTTTCTGTAGCTTTCTCTTCTTCCTTTCTCACTTTTTTCTCTTCTCCCCTCCTCTATTCTTCTGTCTTCTCTCTGAGTCCTTATACTTTTTCCCCCTGTTCTATACCTCTCCCATTCTTTCTCCTTTCTTTTTAATATTTCTCCTTTTCTCCTTCTGACCTCCTTGAGAAACCTTTCCTTTCCACATTTTCTTCTCTCTTGTACTCTTCCCCCTACTTTATTCTCCCTTCCATCTTATTCCTTTCCTCTCCCCTTATTTCTTCATTCACATCTCTTCTTTACATTCCTAACCATCACCACCACCACCTGGTAAGGAAGTGACGTTCTTTACTGGGATGAAAAATTTGTTATAAATTTGAATATTGTGGAGCTCTCTTACACAGCACACATTTTTTCACAGCTTGAAAAGAAACACATATTTTTTATCTTTTTCTTGTGGGATTATTTTTCCCAAAACATTTGCAAATCCAGAATTTGAACTAGAAAGGAACCATGCCATTTTATTTCTTCTTCAATGAAACTTAAATGTTCAGCAGTCACCATTTTATGACTTCTAGACCCCATTGTAATAATTTGGCTTCCTTTAGATGTCACAAACACTAGGATGAAATAGATAGAAGGTGACCTCGAAAGACCTAGATTTGAAATTCAAACTATGGAGGATACTCCATCCTTCCAGTCACCCAAGTTCACAATCTCGTTGTCATTCCTAACTTCTCATTCTCTTCCAACCTCACATATCTCATCAATTACTAGTTCCCTTAAATTTTGTCCCCACGTCCACACTCTCTTTTACGCAGCCAGCACGCTAGTTTAGATCAAATACGACTTCTAATCTAGACTATTGCAATACTTTCTCAATTGGTCTCCCAAACACAATTCCAGTACAGCCTCCACACTGTTGCCAATGTGTTTTTCTTTAATCAAAGATTTGACCATGTCAATCCCCACCTCAGTAAACTCCAGTGATTCCTTACTAACTCTAAAATCAAATATAGACTCCCCTGATTAGCATTTCAAATGTTTCTGGTAGCTCCAACCTACCTTTATGACGTTATCATACTTAAACTCCTTTACAAGCTCTCTGGTTCAGCCAAATTGACCTCCTTTCTCTGCTTCCATCCACCTTCCATCTACCATTTCCAAGATACTCACATTTCCTGGAATGTATTCACAGTTATCTGCCACCTCTTAGCATCTCTTGTACCTCTCAAAATTCAGCTCAGATTCCACCTATGTGATGTGTTTCCTGATTTTACCCTACTTCTAGTTGCTTCCCCCTCCCCTATCACCTTGTACTTATTTTATGATTTTCTATATACTTTTAAGTGAATATACCTTCTCCTCTCACTATATCATATTATAAACTCCTTGAGGGTAGGTACTTTTTAACTTTTGTCTACATACTAGCACTTGGCATACATATTGTCAAGAACTTAATAGATGCTGAGGGATTATTAAAATATCTAAATGCCAATCTGTTCTCTTATGATGAAAGAGTTGCTCATTTGTATTTATAAAGCATCCACTATGTGTTAAACACTGTACTAAGCTCTAGGGATATAAAAAAAGACAAAAAACAGTCTGCTCTCAAGGAACTTACAGTCTACATGGGGGATACAACATAGAAATAACTATGTACAAACAAGATATATTTAGTTCTTATTAGAGCTAATCTTAGTTAAAGAAGCTAGGGAAAGCCTTCTTGGAGATACAGCATTTTAGCTGGGACATGAAGAAAGCCATGGAAATCGAAAGGTGAAGATGAGGAAGGAGATAATCCAGTTGTGGGGGACATCAAGTGAAAAAATACAGTCAGGAGATGGAGAAATTTCTGGAATCACAAATCTATATATTTGCACCTCTCTTAACCCCACCGTGCACAAAGTAGTATCATTTTAGGTTGTTGTACAGTGTTTCCAACTCTTTGTGACCCAATTTGTGATTTTCTTGGCAAAGATACTAGAATTGTTTGCCATTTCTTTCTCCAGTTCATTTTACATATGAGAAAACTGAGGTTAAATGACTTGCCCACAGTCACATGGCTAGTAAATGGCTGGTGTGATATCTGAACTCAGGAAGTTGAACTTTCCTAACTCTGGGTCCTACTGTCTTCCCTGTGCTACCTAGCTGCCCAGTATCCTCTTATGGCTGAATGGAATAATTTGGCTGTCTTTGGCAAACAGTAACTTCCCTTAACATTAAGCAGCAGGAATTAAACTAATTAACTTAAACTATACAATTGAGAATTTATCCTCATTATCAACCAATCATAAGACTCGAGAGACCTGATGATAATCAAGAGGAAATTTCTATTGTAGCCTGTGTTTTCATCAGTATTGTAAGAGCTGTAATTTCATCAGTAGGAATGTCATCTGAGAGTTCTCTCAAAGGGTGTACTCACTCTATCAATGCAGTCCTGAAATTTGTCTGCCAACCTATATGTCATAGACTAGGACGAAATCTTACCAATTGTAAGGCCAACTCTCTATCCACTAATCTAAACTGCCTCTCACATGTCCACATGACCCTAAGAAAAGTTTAAGTGATGATTGTATGTCAATTGTTAAAATGTAAGACTCTTGCCTAAAATCATGGAGAGCAGTAGATCTCTGGGGCTTAAAACAAATACATAGAAGAATAGAGACCAGATTCCGATGACTGCATTGCTTATTAAACTGGTATTGCTCTGTTTGGAGACTGAGAGATTTTGTATTTGCATACATGTTTAATTGAATTTTCTTCTTTCTTTTCTTAATATTATTCCAATGTCTAAGTTGTCCTTCCTTGGAAATTTGAAAAGGGTGGCCAGGGAATCATGATGATCTGCATGGGGTGGACGGAGATAGAAAAACTGCCCAGAACATGTTGACGTTAAAGAAAAAAAACATACTAGGATATTAGAAACAGAATATAATGGCAAAAAGTTTCCTGCAGGACATCTGCTCCTTCCAATGGGAGAGTTTCTGTCTTGCCAAGAATTTATGCATTTTTTAATAGAATTCAGGCCACGTTTTGAGAAGGGAGAGGAGAAAGAATAAAAGTTAGTAGTTAAATAAAATATCTCAGTGCACAGAAAGCCCTGGCACCCTGCTTTTGAGTTTCTCAGTAGGCTTTTAATATGGATCATACTTTTGGCACACCAGAGTCTTTACACAGGCAGAGTAGATATTTTTATAAGCCTTCACAGCAATATCACTCACCTGTGATCTGTGATACCACAGTCTATAGTCCAGTTAATATAAACAGTGACCATATTTTCCAAATAAAAACTGAAAACATGGCCTGACAAAGGAGATTGTTTTTTAAAGTACATTTTTAAAATACAATCATAGGCTAATAGTGTTTAGAGATGGAAGGGACCTTAGGGATAACCTATTTGTTTCAATTCAACAAATATTTTTTAAGATCTTACTCTATATGAAGAACTAGAAAAATGAAGATTTCATGGTGCTTTTATTTTAGAGTGAGGTGTTGCACAAGGGGCAAAACACATCTAGCCAATAAAGGTTAACTTGCTTTTTTTTATAGAAACCTGGTCTTCCTGGGAAATTCTGGATTTCTAGTAATCATGTAGTCTGGAATAAAAATTAAAATGAGGTAAGCAGAGATGGAAGAAAGGGCATTTTGACAGGTGCAGTGTGTGTATATGTGTGTGTGTGTTTGTGTATGCATACATATACTCATATTGATTTGACCCTGTAGTTTCATAGGTAACAACAGTTAGCATTTATATGGTACTTTAAGATTTGTAAAGCACCTTACAAATATTATCTTATTTTATCCTCATAACAACCTCAGGAAGGAGGTATTGTTGTTGTATTCATTTTACACATGATGAAACTGAAGTACATTAAGGTTAAGTGACATCATTCAGGGTCACACAGTTAGGGTCTGAGGCCAGATTTGAACTCAGCTTCTCTTGACTCTAAGTCCAACATTCTATTGAATAGCCACCTAGTTGCTCCATAAGAATGGGAACTCTCTCCATGACAATATTAGTGAAGGGGCTGGGGGCCTGGGGAGGCTAGGTAATTTATCCACAGTCACATAGCTAGTTTATGTCAGAGACATAAATTCTTCCTGCTTGTAAGATTGTCTTTCTATCCACAACCGTTTGCCCACATCCTGATGAAGGTTATGATGATGATGTTGTGGAAATTTAGAATTTACAAAACATTGTTTTAGATTTTACATTTTAGAATTTTAAATTTCAGTTTAGAATGGACAAAACCCCTACATCAATACTGTGGTTAAATAGAAAAGTGTTATCTCCATTTTAGAGATGAAGAAACTTAAGTTTCGAGAGGGACAGAGTGATTTACTCTATCTCACAGCTTAAAACCAGTAGAAATAAGTTTTTTTTGAGTGGGAGGGAGAAGCTGAAGTGAATTTTTTAAAAACTCAGATTATTTTCAGTGGTGTAATGGATAGATTGAGCCTTAAGACCACTAAGACTTGGGTTTGAGTCTCACCTCTGAGACATACTGACTATGTGACCCCAACTCAAATCATTTAATGTCTCAGTGCTCTAGGCATTTCTCAGAATATGAATGGCTGAGAAAGTGCTGACCTCCATGTGTAGGAGGAATTTCCTTATTTAGGAGTTCCCACTAATAATGAAATCACAGTTTGGGGTCCCAGTTCTTTTCTCTAATCAATATTGCCCCAGTAGGTATTCATTCTTAAGAAAATTCAGTGCTTAGTCAATAGTCTAACAACCAGAATTGTTTCCAGTTTTAGTGATTTTTTTTTTTTTAGTGATTATCTTGTGTAATTGCTCGATGGATATTGATGGCTAAGTAAGGAATTGTCTTAACTTTTCTTCCGGAAGGTCTCAGAATATTAAACTAAATAGGTTAGTAGCATAATCATTAATAATTCCCCTTTTTTAAAATCAAATTAAGTTAATGTAGCCAGTTTAAAAATTCCAAGTCTGGGGAGAGAGGGGAGGAGAAGATATACTCATGATCAATCTGATTGGAAAATCATAAAATGTAAACTCCTTGAGAGTGGAGATTGTTTCATTCTTTGTACTTGAAACCTAAGTGCCTAGCACACAACAGACCTTACTAAATATTTGTTGATTGATTGTGAAACTAACAACATTTGCACTTATAGGAAGATACTACAAAACTCCTCATCACCTAGTTCAATCCCCTTGTTTTATACATAAAGAAATAAAGCCTAAACTCAACCTCAGATTTTGGGGGCAAAGAGTTGGAAGTCACTATTTGTAGAAAGTGTCCAATATTTATTGAAGCATAAAGGTACCACCAAATGCATACATTATCAATTCCATTAGAGGAAGTTTTCAGAATCTTCCAATTCCAAACACAGGAGGGCAGCGTGGTATAGAGGAAAGATTTGCAACTAAAGAATAATCTGTGCACAGTCAGCCAATAGAACGGCTATGTGACCTTGGGCAAGTCACTTAGCTTATTGTAGTCTCCATTACCCCTATGTCAAAAAACAAAAAACTAAAGTGGATTAGATGATGGCTAAAGTGTAGTTCAGCTCTAAAATTCATAGAATTTTAAAATTCATAGAATAACAATTCTATGATCTAAAATAACTCTCAAAACCATTTATTTGTTTATGCCTAATGGAGTCATGAAGAATCAGACACAAGTGAATAAAAATTACAAAAATAAGGACACATGACCAGATTTCACTTTAGATGGGAATCTAATAATCTAGTATCTAGGAAGTGATAATCAGCCTTTAGCTTTTGACACTGAACATGGAATGCTGGCAAAGCATTCTGTCAGAGGCCACAAAGAGAGGAAGGAAACAGTGTTCCTAGCATCTAAACTAAGCAAGTAAGGCAACGGGGATCCAGCACCGTGTACCCTAAGAAACAGTTCTTTACGGGGTGTTTTAAGGAGAAAACGGTCTAGTAGCCAATTTAGAGCATGGAATTGGGAATGAGATAATTTAAACTTGGACCCATTCGCTAAGGTTGAGAGAAACTTGGAATCAAAGAAAATTAAAACAACAGCAAATGAATATTACTAATCATTGAATTCAAGCTATTGCTTCAGCCTGAAGCTGTCTCCAGTTTGTCCATCTTTAAATTCAAGCTATATCTATCTATCCAAGTTGTGATCCAGAGTTGAGAGGTCTCATATAAGAACAGTTGACATTTAGTCATTACCCCCACCCTACCCCTAATTTAAGGATCTCACACGCACGGATAGGAAATGTTGTTATGAAAAACCTCATCAACCTCCTTTCTTCAAGTTTTAGTCAAAAAGAAATCTCAAGAATTTTTTTTCTTAACAGCATGACAAATTTTATCACCACTGTTTAAGTTAAAAAAAAAAAAAAAGCTGAGTCAGGCCAATCTTGTACATACAGCTTTACATGTCATCACAGACATAAATTAAAAGTTCTGCTTAAAAAGAAAACCCAAATACCCCAGGGAGTTAGGTTAGGAAAGTTCCTCCTTATCCCCAATTATGCCTGAAACAGTCTTCCTTCCCTTAGAAAGTTCTCTTTTCCCTCAACCTAGGCAGGTTCCGAGTTAGTGTCCCCTATGGATCAGTAACCAAACATATCAAAGGTTAGGAGGAAAAGAAAGGGAGAGGGAGGTTTTCTAGGAGGAACATTATATTAGTGAGACTCCAAGATGGAAATGGAAGGGTTAAAAGGAAATCTAAGTGCCCTAAACCAAGTAGTCTGAGGGATTGTCTCCTTACAAGCAGCTTCTCTTCCAGGTTTTTGTGTTACAAATATGGGAACCTTGTCAAAGCAAATGTTAGTTAAAAGCTGTTTACCAAAGGAAAGGTAGTTAAACATCTTGTACAGATGACAGTATTGTTATCACAAACTTAAAATAATTTTTTAAAGCTTTTTCAATTTACAATTGAAGTCTATGGTCGAAGTTGCAAGTGACAGAATAATACTGAAATGCTTCTCTGCTATCCTCTGTCCCACCTCCCTTGATATAACATTATTTTACACCAATTCAGCAAAAAATTGCAAAAATGACATCAATTCTGATTAAGGAAATAAGGACTTTGTTAAAAAAAAAAGTTATTTGCTGGTAGCCCACAGATGACTGACTCAGTGTTTCTGAAGCTCAGATAGGCCTTAACTTTCACTGGGAAAAGTAATCCTATCACACTTCCTTAATCAGAGCAAACATTCAGCTGAACAGTTTATCTATGTCTTAACATACAATATCAATTGTGTATCAGAACAGGAAAATGAAAATAAAGGAAAAGAACTATAAACCTGGATGAGGTCATGCATTTCCAAATGCAAATTGAGAACCAAACATTAAACAATAGGGATCTACTAATCCTTTCACAAAGGCACAAATTGCAAATCAGACTCTCCAGCCAGGGTGGCTTTGACTAACAAAGTGTATAATGCAAAAGATCCCTGGGGCCAAAAGCCTCCCAGATTTCCACAAACTCCCGCACTTGGTAGCCATATTGTCAGTCACACTCCTGGAGTCATAAAGTTAATAGTATTTGCAAAACTGCCTAGATTGGCGTGTGTAGCGCGACTCTCTTTGCTCTAAGCTAAAGCCACCCAAGGGGTCTTTTTCAATGGAATTCAACCCCATGTGAGCAAAAACCTTTTAATTTATTTCTACTCTTTAACACACCATACTATTTTGTGGAATATCACTAAATTCTTTATGTGGAACTTCAATAGCAAGTTCCTGCAAGCCTTAACACGTGCAGGATAAGCAAGTTGGATGTATTCAAAATAAAAATCAAGAAAATGATATAAAAAAAGGCATTTGGAGTTACAACTGGGTGGTTAAGTCTTGCACATTAAATTCTTTAGTCAGGATAAGGTAACGTTTTATGATCTGGTAAAGGAGGCTGATTTTTTTTAACTTCGTACACCCCAAGAGGGGAGGCTGGGGTATACAGAAATTTCGTAACAAGCAAAACAGTGTGTTTCATGCATATGAATTTATACGTATCATCATGTAATAACAGCTAGTATTTGTAATAGTGCTTTAAGGTTCTCAAAGTTTTGTTTTTTAATGTCTGCTTATCTGAACCTCACAAACAATTCTAAAAAGCAGGTACTTTTATTCTTCTTGTTTTATAGATGAGAAGACTGAAGCTGAGAAGTTAAGGCACCTGCCAAGATCATACAGCTCAGCAGTATCTGATTCAGGATTTGAATACAGGTCTTCCTGATTCTCAGAACATCGCTCTAACTACTATGCCATCCAAACCCTGCATATCCATATGTTGCCTACTATTTTTTTTTATATATTTTGGACTGAATTTGTGATTTCATTGGTATAGATAACTCCTGGTGAGAAAACTTCCTCCCACGGTGAAGATTGGTACCTGCTCTATAATTTACAGTCTTCCAGAGTTGCCTAGGGCTCTGAAAGAAAATGTGGGATTTGCCCAGAGCCACACACACCGATATATATCAGAGGTAGAACCTGAATCATGGCCTTCCTGATCCTGGGTCCGGCCAAGATGCTTTGTGTGTGTGTGTGTGTGTGTTAAACTCTCTGAAAAAGTGTGCTTCATGCATACAAACTCATGCATATCACTATGTAATAACAGCTAGTATTCATCGTAATTCACCAAGGGCTTTATCTGTTTTTCTCATAAGATCCTTGAGAAGTAGGTACTTTTATTATTTCCATTTTATAGATGAAGAAAGTGAAACTGTATAGCCTCAGGAATTGTGTGTGTTTGTGTGTATGTATCTGGGTAAGACATATCTCTATGTGACCATATTTCAACAGTTATTTCACTAGTGTTTATACCACTTCCAGGATCCCCTCTTCTTTGGCCACCCCCATACAGTCAGAGTCCTTCTATGCCTTTGTAAATAATCTTCATGGCAAGAAGAAAAAAAAGAAAAGAAAACCCCATCACTTAGTGGGCAATTCCTTGCTGCTGCACTTCTTTAAACATAAATAGGCTTATGCTTACACAGTTAACGTCCAGACTGGCTGAACTCAAAGCCCTTACAGCTTGGTAAGGAGTTGCCAGTGCTTATTCTTAACTGGCATAGCTTTTGGGAGCCCAAGGTAGCTACTGACTCTGTCCTGATGGAATGAGTGATAAAGCATCAAAATAGGATCTTAGGACACACCCACACCCAATACTCTCCAATTTGTTTTCCATATATACATAATACATATGTGTATGAATACATACATGCATACTTTCAAATAGGTATACAGAGTCTGTGGACCTAGAGGCCCTGAACATGCTTTAGGGGTTTTACTATTGATCTGGTACCTCAGAAAAATATATGTGCCTGCACATATGTATATTGCTTACCTGGATGTTTAATTTGATAAGATGGGAGGGCAGCACTTGGGAGCTGCCCCATATATTTATTTAGGTGGAGTGATTTTTGCAGGTAATATGAGACAGCATGTTCCTATCCTACAACATGCAGTCATTTGCAAATTCTTGGTTCTGCTTTGGCAGAAAAGCATCAGAAATCCAAAGGATGCTGTCACCAAGCGGAAGGAAGGGATCCAAGTTCGAGATCCCTCAGAAGGACAGCCCACTGGTGTGTCGTTTTCTAACCTCTGACCTGTTCATAGCTTTCACCTTGCAAACACTAACAGATGTAAAGGAGCCAGTCACTTGCTCTTTGTAATGCCAGATTCTGTGTTGGCATTGCTGCGGTATCTTTCTGCAAGGCTCTGAAATGAAATTATTCACATCGAGGGGCGTCTATATTTCCAAGATACATATTCCCTCTATCCCTTGAATAGTTCTTACTTCAGGAAAGGAGAATAACAATGTCTTGCTTCCCAAATGTTATTTGCAATTATAATCAGTACTAAGTGACTTTGCAAAGTTGAAGACCTGAACAAGAAAAAGAAGAATTTTCACACTTTTCCTGATGCGCCATTTTCCTCATCAACTCCTGTTTACTCTCCTTACCTCTCCCAACCCACGAACATCAACCAAATATCCTCAGCAGAATTCATGAAAGAATTAGCCATCTCTTTAACTGAGACCTCAAGTAAAAGATGGTTGGTTGGTTTGGCATGAGTACCATTAGTTAATTTCAAATTCATGCTGGATACAAAAGCCTAGACATTCTTCTGCTAGATACATAGACATTAACACTAAAAGAAATTAGCCCATAGAACACCTGGAATAACCCTGGGAAAGAGAAGGGAAGGAAATAAGCATGAATACAGAGTCTACTACGTGCCAAGCACTATGTTAAGTGCTTTACAAACGTTATCTCATTCATTCTCAGACAGGTGTTATTGTCTCCATTTTAAATAGTTGAAGGTAACTGAGGCACATAGAGGCTAAGAGACTTGCCCAGTGTCACACAATGTCTGAAGGCAGATTTTAACAGGTCTTCCTGACTCGAGCCCTTGTGCTCTAACCACTGTACTACTTGGATCCCTGTTAGGCTGTCTTTGGAGAGCTCTTATACCAGAGAGATCAAACTGACCAAACAAATAGAAGACCTAAGGACTTTGGTTTCATGGATGTATTTTCTGGGTGACATTGGTTAAAGGCTGGCAAACCCCTCGACTTGGGCTACCTTAATTTTCTCACCTCCAGGGAGTGCCACTATTACCCATCAGCATACTGGACCAAAAAAAAAGAAAAAAGTGTCAGATGAGTACTTTGCAATCTGCGGAAAAGAACTCTAAACACTCTATAAAAACAAATAATGGTTTTCTTCCTACTCCTCCTCTCTTGCCCCTTCCCCAATAACCAACAGAATAGTTGCAGTTGCACTTCCTGGACCAATAGGTCCCTTTTCTAAGCTACCTATTAAAAAGACGGGAATAGTCTTTAACAGTTTGCTGTAGTTTAATTCTGATTTACATGTTCAGCAAAGATGGAATGATCATGAATTTAGAGTTGTAAGGGATCTCAGAGATAATTCAGTCAAACCCTTTCATTTTCCAGATAGGTGAAGGAAATTGTCCATCGTTACGCTGGTAGGAAGTTGCTGAACTAGGATTAATAACCAGGTCATCTTATTCCCCATTTAGCACTCTCACTATACTATACTACACCAGTCTCTTCAATTTGCCAGAAATATCCATTTACTTACAACTTACAAGCTAGTTTGTTTGTACAAGAGTTACTATCCATGTACAGTTTAATAATTCACATTTCAACACACAATTGCTTTCCTCATGGAAACTCTGGGAAGGAGAGAGTAAATGTTTTATTGCCCCCATTTTACAGATGAGGAAATGAGGTTAAGTGATTTTCCCATGGTCACTGAACTGATGTCAGAACTGGGATTTGACCCAAGGTCTCCTGACTGCAGGTCAGGGTTCTTTCCACCATATCCTGCTGTCTTCTATATGGAAGGAAAATGGAGATTTAGCCATGAACTAATTCAATAAGTTGATGTAGGCATTAAAGAAGTGTTACAGAAGACTTCCTTCCCTCCTCCCCCAAATTATCTACTAGGGACTTCAATTATCTGGAGTGATATCTATATTAATTCCATGAACTCCATGATTTAAAAAAAACTAATCCTATAGATTTTGTACATATTGGGTTGTTTAACTGCTTCCTCTGAGATGACTGATGATATTTAAACTAGAAACAAAAAGGATATATTGTGTAGAATTTATTTGATCTTTCACTTTTATGCAAACTTCATTTATAAATATATCCTTCTCCCCTCTTCTATCCAGAGAATCAGCCCTTGTAATAAAAAGGGAAGAAGCAGGAAAACTTAACTAACTTAATAGTGTGTCAACATACAATATTCCACGCCCATAGTCTTCCATCTCTACAAAGAAAGGAGGGAAGTGCGTCTTGTCTTCAGGGTCAAGTTCAGTCATTATCTTTCCTTAGATATTTCTTAGTTGAGTGACCCCAGACATGTCTCTTAACCTCTTTCTACCTCAATCTCCTCATCTGTAAAGTAGGAATAATATTAGTACATTCCTAACAGGGTAGTCATAAAGATCAAATGAAGCAAACGATACGCATATCTATATATATGAATATACACATGCACACGCATAACTGTAGACTTTGAAGCTTTATATGAATGTTACCTACCTTATTTTTGTAACATAGTATTCTTTTTATGTTCTTTCCAATTTACATTGTTGCAATCATTGTGTAGATTGTTTCCCTAGCTCTGCTTTTTTTCATTTTTCAGTTTGTCTTTTCATTCCTCTTTGCGGTCTTCATATTCCTCGTTTCTTACAATGTAACACTCTGTTCTAATACGTTCCTTTGTCACCATTTATTTAGCCATTCTCCAATGGATGGCAATCTATTTTGTTTCCAGCTCTTTGTGAGAACAAAAAGTGCTGCTATGCATGGTGTATGTGACCTATCTTTGTCTTTGGTTTCATTGGGGTATATGTCTACTAATGGGGTCTCAGGATCAAAGGAGGTGGACATTTTAGACATTTTATTAGCCTAATTCCAAATTGCTTTCTAGAATGGTTCATCTCTTTCCACTCCCACCCCTCATTGGGAAAACAAAAAAAAAAAAAAAAAAACAAACCTTTGTTACAAATATGTCATATATATTTTAAAGAAAAAAGTTATCTTATAAGAGTGGCAAATAGTCTCCAGACTCTTGAATAACATTGTAATAATTGTTCTATATCATGATATGATATGATATATCTATTTTGTTGAAGTTAAACATCAAACCTGAGAAGCCAAAATGAAGATCTTTCAGCAGTTTTCAGTTTTACATAACTATATTACTATTTGTCTGCCTCCTTGTCCTTTCTTAAGAATGATATTTGAAAGCAATTATTATAGTACATTTACTCAGATAGGATATCCAAGCAATTAGAGGAAAAAAAAGTGGATTTTTTTTTTTAAAGAAACCAAGGGCTTCCTGAGAAACAATTAAAATGGAGACAGAGACATTTTACATCAAGGAAAATAATAAAGTTGGTATTTAATTCCTCCCTCTTTTCCCTCCCCCCGTTAATGGATTAACTCAAGGTAGGATAGTTTTAATTCCATTTAGTTTTGTCAGATTTATATGTGTTGATGAAGAAGTAATGAGTCCTTATTTCAGCTGGTCATTTGAGAATATTTGAGATCACCATTGCCATGGAGAACCTGCTGCTTCTGAAGAATTTAAGAATTAAGCAGTTTCCTGACATTCAGTGTAAGAGTCCTCAAGGTTTACTTCTTTGGGGTCAAGACAGAGTATAAGTTCAAGATGAAAGTTTCCAGAGTTTGGGTCCTTTTGATTTTTTTCCTTTGTAACTCACTTTTAAAATGGTTTCCATTTCCTCTTGTACAGGACATTCTGAGGATTGAAATACGTGAAAGTTGCTCTACAGTCATTCTTTTGAAGTCCTCAATTTGAAAAGGGAGTGATACATAGCAAAACTTTTTACCTCTAGGAAACACTTTTGACCTTTATGCTCAAACTTGGTGAATGAACTTGACTGTGAAAATTCAATGACATTGTCAGATGCAACCTATAGGAGGCAGGGTACAACTAACATTTACTTATAAACTAGCTTACGTTAGGAAAAATAATTGGGGGAAAAAAACCTGAACTTGAAAAAAATGACTGACAATACAAGGAAAAACGTTTGCATATGCCCTGGGATTCTTGCTTTTTGATATCCTGTGTATTCTAAATACATCTGTACTTACATTTTCTTTGCTAAATGTATCTTTAGGAACCTTGTATAATACAACAGGTGGCTAACACAGAGCAGGCTATTTTTAGCTAGATCTGTATATCAAAGCATGATTCCTTGCCTGGGTGTTTATTCTGGAGACAGCCAAAAGAACAAGGAATAGTGTCTCACCTGGGCCCTTTTGCACATGGCAAAACTTGTTAGCCTGCACCTATCCCCAAATATGACATAGCATTTTGCGCCTTTGAAAGGGGAAAAGAATCACCCAAACTACCGCCCCATTTGAGAGAGTTAAAGAACCGGTTTTGTTTTTGCAGAGGATTGCAGGAGTCAGATGTATGTTTGTGTAGAAGGACTGTACTAGGCCTAATGAAGACAAGAAGGAATGAAATATTATTGATGTAGGAAAAGTGCTACTGCCCTTATTTTTTTTTTGACCAGTTAAAATCTAAGACATATAAAATTAAACATCATAATGAAAATAAAGGGCACATGAATAACTAGGCTTCTCCCTTAGGTTGTTATCATACAACATAATGTGCTTTGTTTCTGAAATGGTAGTGGTGCCCAGAATTCAAAACAGATATGAACCAACATCAATGAATAATCTGTTTCTGCACACTTAATGGCATTTGTTCTATAACACTTTTTTTAAGCGGAGTAAAGATATTCATTATAAATACAGTTATATCATTTTTTTTTCAGCTTTGGGGTAACCTATAGGTTGTTTCCAATGAGTATCATAAAAATTTTTTTTGGATGGGCAATCATTTATGAAAGAAAATCCTTTCTAATTGTTGAAATTATATGTGCTCAATACATTCATAGATGATGGTAATTGTTACCAGCCATGTCCTATATATCCATATATGATGATAGGATCATAGATTTAGAGCTAGAAAGAACCTCAGAAGTAATAAACTCCAATCTCCTCTTTTTACAGATGGCAGACCTTGAGCCCGCAGCTCCTCCAAATACTTCTATCCCCAAGCACAAATATAAATCTATGCACAAAAGCAAAGATTCTTTTTTGGGGGGGTGGGGAATATCCTGTACCTGTGACATCCACGTGTAGAATTCTGAATGTAAAAACTCCTTTTGCTGATATAAATGGACAACTCTTTCCTAAGAAATGAAATGATTGAGAAACGTAGGCTCTGTCACTAGTTAGCTATGTGATTTTGGACAAATTATTTCCTTGTTCTGGACTTCTGTTTCCTCTTCAGCAAAATGTAGGGCATTCAACTAAGGTGGTCTCTTAGAGATCTGAAAATTCTATTCTTCTAAAATTTCTATGCTTCATTTATATAAACACATCTCTGGGTCTTGGGATTACATAAAGTTATATAACTTATTGAACCATATGGGGATAGGCACTGAGAGGTTGAGGGACTTGCCCACGATCACGTAGTTGACTTGTGTTAAGGGACAAGACATAGACCCCAAATTCTCCTGACTCCAAAGTTTGTTTTCTATTCACTGGAGTGCCTTTCATAAAAAAAAAATTTTTAAATGCATATTTTCTCCAGCTTCAGTTTTCAGATCTTCATGCTACCCTCTAAAAATGGTATTTTTAACCAAAGGAAAGCCTGCATCACATTCAAACTATATACACAGGACTCATCAAACTAGAAGGGAATATTCCTTGTTGACCAGCCATAAAATGAAGACCTATATGAATTACTCTTTGCTAGGGGAACAACCCTAATCAGGATAGGTGAGCTTATCAGACTAAGGCTCGTTCACAGCACACTAGATGTGGTGGTACCACTAAGAAGGATATTCAACTCTTGATTTTTAGAATTGTTTTACTTTTAAAGGGAAAGGAGCATGGCAGAGTAAATAGAAGCACTATCTTGGGCACAAGGAAACAGGTTCTGTACCTTACAGTCATTAGCCAGCTGTGTGATCTTGGGGCAAATATTTCCTCTCCTAGGGCTTGTTTCCTCTTCAGCAAAATGTAAGGATTTTGACCAGGTGGTTTCTAAGGTTTGAGAATTCTATTCTGTAATTTCAATTAATTTATATAAGGACTCTTCTGGGCCCTGGGATTATATATAGTTATAAGCATTTTGCAAACTACTATCTGTTCTATATAGAGAGGTGTCTCAGGGATATTCATTATTCATATCACACCAGTTCATATCAGAAAGAGTGTTAGGGCAAGCAAGGTGTTTGAAACTTCCAATTTCTCCATTTTGTGATGGTAAAAATTTAAACTCTCCAAATAATGTTCCACGCATTTGCCTAAGTGCTCACAATTTTTCACGTTAAATTTTATGTTTCTCCTGGTCATTAAGTTCCCATTTGTACAGTACCGTAAGAGGTTATAAAGTCATTTACTTCTAAAAGTCACGGGGCTGGGTAGCCATTTCATTATGGTCCCTATTACATAGATTTAAAAAAAACCAACTTCAATTGTTGTTCACTAAGGACATCCCAAACTCTTAAATCCACTCAATAAATGCCACACATACCAACTGTGGTTTAAAGAGATACCAAATGTGGTTTAAAAATCCTTCCTGGAGGGATTGGCTTCTAAATCTGAAGCACCAAAATTTGTGGAAATTAAGCAATGTCATTGCTGAATGTGTACATTGTAGCTATTAATCCTCAGGAGGGCACTATTGAACTAAACTCTCATTACTTTTCCTAAATGGGAAGGGTTATGTTGTTATTGTTAGCTGATGTGTTTACTTGTTTCATGAAGACCGTAGGTAGGCCTGGGCTGCAACCAGCCTATTTTTATTGCATTATAAGAAAAGCACCAGATTTCATCACCCTGACTGAAACTAATGAAGACTGAACTGAACACATCTAACATAGAGCAAATAAATGTACTTAGTTGACGAGAAAGAATCAAAAGTTTGTGCTCCGGGTCAAACTAAGAAGCCATATTCCTATTTGACTTAAATGTCACTTACTGTAATCCAGTTGAAATTCAAGAGATTATTTTGCCAGTTAATTCAGAAGGCATGGAAGTATTAAGTAGGTCCATTAAAGCTTTTAGATCTGTTCCAGAAAGAGTCAAAGCGGTACTGTACTCGATCAGGACCAAATTTGCAGATCGAGAATGGGGAAGGGGTTGTCTTATAGATTTAGTCTTCATTTTACAAAATGAGATTCCATCTCAGAAAACTTAAGCAAAATGGTATACTATACATTTAAAACAGAATTTTCAGTCTTTCTGTCACATAATTGCAGGTCCAGAAGAAAACAGTGGAACAGCCATTCATTTAAAATATTATAGGTTTATTTAAAACTTAATTCTCAACTTGAGTATGCAAAATACAAACTCCAACAAAATGTTCATTTTACTTTGTAGTTTACAAATATACAAAATAGAAGTTTGCTTAAATTTATATTACATATTTATTAGGTAAAGAACTATAGAAAAAACATTTGTTCTACTTAAGGCATAGTTTGGAGATAAAACATTACAAATTATTGCACATTGAAACCACAGTGCATTATAGACTGTCTGCATAAATTTTTAAAGAAATAAACCAGGTTTATTTACCTGACTTAGGTCATAAATGAAGATCGGAAGACAAAAATATATTTCCTTGTCAAATATGCAGCAGTTTGAGAACTTTGGCTTCCTTTTTTTGGTACCTTTAGAACCAACAGTCACTAAGCACCATCAATTAGGCTTTCAAAACATTTTCTGTACCTGAATTTCTTCCTCTTCTAACATAATAATGGCTTTTAGAAGGCAAAAAAATACAAGATGATCTTTATACTTATATTGCATTGAAACACAATTCAAGGGAATGTAGTCTCCCCTCCCCTAGACACAATCTATTAAACCCTGATATCCGTGACTTCCAGTCACCCCATGGCATCTTGTAATCCAGGCATATTCAAGTTGGATTCAGAAATGGAATGATAAGATCCAGTCACCGACCACATATCTGTCCTTTGATTTAAGTTCCTCATTTGTCTTGATTATTCATTTTCTTTTGACTCTTTGGAAGACTTATTTTTTTTGTTTTGTTTACCATGATTCCTTGTATATAGTGCTTTAGCTGGGTTCCTCCCTCATCAGGAAGACAGTCATGTGAATACTGAATCTCATATGGCAGTATGAGTAAAATCCTCTGCTTTGGATTAAAAATGCCTCTTCATGTGTAAGGCAAGGTGGTCGGACCTGGAAAATGCTCGGTCACATTTCTGGCACTGGAATGGGCGTTGACCAGTGTGCTTCCTGTAGTGGCGGGTAAGTTCATCAGAGCGGGCAAATTTCCATCCACAGCCTTCCCAGTCACAGTGATAAGGCTTCTCACCTATTAAAAGAACAGATTTTAAATCAATATTGTGAATTTAGTGACTAAAGGGTGATCTACTTTCAATCTGTCTTAAAGATAGGAAATTGCTGAACTAGTTTGGAACAAGGCATGAAGCAATCATCTGCTCAGAATTAAAAACTTCTTTTTGTAAACATAAGACAATAAGGACTTGTCCCTTAGCAAGTGAATAAGAAGATTTGCCTTAAAAAAAATTTCCTATCCTTTGCCTGCCATGAAATAACTTTGTTCACATATCCTATTGTACCCTTTCAAAACTTAAGACATTAATCCCAACTCATTTCTAGAAAAAAAAACCCACCACTATAGTCCTAGTTCTATCATAAATTGCAAGGCATTTATTGTTTATAATCATTCAGATTAAAAATAAGGACAATTCACAAAATTTCTAGGTTATATATTCTTTGTAATAACATCATCATCCCTTGCCGCCCCCCCCATAAAGAGCCAGCTATCCGACCAGCACCACACATCAGATGCAAGACAGAAATTACATTCTGTTTTGCAGTCGAGTTTTGTTGGCCTAGGGATAACACACTGACTTTTAAAAACAGAGACCCCAGAAATTTGAAAAAGAAGAATTTAATTTCCTATAATTTGAAGGATTATTCTAGTTATTCTAAAGCAAAAAGGTTTATAAAATTCTGTTCTGTATGGAATTAGATCTAGTGTATAAAGTCCTATTTTTTTCTTCCATGACTGTTTTCAAATTCTTCAAATACAAACTCTTTTGAGTTACACTGCCCTGCTTTCTGGAAATGTCCCCTATGAATGAATTTTAATGTGACTACTTTCATCAGTTCACAATGACTAAGAAAGTACTCTTCAAAAAAAACCCAACACATTCTTTACACCAAGCTTAAACCTTAATATTGACTTCTATCACTACTCTTTAGATGATGTTAAATCCAGTTCAAGCTTAAATATAACCTTATACACACAAGTTGAAATAAAACCTTATAAACAAAGGAAAACTGAAAAATGAGTAGTTTAGAAAGTCTGAGGCAACTAGAGTTTCAGCTAGAAATTAATGAAAAAAAAAGCTTGAATCATCTTTAAAAGGATGTAACATAATTATGCATTAGAGGGATACAATTTCTTGACTACAAGGAACGATCCTGGGATCAAGTTAAGATTAAGAAAGAGGAATCGAGACTAACTACACATTTTAAGACTTAAGTAGGAAGGATTAAACAGCTACACTTGAATTTCTGAAGTGTCAACAAACCCCAAGAACTTCAGGAGTGTGTCACTGTCACTGTCACTTCACCATCAGGGTAGATCAAAAACTAGGTGAGCCTACTTTCTCAAGAGTATGCACCCTTTGTCACTCCTATCTGGATTAGCCAGGTCAGGAGATTTTTCCCTTCTCCTTTCTCCAATGTCCTACCTGTGTGGGTTCGAAGATGTGCCTTGAGATGAGAACTCTTGGTATATGTTTTCCCGCAGCCTGCATAATCACACGTGTGGGTGGCTGTCCTTTTCCTGGGCCATGACCTGCGCCCTCTCTTGGGTTTGGGTTCTTCTGGCATGCAACTCCCGGGTGGTATAAGCTCTAAAGGTGAAGAGGGTGGAGTCAGCATCACTCCTTGTACCAAAGGACGACCTGTTAAAGAAAGCTCTTCCACGAGAGCCATATAACCCTTAGACTGACCTTGATATTGGAGTGGAGGAACCTGGGGCTGCAGCTGGTCCGGCAGGAAAGGAGGGTAGTTGGGTCCAGGGTGGTAACCAGGGGGTAGTGGCAATGGATGGCTTATCCCCTGAGGTGAAGGGTGGCAGTCTCTGCTGTTCATCAATTCCTCAGCAGTCAAGGAGGGGGTAGTCCTGCTGGGAAGAGGCCGCCCCAAGGGAAATTCGTGGGGCTGCGCTCTTTGGCCATTGCTGAGAGGCGGGCCACTGCCCAAGTGGGCCTCCATAGGCCTGCCGATAGTGCAAGAGGAGACGGCCTCTTGCTTGATCTTGGTGCACATCCGAGGCCCTGTGCTATAGGGAGCCACTACCACAGGGTGGCTGCCGTCTGGGGTGCAAGAGGAGGGGTTGCCTTTGTTAACACTGATGATAGACTGACCATTGTACTCCCCCATGTTCAAGGTGGCTTTCACAACAAATTTCCCATGCAGGCTGCCACCCGGAAGCTGCTGTTGCTGAATATACACAGGGTCCAAGTCAGGTCTCATGAGCTCGGCTACAAATCCACCTGAAGGGGACACGTCATTGATGTCGGCCAGGTTAAAGGGGGCGGCGGGAGGGGGTGCGGGCTCTCGGATGTACAGAAGGCTGCCGCCCCCACCGTTACTGGTGGCGTTGCTGCTTCCACCCGAGGTGGTCGGACCTCCAGACGCCCCTCCTGGGTCCCCAGCCCCCCGCAGCTGGTAAGTGAAGCTGCAGTTGGCCGGAGGAGCGCTAGCGGGGCCGCTGCTCGAAGGGGAGGACGAGGCGGAGGCGGACGCCGAGGCCGAGGACACCACGGCTGCCGTGGCCGGCTCCTGGTGGATCAGGGAGTTGGAGAGAATAAAATCAAAGTCCAGCAAATCGTTGAACTCCTCGGCCTCCCGTCTGGCCAGGAGCGCGGGATTGTTGTTGCCGCCGCCGTTGCTCTCCAGGTCGGCCGCCGCCACCGCTGCCGCCGCCGCCAAATCGTAGGGGCGGCCGCTGAGCACAGAAGGAAGGCGTTTCATGTGGGACAGCTCCTCCCGCCACCGCTGTGGGAACAGGCAGGCAGAGGCGCGCGTTACTGACCACCCCTGGCCCCACAAAGGCGCACTCAGCGCCAAGCTGGCCCCGGGAGGCGCGACCCCGCCCTCGAACTCTGGCCCGGGAGGGGATGCGATCCCCGGCCATCCTATGTGCGCCCCCGGCCCTGGAAGGAGGATGACCCCTTCTGCCTACCCTCCTGCTCTCTCCCTTCCCCACGATCGCGATCGCGGAGAAACCAAGTTAAATAAAACTTTGTCCTAGCAGCTAGTGGGAATTCCCTGGCACCTTGAAAACCGGGGGCACTCACAGCGGCCGCGGCCCGAGCTCACATCCGGGCTCGTATCCACTCCCGCCTCGGTTCTCCCTAGCTCTAACCTTCCGCCACATACGCAGAGTTTTCTTGTCCACCCAAGGGCCACCCGCATCCCGTAACCTTTTGGGTTCGGGGCTGGCACAGACACGGAGCCATCTGCGCCCGATTCCGTGTTCCCTGGGGCTTGGCAAGGCTCGGCTCCCTGCTCTACTCTGGGGTTCAGGAGTTGACCTAACTACCTTTCGCCTCACGCCCACAGAGCATGGCACCGATGACTGTGTGCAGGGAACTAGGGAAGTCTCACTTTATGCCTGTCCTATGTGGAAACCCACGGCATACGCTCCCAGAGAGGCGTACATGCACTTATGAGTAAAGAAACCAGGGTCAATCGTTGAGGGCCCGCAGGCTCAGGGCACAGACCACACACACACCCCAAACACATAACACATATAACACACACATCACATAACACACACAACACCACACCACACACATACGCACATACACACACACACTTTCTGTGCCCTACAGCCGGAGGGTAACTCTCAATTTCCCCCCCCTCCTCCCCCCTTAGCTGTAGACCCTCGGAGGCGGGGCTGCCTAAGAGTGAAGGAAGTCCCACAGGCCTCAGGCAGCCCCCGCCCTGGAGTCTCTATTCAGCTCAATTCTGGGGAAAGCCGGACCTCCAGGACGCTGCGCGGGCAACCCCCGCCAAGCTTAGCCCGCTTCCTCTCTATGCTCCCCAAAGCCCCGGCCACCCTAGCCGTGCCCCGGCAGAAGGCCAAGCCCCTTTCCCATTGGCGCTCTACGGAGCGTTCAGGTAGGCTCGGCCGAGTCCCGACTCCTCTCCACCAACCAGACCCACTGGCTCGGCAGCGCCAGGCGTAGTGGCGGGGGTGGCGGCAGAAACAAGCTCGCAAAGCGCACCTGGCACCTTCCCTGGCCCGCAGCGTTGAGGAGGAGGACAGGGGGTCGGGATACTCACGTTGTTAGGGGCACCTGCTTGTCTCAGGACTTTCTCTTTGCCCGGCGTACCCGCTGCGAAGGTGGAGATGGAGGGGAGCAGAGTGCCGCTGAGAGCCATGTCAAACTCACCAGGTGGCTGCCTACGATCGAGACAAGGGAAGGGGAGCGGGGTAGAGGGGGCAAGGGGGGAGGACAGCGACAGAGGGATCAGCATCAGCCCCGGCCCGGAGGCTCGCGCGCGCGCCTTTCCCAACCCCGGCCGCTCTGGTCAAGCTCCGCTCCGCCCCGCCAGAAGTAGCAACGCCAAAGTGCAACCCGTCCCATTTCCTCTTCTCTCCACATCCACCTTCCCCGGCCCCAAGGCCAGGCAGCCCGGTGTACATACCTCATTAATCTGGGAGGGGAGGGAAGATCTCCCGGAGCCCGAAGCGGTGGGGGCAGTCGACCGACCCGGTACAACCAACCAAAAAGTCTCCCCGAATTCAAAAACGTAAAAAAGAAAAACCAAGGGAAAAAACCACCAACAACACCGAATAAACAAAGGCCAACAGCTCTCCCAATGACTTTGAATTTTTTTCTGAGATGAGACAATTCTTAATTCTTTTGAAAACAGGAAAAAGTTGTAAACTTAAAAAAAATCCTTAATAAAGAGACGCTCGGCGGCTCCTGTTCCTCGGCCGGTAGCCCTGGACGCGGAGCTTGCTTTGCGGCTGGGCGGCGGATCCTTCGGCTAGCAGCAGGGGCCACCGCTGCCGGAGGTGCCGCTCCGGGACGACGCGGCCAGGTGAGGCAGGCTGGAAGAGGAGGCGGCGG
>CM053769.1:16910311-16926392 GCA_028658325.1 Potorous gilbertii | reverse complement strand
AAAGGAAGAACAGGATAATTTTGGAAAAACCTGGGAAGACTTACATACAATAATACAGAATGAAGCGAGCCAGAAGAACATTGCGCATAGTAACAGTAACATTGTAAGATGATCAACTGTGAATGAGGTAACTATTCTCAGTCATCTTCAGTCGTCCTCATCGATATCTTGCCACTGGATCCAGGAGAAAGTGAGGCTGGTGGCTTTGAATAGCCCTGTCTCACTTAAATCCAATTCAATTCAACTACAAGTCATGGCATCGTGTCCCTGATATCACGGTCCTCTGAGAATGAAGGACAAAAAACAGCCATTCTCAGCAATTCAATGATCCAAGACAACCTCAAAGAACTTATGATGAAAAATGCTGTCTCCAGAGAAAAAAACTGATATCGTCCAAATATAGACTGAAGCATACTCTTTTTTCCCTCTCTCTCTTCCCCCTCTTTTTTCTTTCTCTCTCCTTCCTTTTTACTTTTTCAAAATGATTGCACATGTATACCCTATATATGATGGCTTAAAACTGGAAGGGATCTAACAGATTATTTAGTTCAATCCCCATGATTTTACAAATAAGGAAACTGAGGCCCAGAGAAGTGAAATGATTTGCTGAAGGTCACATAGGTATTGAATGGCAGGGCTGGGTTTTGGATCCAGGTCCTTGAATGCCAAATCTAGCTTCCTTTACACTGTATCAAGCAGACTCTCAGGAGTGAAGTGATGAGTCGTCTATAGGGCATTGTTCTATGCCTAAGATTACCATAATGTTATCAGAATTCAAAGAATTCTAATGGGCATTCAAGTAGAGGCTTTACTCCAATTGGGAATCTTGTGTTTTTTAGTGATTACTTCTACTGATAACCTTTATCTGATTATCAGATTTATACAACATCTCATGTCTCTAATCCTGCTGGAAAGAATGTGCAGACAAAGTAGAATCCTAGTTTGAAGGCTTGCCCTTGCAAACTCCATTTAGTTTGGATTTCTATTACAAATAGAAACTCACTGGAGATTATTTGAAGGCCAGAAAATCTGTAGGAAAATCAAAATTCCATTGATACACCTGTATCAGTACACTAACGTGTGACTGTCTTCCCCCGCCCCCCCCTCCCTCCAAAGCTTCATTCTAGGTCTCCTTTCCTTTTTGCTTATTCTATTTCACTTGATGATCTCATCAGGCAGTTAATCAATAAAATACAATCTTCTTAACTTGGTATTTCAAATTCTCTACAATCTGACTCCAACCTCTAATTCCATCTCCTTTGCTCTCATTCACATAATCTGTGTTCTGCTTGATACCAAAGCGTTGTTACAAATAGATATAATCCCCAATTGCTTCTTAATGATTTGTGACTAAAGGGATAGTTTATAACTCCTTAAAAAGAAAAATAGTGATCACTTCAAGTCAGGATACATTCATTAAGAACAAGTAAGTCCTGTTACAAAGAAAGGCCTCCTCTTTACTACAATGTTCTTAGTAGCACTTATTGTGATAGTAGGGAATTTGGAAGAAAGTGGATACTCACTGACTGAGGGATAGTTAGATAAACTATGGTACATGGATAAAATGGTATATTGTTGTCCCCATCCAAATGATGACTCAGAATTGTCAGAATTGATACAGAGCGCAGTAAGGGGAACTAGAACCATATCCATACTTTTTGTAATGACATAAATAAAAAGAATATAGGACTGAAGCCAAAGCCAGAAAAATTGAATCACCTGATAAATGGTCCTGGAAAAGAGAGGACAAAGCATCTCCCTTCTTTTAGATGCTGAGAAAAAGATATCCTCATGAGTTCTAGAAGTTGAGACCTATCAATGTCATGCATGATAGCCTCAGATCTAGTCCAATAGGTGAGAAAACAGGCCCATAGGAGTTAAGTAACATACAATAGAGCTGGAATGACTACACAGTTGTCGACCTCTGGTCTAGTGCTCCGTCCATACCAACCAGCCCTGAAATGATGATGATGATGATGATGATGGTGGTGAAAATAACACGTTATGTTTACTTGAGGGGCACCTAGATGGCCCATTGGATAGAATGCAAGGTCTGGAGTTAAGAAGATCAGAATTCAAATCTGGTCTCAGACATTTACTAGTTGTGTGACCCTGAACAAATCACTTACCCCTGTTTGCCTCTGTTTCCTCATCTGTAAAATGAGTTGGAGAAGGAAATAGCAAACCACTACAGTATCTTTGCCAAGAAAATGGTATCATGAAAAGTCAGACATAACTGGAATGACTGAAACACACCAAGAAAAATGTTTATTTAAGCATTTTTTATTAGATAACTAGATTCTAAATTCCTATGGGCTCTATGCCTTATTCATCTCTGTAAAAAATTAACACAGTCCTTTTCATGTCATGAGTACTTGATAAATATGCTTCATTCCGCTATATTCAGTACAGGGTCACAGTCATCATCCTACAAATCTGGAAGAGACTATTATTCCCACTTGCAGGTCATGAAACCGAGGCACAGAAACATGAAATGATATGATTAGTATCAGAGCCAAAACTAGATGTCTTGATTTCCAGTTCTTTTCCTTCATCTTTATGAGAGAGAACTATTTCTGGGAGCAACTCAAGACCGTAATAGTCCTCAATTCTAAATGTTCCATCAACTTAGGGAAAAAGTCATGAAACTTGATTGAAATGCTTTTTTTTACAAAGCATATTCTGGGATTCCAGGCATTGCCTGAGTCTAAAGCAGGGGTGGGGTAAGGTCACATGTGGCCCTAGGCTAGGTCCTTAAGTTCCACCCTTTGACTGAATCCAGACTTCACAGGACAAAAAAAAGAAGTTTGGATTTAATCAAAGGGACACACTTGAGTACCTAGAAGTAGCCTCAAGGTAGCAGGCTACCCACCCCTGGTAAAGACTGAATACAAGTACAAGTAATTATTGCTAGTCAAACTTAACTACTGTGCTGAGAATGAACTAAGGGGGTAAGTACCTCACAATTTAGTAATACACAACACACTTAAATATGATTTAAGTTACTGTGTTGGGACTATTTGTCTTAAATGTTCTAAGCTCCAAGAAGAGAGGAGAACTCCTCTCAGTTTATAGAAAAGGTCTTCCATAAATTGAACAAAATATGGGTAGCATTCAGCAGAACTGAAGGAGAGAGAAAAATAAAATAAATAGAACTATGTGTTAAAAAAAATATACATTTTGTTCAAATAACTTTTAAAGATCAACTTTCAGATGAGGGCAGATTTTCCAGTGGATCTGACTGCAGCAAAGTTATGCTGTTGGATTTATGACTCACAGTCATCTCCATGTCAATAGACGATGCAGTAAGCATAGCATTATGACCTCACTGGGGAATGAAAAAGAAGTGGGGTGGAGAAAGGCTAGATACCACAGACAAACGCAGATCTTGGGATCAATAAGGCAAATGCTGAACACTGATAGGCTAACTTAGGACTTCTGTTAGAAAGCCATTACGGAAACTTAGCATTCAAGTTACACAGCGCTATATGCATATTTCTATACATACACATTATTGCCTTATTCAGTCTTCACTCTTTATTTTAAGCACAAGTATTATAAGTCTCACTTAAAGGATTAATTGAGACCCAGATTGTTTAATACCCAAAACCATATCCAAAGTAAACTAGATAGTAACTGACAGAGTCAAGACACTCCTGACCGCAAGTCTAGTGCTCTAACCATTATACTATTCCCAAAACCTTGGGCAGAGAAGCCCAAGGTTTATGCTATATAATATGAGTTTTATAGACTCAGGCATAGACTTTTAGAGTTGTTAGGAACCTTGGTGATCATCTATTCTAATCCCTTTATCTTTACACAAAAGAAAACTAAGGCTCAGAGAAGTTAAGTGATTTGTTTAAGGTCACTCAAAGAATTAACAGCTTTGTGACTCAGTGATTACATTACTGCCCATGAAATGTGCTTCAGTATTCCTGACTTCTTGTCCAGTACATCTCTAACACCAAACTGTCTTGGATATCTGCCTTCCTTTCCTAATTCTTTATCTGGATGAGTTGATGTTTTGTGGACAGTAGTCAAAACATCCTCCAGAGGAGAGAAATTTAAAAATTCAGCTAATTTACAACCTTTAACCCCAACACCTTTCTTCTGCTTAAAGCTTTCTTCCATTTTTCTAAAATTACAGTAGTCACAAAAAAGAAAGATTCCCTTCCCCCCTGCACTGGTTCAGTGTATGCAAATTTATGACCTAAGGCAACTTTGGTTTTATTTTTAATACATCATCAAATCCTCCTTGGATTCTTTTCCTCCTAATTCTGAGAAACTGCAAGCAACCAAATCTATAGAACCTTTCATTGGTGGTCCCTATCCTTTTTCTATCTGCAAAAACTCTTCCTTTGGTGTCTGGAAAAATTCTTAACAGGACATGCTCAATATTTCTTTACTATGGGATAATTGAAAAAAAATTATCTTGGGCCTTTGCTAGTTGTGAAACCTTTTTAGAGACTTGATTACTAGGGTAGCTTTCCTTACCATTTAGATGTTTTTGCCTTTTAAGTGGGTGGGGTTCAAGTATTGTCCATGGTATTTTGTTTGGAAAATAAACAGGCTGTATTCATACAGGACACTTTTTGCATATTTCCCTCTTCAGAGATGCAGTAGTAGCTGTTATTTGTCCTACGTTGTTGAAGAAGGCCATCATGACATCAAGATGTTGGGGTCAAGGTACAGTGTGTTTGACTGGCTGATCACACCAAACAAGCTCTTCCATAGGTGAGGCACAAAAAGTCCATTTGAGCATTTGAGATGGAGATGTCTTTAGATTTGTATATCTCATATTTCCTTTATGTTCCTTCAATTCTACTTTGCTCATATAACACAGCACTTTCTTTGATGTGGACATACTATGCTAGGTGGCCCTGCACTATCATCTCCTGTGTCTCACAATTAGTATTTAAGTTCTTCAGAGAACCTTGAGAGTGTCCTAGTAACACTTCCTCTGACCTCCATGTGAGTACCTACGATGTGTGAGCTCTCTTTCAGTCTTTTAGGGAAATGTATGATTGACATTCAAATAATGTGGTTGTCCCATTGGAGTCATGCTCTTGGTAGTGAGATTTGAATGTTGTGGCATTGTGACTGAGAAAGGACCTCAGTGTCTGGTACCAAGTCTTGCCAGGTGACCTCCAGAATCTTCCTGAGATAATTCAAATGCAAGTAGAACAATTTTCTTGTGTCAATCTGGTGTATTATCTTGGTTTCATAGACATGCAATGATGAGGTCAGCCCTACAACTCGGAAGACCTTCAGTTTGGTGGGCAGTCTAATGTCTCTTTTCTACCACACTTTTTTTTAGCTTTTACCAAATGCTGAGCTTGCTCCTGCAATGTGTGTGTCAGCCTCATCATCTACATACATGTCCCTAGAAATTGTATTCCCAATGTAAATGAACTTAGACACAGCATTCACAGTTTCTCCATTTGCTCAAACCAGAGGCTCTATGTATGAGTAGTGCTGTGTTGACTGGTGGAGAATTTCTATTTTCTTGGTATAAATTGTATAATTTTGTTTTGTTTGGAAAACAGACTGTACTCATGTGGATCACTTTCTGTGTATCTCCCCCTTCAGTGGCACAAGAATAAATGGAAAGCACAGAAACCTAGCAAACATTGACCTAGCTCCTCTAAAACATTTACCCTGATGGAAAAAGAAATCTCTCTCTCTCTCCACTGATTACTGTCCTTCCTCCACCCAAGTTACAGAGACAGATTAACCCCCCCCCCCACTAATTTTCTATCTCCTTAATTTCCCAAGTTTAGAATTTAAGGCAATGGCATACCAAATTCAAGGCTAAATATTGTTAAGTTCTTTAATACCTAATTGGATTTATGATACCTTCTTTGTGGATACTCTCTCCAGTGATCCGAACTACTACATCCATACTGGCTTGGAGTACAGGGGTCTTGCCCTAGTTTCATTGATATTGTATGGTTATCAATGCCATTGGGTTTGTGGGGTATTCAGGGAGGATTGGCACCTCTGATGTGAGGGCTTGCTGAGTCCTTTTCAGGGCTGCTTATCCACCTTTGGTGTTGACCTATCCCCCAACTCTTGCCTCAACAGCTTACCAGTATGAGAGTAACCAACAGGCATCAAACCCATTAAAGGGTTTGGGTGAGGGAGATGTCCACCCCAAGTATGTGAAGACTTCTCCCAGAGAAATGGGCAGATGAGAACAATTTGTTCCGATGGCTATGAAGGTAGCTGAAGCAGGAGCTGTGGAGCTCAGAGCTTAGTCAGACGTCAAAGACATCAATCAAAGTCATCCATTGCATCTCAGCTCATTGCTAGACATCTTGACTTTTGTCAAGGCCATTGGTCTTCAAAGACTCTGGAAGACAGAGTGAGGCTCATGACTTTATGCAACTCTGTCTCACTTAAATAAAATTCATGGTATGAGTCAAGACATTACCCTATGACATCATTGATCTTTGGAAATGGATGAATAGCAGTAATCAATGCCATGCTTCTGCTTGCGACCTGACCAGCTCATCTTTTTTTTTTCCTTCCAATCATAGACCTTGCTCATGACATACTTTATGCCATTATTTTTTTGGATTACATCCTGCTTACTCTCTGCATTTCTCCTTTGACCTTTGGGTTGCCAAGTTTTAATGCTATTCTTGAGAAATACATGTGCTAAAATCCAACAGATACTCCTCCACTTTTTAAAACTGTAAAAAAAAAAGTCATATTCCACCACTCAAGAAAATTTCTTTAATTGCCCTAATTCATCTGAAAATGACCATCTCTAACAGTACCATGATAGGAAGGGAGAACATTGGAAATGAATCTCTCTTCCCTTTATCCTCTATTTCTTTCATTTTATCTTCCAACAACTTTCAATTGCTTTCCCCACTGTTATTCTAAAGAACATGAGTCCAGTAACAAGTGTAGATGTATTCCTTACCTTCCAAGAGTCACACAACTTTGTAGTTATTGTTCCCCTCAGAAGTTTGGCTTTCTGGGACAATAGTCAATCAATAAATCAATAAGCATTTATTAAGTATTTACTATATGCCAGGCATATGCTAAGAGCTGGGGATACAAATAAAAAAGTCAAGTAGTTAGTTCCCTGCCCTCAAGGAAATTATAATCTAATGACAGACAACATGTACACATATAATGCTATATAGAATATGCTCGAAATGAATAGAATGTATTTTGGGGATGAGAAGGGGACAAACATTTATTAGACACCTACTATGAGGCAGGTTAGAAAAGTCCTCATTGAGAGGAGAGCAGTTAGTAATAGCTGATCCACAGTGGTGGTATGGTTTGGTGGAAAAAGCCTAGCTCTGGAGTTAGAGGACCTGACTTCAGATCTTGCCTCTGTTTACTCTGGTCAACCTTAGGCAACTCATTTCACTCCCTGGGCCTTAGGTCTCCCAACTGTAAAAGAAAGGACTTGGGCCAAACGACCTCTGAAATCTCTTCCAGTTGTAAATCTATGGCTTATAAAACACTTAAAAATTTGTAAAGGGATTTCAATATGTTATCTATGTAATGGAAGACTGGCCAATGATGAGATGGGACCATTCTTTCTGATTTCATTCCTTAGAATAAGTGCAGACACTCTTAGTCTGTTTCCAGTCCAACTCACCTCATGTGCCTTCTTCTGGTCAAGAGTGATGGAAACTGTAACTACACAGAAGAATCTTCTGGCTAGCTCAGGACCTGCAAGAACTGATTGCTCAAATTGCAGAGACAGAAATGAGTGTACCCCCAAAAAGAAACCATTCATCCACTTTTCTGTCACTCTTTCTCTTCATGGTAATGGGTGAAAGTGAAATCCTATGAGCTGCTGGGTAGGTGGAAGGATGGCTGCCCTATCTCCCATGTGGCTGTTATGTGTCCATGAGAAAATGGCTTCTTTTTCTTTTATGTTTACTTCTTCTTGATCTTGTGTGAAAGAGCATACTGAGGGGAGTGCCCAATGACCAGGAGATACATCCCAACCATCAGAGGTCTCACAAACAACCAGAGGCAATAGCAAAGTCTGTTGGGACAGTAGTGGCTGTCAATAGAGGAAGCACTCATCTGAAAAGGTGGAAAAACATTACTGCTGAGGACAGCTCTAGGTAGCATGATGCTACATAATGTAAAAAATGACTAGCTATAGTTTCTAGAAAAACGCTGATCCTTGGAACTCTAGGGAGAACTAAACCTAATGGGAACCTCCTGAGGACTTCAGAAAGTCAGAAAAAAGGCTTGCAGGCTCAGGACTTAGGAGGTATCCCTTCATGTGTTCTCTACAAACGTGTTCCACTACCATTGTACTTTAAAAGAGTCTGCTCTCCCCAGGACCCTTGTGTGCACAGTAGGAAAGAGTACCCCAGCATAGGGATAACTACTGTAACTATTGTACTTGCTAGGCTTTTTTGGTAAATACTTTTTTCTAAAAGCTAACAATTCAATTCAGTATTTTTTATATCTTTAAAAAATTTATTTGAGACAAATACTAAAACTTAAATATATTATCAGAAATGAAAAAAAATGTTATAAACTTAAATATAAAGTAAGTACATGTACATGTATATATAAACTTAAATATAAAGTAAAGTACATGACATGTACACAGCTGAATATAGGAGAGGATTCAGAATATAACAATCACTTTCCATTTCAAGAAAACCTTTATGTTAATAACTGCACATTATGTTGAAAATTGTCTATCTTTTCTTTCCTTCCTTTTAGGTTTTTTTTGTTCTCTGCTGTATACTTTAGACTTGGTTCTTTTTACCCCCTTCCTCCCCACCTCCATCCCAAGGTACAATTAAGCACAGATGCATTCATATATATATATATATATATATATATAAATGTGTGTGTGTGTACATATACACACCACACACACACACATACATACATACATATATAAACATACTTTTTCTACGAGATTCTACTCTTAATCTTTGCTTTTATGTTTGTATGTATCTATTTTTTCCTGAATCTCCTAACTCCTCTACTTTCAGTAAGTATTTATTAAGTACCTACTATATGCTAGGCACTGAGCTAAGCCCTGGGGATACAAACTTAAAAAAAAAGATAAATCTCTGATCTCAAGGAGCTTACAATATAATGGGAAAAGAAAACATGCCTAGAAAATATGGGAAGTTCTGAGCTCTTTATGGAAGAAAGCATTGGGAAAAATTATTGTTTTATCCTTCAGTCCTCTGATTAGAAAAAAGAAGCATCTGAGGAGTTGAGGCGTTGAGTATTGACAACTGTATTAATCTGCATATTGCCCATATTTCAGGAGATCGATTTATCCTGGGGCAGATGTAATGGTCTTAAGGAGTAAAAGCAGAGCTGCTGTTGGAAAATGAATTTAGCTGGGAGTTTAGTTACTAATGTCCGTCCTTCCTTGAGGAGAGGACCAGTGGCATCATGGGGGTATGTTTCTTGACTAGAGCCTGTGAGTTGAATTTAAGTGAAGCAAAGTCATCAGGCACATTTTCTCTTCAAGAGTCATCAAAGTCCACTGGCAAGACAGAAGGCATGGGCAATGGGTTCAGAATGTGGTGGAACAGGTGGACATCAAAGGTGGATAAGCAGCTCTGAAAAGGACTCAACTAGCCTTCACATCAGAGGTGTTAGTCCTCCCTGAAATTCTTATATACCCCAAGTTACCTGGGAGATTAGTTATAATAGAGTTCTGTTAGTTGAATAATAACAGGGAGTATATTGGGTTAAGCCTATATAAAATAGTACTTGAAATAGCTCCTCAGTGTTTTCCCTGGAATGCTGAGGTCAGAAATCATCAGCTGTCTGCCAGTGTTATTGGGAGTTGGGTTCGTCAGCCCCATGAGACTATGCTACATCTCATTCAATCTTTAGAACAACCATGTAAGATGTGTGAAATTATCTCCACTTTATAAACGAGGTAACAGAGGCTGAGAGAAGTTAAATATCTTGCCCAGAGTAATGAAACAAGTAGTTGTCTAAGGCAGTATTCACTCAGATTTATCATGATTCCAAGTCCAATGTGCTAAATCTACTATTTCATCTAGTTACCTACTTTAGAGTTGTAGGGAAGGAAACACAGTTTGTCCCTTTTGGAAATCACTTGAATTTCTTACTGAACTCCAATCTTCCCCTGATATACTGGGTTCTGAAAGGCTTATAAGTACAGACTGTGGCTGGTTCTACAAGCTAAGAAAAGTTTGAGTATATGCCTGCTGATGAATTTATATCTACAAACCAACCAGGATAAGTATGGAGACGTTTATCACCAGAAGATTGGCTACTAGGCATTTAAGCTTTTTGGTCACAATAACCCAAGAAACTATTGACAGGGTGTAGAGTTTGCCACCTGAATTGGCGTAAGGTGCACCTACTTTGGCACCATCATAGATTCCCTCAAAGAATTGAACTTAAGTTCTGAATTCAAAACTAAATTTGAATTCTTTCAGAATCCTTATTTCGTTTATCCAGGTGAATAGTTCATCTTTGTGCTGGACACAAAGAAACCTGAATGAAGTCTCTATTAAAAAGGATTAGTTTCCTGCTTGGACAGTGTCTAGCTCTTCCAAGACAGCTTTCTGATGAGTTAAATGAAAATGAATCAGAATCATATGGATTACATTTCTCTTGAAATACACCCGAACCAAAAAGGAAGGGAAAAAGAACTTGACAGAATGTGTCTTAGATTTTGCCAAACCCAAAGTATTTGAAAAATCACAAAGACACTTGTTGAACCCAATACATGCCTGGCCTCGCCCACCTCTAATTGCAGCTGCAGCCATCTCACATAATGAATTGTGTGTAAGAAAATGGTGTCTGAATGGAAGAGCATCATCTGGGGAGGATGACTGATGACAGTGGTTAGTCACTTGGCCTTGGGACCAAACAGCCCTTATATGCGCTTTGAGAGAAAGACGGTTAATTTATAGTTTGTTGAGCAAGCTATGGAATTGAGCCTTCTTACACAATAATTACCATCCTTTATTACTTAAGTTTATTGTATCATTAGAAGAAAGAACTCAATATCCTGGTCTCTGTCTCTTCTGTCTTTTCTCTTTCTCCCCACCCCCACTTCTCAGTTTTACATTCCAGGATGTAAAATTGAAAAGAAACCTGTTTTCCATCAGTCTGTATTCACATGAGTGGAGCTCCAGGGGAAAGTGGGTGAGAAGAGAATATTCATTTGTTTGTTAGTCATTTACTGTTTAAGGCCACTGGGCAGAGTCTTCATCTTGACTGTGTTATGGGTAGCATCTAAAACATTTTTCTGAGGCTTAATAAATGTTAATAAAAAAACCAACCCTGGTGCTAAAAGTTCATAATGTTGAAATGAAAATTCCTGCAGAGGAGAATTTGGCTGCTATTTTGAGACAAGTAATTTCTCTAAGATTTTTTTTTTTTTGAGTTTATAATGCAATCAAAATGGCATATTTGGCAGAATTACTTTAGTTAAGTCATTTCCAACTACTGCCTTCTCTATCAACAAGAAAGAGGAGAAGAAGATGGGGAGAAAAAAGAGGAGAGAGGAAGAGATGCAGAATAAAGAAAGGGAGGAGAAGGGGAAGAGAAGAAAAAGGAGAAGGAAGAAAAGAAAGAGAAGTAGGAAGAAGAGGAGGAAAATGAAGAGAAGAGGTAGTAGGAGTAGTAGTAGAAGACCAATGACATCAGGAGGGTGATGTCTGGACTTGTAAGTGAATTAGATTTAAGTGAGGCAGAGCTGTGCAAAGTTACCAGCCTCACTTGAACTTCCAGAGCCATCTGGGTCCAGTGGAAAGCCTCATCTACTTCTAATCTTTGTTTTTATGTTTGTGTGTACCTATTTTTTCCTGTCTCTCCTAACTCCTCTACTTTTCAATAAGTATTTATTAAGCACTTAATGACCGTCTTGTTAGCTCACAAAAAATTGAGAAGTGATATAGAAAGAAGAAAGAGAGGAGAGAGGAAAGAATTGAAAAGTAAAATGCCGACCAAAATTCTCTCATTTTATATTCCCCCAAATTGGAAGACAATATTCCTGGTATATACCAGCTAGCTTCTTCCTCCTTTTTGCAAGTTGTCCACATGCCCGCGATACTTTCTCTCCTTCTCTCTACCACTTGAAATCTCTAGGTTCCTTGAAGGATCAACCTCCTTGACAAGCCCATCCCTGTTTTCCCCACACTATTAGACTCCATCTCCCGAATCACTTTGAATGTACTTTGTATACATTGGTAGTTAAGTGGATAAAGTAATAGACTGGAGTCAGGAAGCCCAAAGTTAAAATTTGGTCTCAGATATATACTAATTGTGTGACCCTGGGCAAGTCACTTCACCTCAGTTTCGTCATTTGTAAAAATGGGGGTAATAGCACCTACCTCACAGGGTCATTGTGAAGATCAAATTTATGATGTGTTTTTCAAACTTTCATGTGTTACATAAATGTTAGCTATCATCATCATCATCATCACCACCACCATTTATCTCTTGGTGTGTTGCTTTTCCCTTATTACATTACAAGTTCTTTGAGAGGTGGGGTCAGTTTGGATTTAGACTTTGTATCCCAAGTGTCAGGGACAACACTCTATGCATAGTAGGATCATAGCGAATGCTCACTGAACTGGAGAAAGAGGAGGAGAAAAAAACAGAAGAAAGGGAGAAGAAAGGAGGGAAGTGAGAAATGATATTTTTATAGTTTCATTGTCCCATCCTTTCAGTCTGAAGTCAGGAGAGTGGGGAGGAAGGAGGTTGCTGGCATGCTCATGTTTGATAAATCTGTTATCTCAGGGCAGGCTTATTTGCATCTTACTATGCTCCTAGATAGGTCATTTCCCTATTCTGAGCCTCCATTTCCTCATCTATACAAAGGGGAAGGAGATTTGGAATAATGTCCCTAAAAACTGTGTTTAGTGGAATCCCAATGGTCCATGATAGGTGAATTGGGGTTCCAGGAAAAAAATTTCCTGATTAACATAGAATTGTGGTGTAGTTGGGTTGGTGTGGAAAGGAGTGGATTGGGGAGATGGTAGTGAAGAAGAGCCGAGTGGAAGCAAAGTAAACCCACATTGGCCACTGTGGTGACTCTTGGTGAGTTCACAACCCTGAACTTTTGCTGTCCTGCTTTGGTTAAGTGGGGAATCCCTGCATACATAGCAGCCCTGTTCCCCTTATGTCACAGCCCTGCTCTAATCTCTTACTTTGAAGTTAGGTACCCAGAAGAATGGTTATAAGGAAAGAATTCTGAAATTGGGGTTAAGAATTTGAATTGAACTTCCATTTTCAATGGTTATTAGCTGTGTGACTCTAGCCAAATCCTATAGCTCTCTGGTTCACTTTCTGAGTCACAGTTTCTCTCTGTGTAAAATGGGGAGTAATCACACATGGATTACTTGACCTTACTGGGTTGTTATGGGGAAATATTTGTAAACTTTAAAGATATATAAATGTTAGGGTTTTGGGGGTTGTTTCTATTTACCTACCATACAACCCCATCTTGACCCCATGCACACATAGTGGGTTTCTATCATTATCATACAGATACCAGAGTTCCTTCTCACAACCTATGTTATGCACTCACAGATTTCTTTCCCACCACTGAATTTTGCTTTCTTCTTTTTCTCTGTCTCTCTTTTCTCTCTCTCTCTCATATACCTCCCAACACCTAAATATATCCTCCAACCATCTCCCTCTTTCATTGGAATGTAAACCCAGCACTGTTGAGGACTAGCACTGTTTTTGGCTTGTCTTTATGTTGTCAATCCTAGTATTTGGTATTTATAAAATGCTTGCTAAATTGAGTCTCCTTCACATCTTGTGACTGACACCCACTCCCTCCCTCCTATGTTGCCCCTTCCTGAAGGGATGCCCTAGTTGTGTTCTGTTACACCTATCTAATGAGAACTATCCCACCAATGAAAGAGAAGAGGAAGAGTAGTATAGGAGAGGAGGTGGAGGAGAGAGGATGAGAGAGGAGAGAGAGACACACAGAAACTCAGAGACAGAGGAGAAGAAAAAGGAGGAGAAAAAAAGGAGGAGGAGGAGGAGAGAGAATGAGAGAGGGAAAGGGAATGAGAGAGACAGAGAGAGAGAGAGAGAGAGAGAGAGAGAGAGAGAGAGAAAGAGAGGAGACAGAGATACAGAGAAAGAGATAGAGAGACAGACAAAAAAGGAATCACAGAAAGAGACAGACAGAATTACAGAGAAAGAGAAGAGAGGACAGAGGGAGGGAGAGCTAATGGGGTTATTTAAGGTCATAGTTTATATGAGCTTCAGAGTTACAAACTATCACCAATAGTCAAATTTGAGAAGAAAGAAAGAAAGAAACATCTTTTAAAAGTTATTTGAGGTTAAGAGAAGCCCCAGACAATAAGATTTCCCCGCTTCAGGTAGGGGCTGAGTGTGTGTGTGTGTGTGTGTGTGTGTGTGTGTGTGTGTGTGTTTTGGTAATTCAAAATCAGCCAAATTAAATTTAGTTAAGCTGGGCCAAACAAAATTACATTCAGATGGAGACAAAGTAGGGAAAGTTTGAGCCTGAAAGGATTATTATTTTCTTGAAGTTATTACTGTTTCAAATAAGTCCTCCTACCACCTCCCTCAATCATGTAAATAGAATCACTTTCTCAAGCCTTTTGGTAACTTGGGAGGCTGTGACATGGGGATACACAGAGCACAGAGACCAATATTCATTGCTATTTCTGGACTTGGGGTTCAAAAATTTATGCACAAATAAAAATAAGTTTTTGCCAAGAGCCAGGATTTTGTTGCTTAAACCCATATTCGTCGGTTGCCGTAACTCAACCCCTATGGGAATTTAGGCTGAACAGTCCCTCTCGTATCTCACAACAGGAAGTCAAGATAGGACTCTGCCCAGGCAGTGATTTTTTCCTTGGAGCAAATAGCCAAGCTCACCTCAGTTTGTTCTTTACTGACTGTCTATTCTTAGATAAGTCATTTCTAGTCTTTAAGGCTCAGTTTCCTTGTTTATGAAATAGCGCCTGATAATACTCAATCTAGGGGCAGCTATGTGGCACAATGGATAGAATGTCAGGTCCACAGGCAGGAAGAGTCATCTTCCTGAGTTTAAATCTGACCTCAGAGACTTAGTAGCTAGGTGACCTTGGATGAGTCACTTAACCCTGTTTGCCTCAGTTTTCTTATCTTTAAAATGAGCTGGTGAAGAAAATGGTGAACCACTCCAGTATCTTTGCCAAGAAAACACCAGATGGATCACAGAGAATGGGCTGCTACCGAACAGCAATATGAAATCTACCTATCATTGATTTATTTCATTTGTTGGGAAGATATTTTGTGAACCTTCAAGCTTTTTGGGGAATATAAACCATTATTATTCATTCGCCAGGGTATCAGATCTAATCAAACTCATAAAGAGTTTCTTTGACAGAAAAGGGAGATCCATGGTGATAATCCAGAAATAATATCCTAAGAAATACATGCAAAGGCTAGCTCTAACCTGTTTTCTACCCTTTTCTCTTTTATTTCTTACTATTCTCCTTTGCAAACACTTTGTTATCTTCTGCCTTTTAAAATATCTCTTTATTTTTCATATTTTGTAAATGTCAGTCTGTACTTCTGGAATACCTTTCCCCTCTCCTTTATCTCCACCCCTTTTCCCCACTTCTCTGCTTGCCTAACCTGGATCTGTGCCTGTTGAAATTCTAGCCAGCCTTTAAGGTGCATCTCAATTGATACCTCCTTCAGGAAGTCCTTTCTGAGCAACCATCCTCCCACCTCCAGCCAATAATAGTTTTTTCATTCATTCATTTATTCATCAAACACTTATTAATCATTTAATATATGTAAGGCAAGAGATGTCTTCATGTAATTCAGCAGTCATCAAACTAGGGCCCATGGGCGTATGCAGCTCACCATCTATTTTACACAATCCAAGAACTAAAAATAGTTTTTACATTTTAAATGTTTGAAAAAATCAAAAGCAGAATAGAAGAATATTTTGTGACACATTAAAATTATATGAAATTCAAATTTTGGTGTAATAAAGTTGCTTTATTTGTATAACAGCCATGTTCATTCATTTAGGTTTTGTCTATGGCAGCTGTCCAGCTGAAATGGTGGTACTGAGTGGCTGCAGCAGTGATAG
>CM053769.1:16820438-16909811 GCA_028658325.1 Potorous gilbertii | reverse complement strand
GCACAGCTATGAATGGGATTATTCCAAAGATGCTTATGGTTATCTGTCCAAATCCCAGACCATGGAGAGCTAAACTGATAGAACAGATTAGAGGTGGGCTTACTTGGTCCAAACCTCCATTCTGCTCCTTATGCAGCCATTAGGCTGAGTTCCTTTTTAAGATTCAGACTTAGAAAAACTCAAAGGTAAGAGAGAGCTATTCTGTTGTAGATTTCAGACCCTAGACCATGCCAGAAAAGTAAGGTTGGCTGGCAAGTGGTTTTCTCTGACTGGTTTGTGTTGAGGATTTATCTGCAACATGGATTGAAGGTCCCAGCCAAGGTAGAGGATGATTTAAAGTCCTCTGAAGAGTTTTCCTAGTCATTTGTCAGTCAACAAGCATTTATGAAGTGCTTATTATATGTCAGGCATGGTGTTAATTTGGATATTTCCCTAGTTTTTTTTTTCTCCCAAAGAAGTTGGAATTTATGTCATCTACTCCCTCCAGCAAACAAAGGGAACTATAATTATATGTTATAGAACTTCAAAGTTTATTTAAAAAATCCATAAAACAACCTTTCCTCCCTAGAACCTTGTGGGGTACACAGTTGCAGGGAACTTTACAGAGCTCCTAGTTATCCTTATTCTACATATGAGGAGACTGAGGCACAAAGTGCCCAAGGTAAATGTTAGGGAATACTTACTAAATATTGGGGTAGGGAATCCAATCCCAGGTCTCTGGATTCCAAAGTTCAGCACTCATTCCACAGTCCCTGAGACTGCCTCCATGTACCAAGTAAGACTAGACCTGAAGAAACTGTGTTCAACCAACTTCAGTCCTTATACCTTTACACATTTAAACCCAACTCCATTGTGCAAGCATTCCATTTATACACAAATTTGGTGCTGTGGACAGCTAAGCCTGCAGAAAAGACATGGCAATAGCAGATAGAGTGCTGGGTTTGGAGTCAGGAAAGGTGGGACTGAGTCTACAATTTCCCTGGCATAAGGAACTCCTGATTGAGAACACTCTCACTACTGATATTAATAGTAACGCGCATTTACACAGTGCTTTACGATTTGAGAATGATTTCACAAATATCTCATTTAATCCTCATAGCAGCTTTTGGGGGGTAGGTACTATTATTAACCCCACTTACAGGTGAGGAAACTAAGGCTGAGAGAGTAAGTGACTTGTCCAGGTGACCACAGCTACAGAATAGTATCTGAACTCTGTCCTTCCCGAAGCAAAGTCCAGTACTCTCTTCAACTCATTTGCCTTTGGTATCGAGTTTAAATGACTAATATTTATGAATAATATGAATAATATTGCAACCCAGGTCATCCTGGCTCTAAGGTCAGATTTGTATTCACCACAGCATGCTGTCTTTTGGAATTAGAAAGCCGGGTTTAAATCCTACCTGAGATACTTACAAGCTGTGTGATCCTGGGCAAAGCTTACTTTGCTCACCTGTGAAATGGAGGCCATAATACTTGCAGTTGCTTAGAGTTGGTACATAGAGTTATTACAGAGATCAGATAAGATAATGTATAAAAAAAATCACTTCGCCAATCTCCTAAAGTGCTATATGAATGTGAGTTCTTATTACACTCAGGCTTCAGCTGTCAACCTGAAGAGTGTTTAGCGAAGGGGTGTGTGTGTGTGGGTGTGTGTGTGTGTGTGTGTGTGTGCCCATACCAGAATCCTCTAGGGTGCCTGGTTCCCAAGCCCTGATTCCACAGGACTAGAACTTATTGAGCATGCAAGGTTTAAGACAAAGGTGAACCTTAGCACATTTGGCAAACTGGTTTGGAAAAACTCCTTTTCCTTTCTTCAAGGAAATATACTCAGACTTCTGGAGCTCAGTTCATTTGGACACCAAAAGTAACTGTAAGGCACTGCTAACTAGCAGCTGTAGAGTTTTGAAGCTGAATTGGATCTTTTAAAAGAGCCCCAAATGATATAGAATCGGTTAACTTCTTGTCCAGTTTCTTCTTTCCCTCAACTCTCAGCACCTCTATGGTCAGGGATCTTAAGATAGAAGGAGGAGAGGGGAGCAATGCAAGGGGCTAGGGCCTCAAAAGCAAGGTTCTTATTTAATTAAGTCCTATTACCCAGGCGCTGTGTGACCCTGGGCAAGTCACTTAACCCTGTTTGTCTCAGTTTCTTATCTGTAAAATGAGCTGGAGAAGGAAATGACAAACCACTTCAGTAGCATTGCCAAGAAAACCTCAAAATGGGGTCACAGAGAGTCAGATATGACTGAGCAACAGTATTATGTGCCAGGCACTGTGCTAAGCACTTAAAAAAACCAAAACATCACAAATATTATCTCACTTCATCCTCACAATAACCTTACAAGTTAAATGCTATTTTTAATTTCTATTTTGCAGTTGAAGAAACTGAGGCAAATAGAAGTCAAGAAACCTGAGGAAGGTTACACAGCCAATAGAATCCGGGACAGGATTTGAACTCAGGTCTTCCTGACTCCATGTCAGATATTTTTCTATTGCACCACCAGATGTATGTGCTCAAAATGATCAAAAGAAACTTTCTTTTCATAGTGGGGGCCAGAAATTAGTTATCACTGGCTTCCTGTTGTACGTAGCCTTTAAATAAGCTTCTGTGCCTAATTTGTAAAGATGTAAACAACAATCACCATCTCTTTAAAGTCAACCTGAGGCTTTTCCTAATCTAAAGTTTAGTCTAAGTACCTGATTAGGCTATAGTCACAGCTTACATTTGCAAAGTGTTTAGAAACACTTTCACATTTTTCAGTTTATCTGAGTAGAGAGTCTTTCAGGTAGTAAGATTTCCTGGGTTCTACCCCTGCCTGGGACCTAGTCTAAGTGACCCACAGGAAGCCAATTTCTTGTTTTCCAGGCTTACATATAATTTTATGCACACGTTTATATGTGCATAGGCATACACATATATGTATATCATCTTTATGTGCGCATATATGTATACAAATTGATGCCTTTTGTTTCTATATCACTTCTATTTCTTTTCTAATTCACAATTTGATTACTGCTCATTTGTAGTTGGAAAAATTCAAATGTTGTGTGAGCGTTTGGTGTGTTCACTAAACCGTATCAACAAAAATTTCAAGAGCACCTACTACTTTAGGCACCTGAGTGCCCAGGATGCAAATGATACATAGGACTTAGAGGCTAAGCTTAATCCATTGTCTTTTTTTTTTTTAAGGTAAATAATGACTGCTACATCAGCACATCATGAAATGAACACTTGGTTTCTAATGTGTTGATGGCCAGCTCTTCCACTAAAGAATTTTCATTCCTTTTTTTTGTGATAAACTGGCTGAAGTGCCCATGCATCGCCTTCATTTCTGAATCTTCTCCATACCCTATTCGAGGCAGCTTTCTGGCAACAAATAATATTAAAAATAATAATAAAATATGTGTGTGTGTATTAGAATGGGGGGTGGAAAATAGTTTTAAAACTATAAGTCATAGTCAAGCAGCTGCTATGTATCAGTGCAGGGAACTTCTATACGTGGAGTTCTTTAGTCAGTGAGTCAACTAGCATTTATTAAATGCCTATTGTATGCCAGGTACTCTGCAAAGAGCAATAATCCTGGAACTCAGAATGATATGAGTTCAAATCTGGCCTCAAACGCTTACTTGCTTGTTATACTGGTCACTTAACTTCTGTTTGACTCAGTTTCCTCAACTGTAAAATGGTAAAAAAAAATAGCACTTACCTTCTTGAGTGGTTGTGAGGATTATGTGAGATATTATTTGTAAAATTACTTGGAATAGTGTGTGTCCCATAATAGGAGTCAGATAAATGCTTATTTTCTTCCCTTCCCCACCTGACCCCTTTTCCTTTTCCCTAAATGGTTAAGAAAAAAGGCAAAAAACAAAACAAAGCAAAAAATCCCACTACAGTTCCATCTCTCAAAGAGTTTATAGTCTAATGTCTTTACACAAATTAAATCACAAGCAGGTCTGGAACGACAATCAAGGAAGCAAATAATCATTCTGTATTCCTACCCCTTAGCAAATTGCTTGATGTATAGTAAGCCTTAATAAATTCTTTATTAATTAATTAGCAGAATGCTTGATGTATAGTAAGCCTTAATAAATGCATTATTAATTAATTTATTCACCACGGTCTTGAGAGACAGAGTTATTTAATATAGTCGTGGATAATTAGAACTAGAAGGCACTTTAAAGATCATCCAGTCCAAGTCTTCCAATTTATAGATGAGGAAGTAGAGATCTAGAATGCTTAAGGAACCCTACCCAGGGTCACACAGCTGTTCAGTGGTTTATCATTCAGTTGACTAAGTCAGACCTAGAATTCAGGTCCCTTTGTTCTTCACCCCAGATTCTTTACTGGATGAATATTCTTCTCAAAACAAAGAAAAAAAAGATTGAAAACCAAATTCAGTTTATTTATTTCTATCCCTTCCCCCACCAGAGGATAATGAATCTCACAGATCTCTTTAGACAGTATCAGAGAGCATCTGGTAGATGGTAGAATTCCTGCCTCTCTGAGAAGCAGCTGGAGAGTAGCAGCTAAAACATTTACCCAAGGTTGTGTGTTTACACATCAACAATGCAGTAGATGACTGTAGTTTTAATAGATTATTTCAAAATAAAAGCAAATGGGACATTCAACTGGAAGAGTCATAATATATTATATATAGCCAGGTCAAGTGCTTTACTGTCTCTCCTGTATTCCAAGATGAAGGTCCTTGTCCTACAGCAAAGATAACCTGGGCTCTCCACACTCTCTAGCTTGGTTCCCCCTCAAGAGCAACTTTGCAAGGAATGACCAGGGCTAGAGGCATAGTCTGCGGTGAAAGAAGAGCGTTGTGTCTGCACTTAGGAATGACACAGTCATGAGCAAGTCTTGCCTCAGTCGGTCGTAAAAATGAAAGTGATGTTAAGCCTGAGCCTCGATGATATCAGAGCACATGTTTCTCCTTCAATTTGTCATTCCTCATAGGACCTCTCTTGCCAGACTCATCATTTCCTTTCCCCAGAGGAGGGTGGGATGTTGGTGTGCATCATGGTAGTCTCCGGCCTCAAGCCTCAGTCTGGGGCTCGATGGCATGTCTGCCCATGCACATCAGGAGGTTATAGGGAGAGAAGAGAATCTGAGAGGAGAAACGGAAAATTCAGGACAAATCGATGCTAATATCCAGACATTGTCTTTTGATTGAAACCTTCTGCAAAACAGAATTTTCACAGACTAGGTTATCCACAGAGTAGGAATTTTATGGCTTGAAAATGAATACAGGTGTGCCTTGCTTTAAGGTGACCTGGACAAAGAAAATGATGATTTACAAAACAGAATTTTTTTAGGGGCATAGTAATTCAAATGACTAAAAATATGTATTTTTTCACTTTGCCAAAATGATTCTCCAAGGGATTCTTTGAAATAATAAACCCTCTTAGTGTAATTTTAAAAATTATTTTGTTATACCTATTATAGAAAGTGGGGTCTATGTCCACTAAAATATTCTAGACATCAGGATTTCCTGGGAGCAAGATTTGGAATTAGTCCCAGGAAAGAGGTGACAATAAAGGCTACCATGCAGATAGATAACTGGACTTGAAGTTAGAGAAACCTGGTTTCAGATTTTGCCTTAGACATTTACTAGCTGGGTCATCCCGGGCAAGTAATTTAAATTTTCTAAATACAAGTTTGCTCTTCTGTCAAGAGGCAAAAGAGTATGAAATAACGTACTGAACACAGTTTGCAAACTGATAAAAGCATTATTTCCCTGTCAGGTCAGTTTATGAAAGAGAATTTTCATGTGTTACTCTAATGGAGATTCCTCCATGAATATTTCTTATTCCAAAAACAAAATGGAATACAAAAAATTAACCCTTTTCACTGGATCTTGTCATTGCCATTAACAAACTTCCAATTTTCCTCCTTCCTCTTTCAAACAAACTTCTCCCAAAAAAAGCTCTTTTACACTCAATGCTTGGCTGCTTCCTCTCTATCTTCAAAACCCTCTGAAATTTGACTTCTGATCTCATCACTGAACTGAAAAGGCTCTTTTAATCACTAAGATTCTCCTTCTCTTCCTGACCGATTTATGTTTGACTACTTCTTAATTGCTAAGCCTTTGCAATTCAGATACTGACCTATGGATGTCTAACCTTGTTTTGCCTAACAAGTTCATGCTTCTCTTGCCATTTTCTCTTTCTCACTAAATGCTCCTTCCTCTTTCCCTTTCCCTTTTCATTTCCCTTTTCTCTTTCCTTTCCCTTTCTCCTTTGGATTTTCCATTTTCCCCTTCTCTTCCTTCTAGTGTTTCTCTCTCTCTCTCTCTCTCTCTCTCTCTCCCTCCCTCTCTCCCTCTCTGCTCCTTTCTCCCCTCCTCCAATTTGAAATTATGAACCATGATCAAACCAATTCTGTCATTTATTATTCCTAACTAGGGAGTGTCAATCTAACTAATCCTCACCAATTTGCCATTGCTCGTAGATGTGGGTGTGACAGTCTAATCTCCTATGACCCCACTCACCTTTCCTGTAACTTTCTGATCAAAGTGCTCTTTCCTGGTCACTAATAAGCTTTTCCTCTTGTTTCCACCATTAACATGTCAGCTCCTTGAAGGTAGGGATTGTCTTGCTTGGAACAGATAAAGTCTTTAAAGATGCTTTTTTCATTCATTCATTTGTTATTTCATTCACTCAGATATTTATTGGTTGTCTGACCCAACCCTGGAAACCTAGTGCTGACTTCCTATTGTTGCCTTGATTTGACTGTTGGAATTAGTGTTCCCTTTGATTGTACCATTATGTCCCTGTACCATTATGACTCAAGAGAAAGTTCTACAGTCTTTTTCTCAGTCAGTTTTCTCTCTCCCTCCCCCCCTTCATGTATTATAACACATACAATATTGTGGAGAGTATCTGAGATGTAGCTGAAATATAATTAGTTGTATAATATATGACGTATTCAAAAGAAGGAGATATTGAGCTTTTCCCACACCCCTTCTCTCTGCAGGCATTATTATGAACTTGGTACTTGTGTACATTCATTCCCTTTTAGCTCTAATATTCTATGAGTTTTCTATTATAATCTTTGCTCTCTAGAACCAATGCCCTTGATAAGTGTTAGTGCAATAATCTCACTACTACCCTTGAGGTGATTCAGAGCAAGTGTTCTTGTTCTGCATTTGGAGGGTGAGGGAAAAGTGTAACAATTTTGTCCAGAACCTCCCCAAGAATCGGTATCAGACCACAAGGGATCAACTTTATGACATTTCCCTCTTCTTCTTCCCCCTCTCTCATTTTCCTTCCTCCTCTGCTGTGCTAAATCTTGAGTTTTGGACCATTTTTCAGGGGCAGTATTCCCACTCTATTTTAAAAGGACTTGAACACATTTCTGTACCAGGTAGAATTCTTCAAAATTAACCATAGCCTTTAGGACAAAGAATTAAATGTCCTTTTAGAGTCTATTGGGTGAATACTGAGAATGGATTCAAAAGTGGACATGATTAGTGTGTGGTGGGGGGGTGGTCATTCATTCCGCAAACAACCTTCAATGAGCACCAACTAACTATATGTGAGATTCTCCTTTAATAATATAAAATCAAGTCCTCCCCCCAAAATTAAAACAACCCAACAACATCGAAGTTGAAGTGCTTGGAGAAACATCTGGAGGTACAGGGAGGAGGGGGGTATTAGGGGTTGTCTTTATTAGAGACACTTTCATCTTCCTGACTCTGACATTCCTGTACTTTGATAACCAGAAAATTCAAAGACTTTCTCTTGGCTTCTTCTTTTTTTTTTTTTATGACATATTGTGTGCAGTGTATCATTAGGGGCCTCTTTGTTCTGATACTAACATGAAAGCTCATAAAAACCTTGAGTTGAAGCTATAGGTGCCCTGCACATTCTCTAACAAGCTATAACAGCTTACCCCAGAGACTGATGTGGCAGATGGTTACAAGTCTATACGAATACATTGCATGGGATTGTGCAAATAATTGATTCAGAGAAAAATCCGATATGATTTTTCGAAATATTTTTTATTATTTTCAGTTTCAAATCCCCCTTGAGAAGTCAAGAAATATGATATATATCATACATATGAAATCATACAAAACATTTTTCTACATTGGCTACATTGCTAAAAAAAAAAAATAAGAAAAATAAAGAAAAAGTATGCTTCAATCTATACTCATGATCCTTTAGTTCTCTCTAAAGGTGGGTAGTATTTTTCATCCTGAGTACTTTGGAAATGTCATATATCTTCATACTGATGAGAGTAGCTAAGTATTCCACAGTTGATTATTGTTTACACAGTTTCTATTATGATGTACAATGTTTTCCTGGTTCTGCTCCCTTCACTTTACATCAGTTTATATATCTTCCTAGTTTTTTTTTCCTTCTGAAACCATCATCTTTATCATTTCTTACAGTATAATAACATTCCACCACAACCTTATACCACAACTTGTTTCCCCTTTTCCTACTTGATGGACATCCCCTTGGTTTCCAATTCTTTACCACCACAAAAAGACCTATGGTAAATGTTTTTGTACATATGAGTCCTTTTCCTTTGATTTTCTGGGGGTACAGACCTAGTAGAGGTATTATTGGCTAAAAGATATGCACAATTTTATGGCCCTTTGTATGTAGTTCCACATTGTTCTCTAGAATGGTCAGACCAGTTCACAGTTCCACCAACAATGCAGAGTAGTGGAGAAATTGAATTGAAGAGTAGGCAGCTATATTAAAGTGTAAGAGCTTTGGAAAGGTAAGGGCAGGGTGGTTAGGCACTGTCCAATTCTTTTCAATTCAAATAACATTTTACACCACTGAATCCTGTAAAATGCTATGCTAAACTGTAGGGATACAAGATAGAAACAATATAATCTTTCCTCTCAAGATGCTTACAATCTAATAGGGAGATAAGCCAGACACACAATAATTTTAAATAGCACCTATAAGGCAAATTTGAATTAACACTTTCATCTACAAACATTCAAACAAATCTGTGAACTCATTGATTCAGAAATTCTCTCCAACAAGGAAGATCATCATACATTTCTGCATGCCCTGACATGGAACTCTTGTCTATGTCCTCCCCAGAATTCACCAAAGAGGGTTCATTCGCTCAATATGCTGAAAATCTTCCTTGATTTTCTCTCAACACTGAACACATAGAGCACTCTGCCTATCCTCATTCTTGCCAGGTGGACAGCCCATTTTTACTTCCTGTTATATGTATTTTTGATAATGCCCTTTACTCTTCTTTGATTTTCCTTTTTGATTATGTCCTGCAGCCTGCTTGCACCCTACGTCTTTTCCATTTCTCTCTGTTTGATGTTCTTGCTCATGTTTAACACTTTGGAGGCTGTTGTCTTGTTGCCATAAGAGCAATACTGTTAAAATGTTAGTTTTGAAAAGATGGGCTTTAGCTTTTCTGGGAAGCTTTGGTCAAGAAAAGAACTTTGCATTTTCCTAAAAGCACCCCAACTTGCTCTCTTTATCCTTGTTAACTTTGGGCCAAGCTCATTATTTGTTTATACTTGTGTCCCCAAAACAAAAAGGTGTGCTTTATAGAGTGCTCTATATTATTGAAGAGAGGTCTTTCAAATACATGTTAAGTCTGGTCAACAGGCATTAACTTGGTCTTTCCTATGTGGATGGACATATACCTTAAAATGGTTATAGATCTCTTCCATCAGGCCCGGTAATATCCTAGGACTTGATATAATCAGCACAATATTATTCATAAATGAAAGCATCTGGAGAACCTCATGAACCATTGAGATTCTTTCCTTAATTTGGAATCTATGCTAAAACACCTCCACCATCTTAATCAGAAGTCTACATACCATTTTTGTAAGAGTGAGCTAAGAATGGTTTTTACATTTTAAAATAAAATTTTATATTTAAATCTGTAAAAAAAAAACCCAATAATAACATTTTTACCTCACTCACCACAGAAATAGGCAGTGGACTGGATTTGGCTCTCCAAATATAATGTGCTAACTCCTGAGTTCTTGATGATGCCATCTACATACATCTCCTTGAGTTACATTACTATCGGAGGGTCACTGAGCAGCATTTTTTCCTCTTTTATTTTTCTATTACATCTTCTAAGGAATCTGGAAAGATTTTGATGTATATATAGGAGATACCTGGGTGCAAAAGAATCCATGTTTTTTCAAAATCAGCAAGCAATGAATACAATAACATATTATATTTTCTGTTTGTTAGCTGCATGTTTAATTTAATGAGTTTTGGGGCATAGTTCCAAATTGTCTTGTAAAATGGCTACCAATTCATAATTCCACTAATATTGTGTTAATTAATATCCCTATTTTCCCCAACTTCATTAACACTTATTTTCCTTTTTGTCATCTTTGCCAGTTTGATGGGTTTGCGTTAGAACCTCAGAGGTGATTTCATTTGTACTTCTCCAATTATTATTTGGAGTATCTTTTCATATATTTGTTAATAGTTTTAATTCCTTACTTTGAAAACTGTGAGTTTGTATATGTTGACCATTTAATGTCTGAGCAAGTGTCTCATGTTCTTATAAATTTGAATTGGTTCCATATATGTTGGATATGAACTTCTTATTAGGGAAATTTTTTGTTAATATTTTTTCCCCTCTCTTATCTTTTTCCTTCCTAATTTTAACTGCTTTGTTTTTATTTTGAGCAACTTTTCAGATTTTATATAATCAAAATTGCTCCGTTTATCTTCTGTTATCCATTCTATCCCTTGTTTGGGTTCTTCCCTATCCATAGAATTTAAGTAAAATTTTTTCTTTGTTCCTCTAATTTATTTATGATATGATATAATAGGACTTTTCATAGTTAAATCATCTATCTATTTGGGACTTATCTTGGTATATGGTGAGAGATGTTAGCCTATACTAATCTCTGCAAGATACCATTTCCAGCTTTATTTGCGGAATCCTTCCCTCAGTCACTGAAATCTTTGGGTTATTAAATATTAGATTACCATGGGATATGAATCCCATATCATATGGGTGACAGGGAACCTAGGTGGTATAGTGGATAGAGTACCAGGCTTGGAGTCAGAAGAACCTGAGTTGAAATCTGACCTCAGACACTTACAACCTGGGCAAGTCACTTAACTTTGCTTTTCTCATCTATAAAATGAGCTGGAAGGAAATGGCAAACCACTCCAGTATCTTTGCCAAGAAAACCCCAAATGGAGTCACCAACAGTCAGACATGACTGCCAAAACAACTATGCTCATTTGCTTCCTTGTTATATATCTAATATATCCCCCTGATGGACCTTTCTGTTTTTTAACTAATACAAAATAGTTTTGGGAATTCAGTTGTCATTCTCCCCAAACCCTTACCTTCTTTCAAACTTCTCTGTTATTGTTGATGTTCTAGTCACTCACCTTCACAATCTCAGTGTCATCCTTGATTCCTCTCACTCATTCCATCTATCCAATAGGTTGCCAAATCTTATGATTTCTTTTTTTCCATCTCTCAAATCTGGCCTCTTATCTCCACTCCCATATGACTACCATTCTAGTTCGAACCTTCATTACATCTCACCAGGGATACTGCATTCACCTTTTCATTCATTTCCTTGCCTCAAGGTTCCTCATAAACTTGTCCTTCCTACACTTCATACTTCCCTCCACAGATTATGAAAAAAGTACACTGGTCAAGTTGGCCTTCTGTTAACATGATGGGTCCATCTTCCACCTTCTGGTCTTTGCAATGACTATTCCTTATGTCTGGAATGTTCTCTTTCTCAAACTTCAACTCTGGCTTTCTTTTAATATTCATCTTAAGTATCCCTTCCTTCAAGAAACCTTTGTCTTCCCCTTGACTGTTAATGTCATGCCCTCTAAAGTTATTTTCCATCTATTATCTATTTGTATATACTTATTTACATATTTTATCTCCCAATAGAATTTAAGATCCCAGAGGTCTGAGACTATGTTTGCTTTTTCTTTAGATTCTCAGTGGCACAGTCTCTGGCTAAGTGATTAATAAATGCTTGTTTACCGATTGATGGTATTGTTTTGGTTATTGTCCAAGAACAAGAGGTTGTGTGTGTGTGTGTGTGTGTGTGTGTGTGTGTGTGTGTGTGTGTGTATGTATATGTGTATAAGAATATGGTACATCTGCAGATGGCAAGGTTCTGTTATCCTGGTGGATGGTTAGATTGGATATGTGTCATGGTATGGGGTCAGCTATCTAAAATATGTAGTGAGGTGGAATTTTCACTTATTTATCCAACAATCAGGACAACTTACCAATCACAAATCCCAGAGTGAGTCCCAAAGTAGAGTGGATTAGTCAATCAACAAGCTTTTACTATGTACCAGGCACTATGCTAAATATTGGGGATACAGAGAAAAATCAAAAGACAGTTCTTGCTCTCAAGGAGCTCACAGTGTAATGGAATCAGTATGCAAACAATTATGTACAAACAAGCTATATGCAGGATAAACAGGAGATAATCGACTGAGGGAGGGCACTAGAATTAAGAAGGATTGGGAAACATTTTATGTAGGTCTCCCTCAGTAGTCCCTAGCTAACCATGAATTTTTATATCACAGATTATGGTGTTTTTTCAAAAAACTCATGATTTCATTAGTGTGGGTTCTAGTTTCATTCTGCAGAGGAAAGCTTTGTGGAACATACAGATGCAAGATAGTACTGGGCTGTAATGTGGAATATATGAAAATCAGCAGGAATTAAGACTGGAAAACAAGGTTGGAGCCAATTTGTGGAGGGAATCAAATGCCAAGATAAGGAATTTGTATTTATCCTAGAGGCAACGGGATCACAGGATCATGTATCTAGGACTGGAAGGGCCCTTAGAGGTCATCTAGTCCAAACCCTTCCTACAGATGAGGAACTGAGACTTGACAGAGTTTGGAAGTGACAGAACCAAGACTAAATCCAGGGTTCTTTGCTCTGCATTATGTCAAATGTTATTCTCACACCTACATATTAAGAAGATTATTTTGCCAATTGTGATGATTTTTCCATCTTTTAAAAAAATGTAAAAACCATTCTTAGCTTGCATACCATACAAAAACAGGCAGCTAGTTAGTTTTGGCCCACTGGCCCAGATAATCCTGATAATTTGGTCCTTGATAATCCAAAACCTCCATTTCTTAAAATGACAAACTGAGGACCAGCAAGGTTGAGTGACCTTCCCAAGGTTACACAGATAGTATCAGAGTCACTCACACATTCAACTCTTCATAATACATTTCATGAATGTTTATGAGTAAGCAAAAGGATTCTTGTCTATCAACTCAAACTTCTTCTGCTTTTTTCTTGAAAAGCAGGGTCCTCTCTTGTGACCCCAGGTAAGAGAGGAGCCATGTCGTGTACAAACATTGAATTATTCCACTTTTACTGAGAAAGAATCAAGCAAGAAGTTTCCAAGTGTAGAGGCTAAAATAATGGAGTAGGAGTCAGAAATAGAGATTCATGTTGAGGTTTTCCCCTTACTGAGTATTTAATCTTGGGCAAAGCCTTTTTCAACTCTTGCCCTCAGTTTCCTTCTCTGTAAAATGAATAGTTTTTACCAGATGGATTCTAAGGTCTTCCAGAATGTGGAATCTGTAAGACTCTATGAGTCTGTGAATCAAATCTACAAATCAAATTTCTATTAAAAAAATGCCGGATTGTTTTTGGTTACCATTTATTTAAATACGTGTGTTTGTGTGTGTATGTATGTATGTGTATGTATATATATATGTGTGTAAGTGTATACAAAATATATGTGTATATACAAAATCCATAGTTTGAAAGGTATGAGGATATTTGAATGAAAATGTTGGAAAAACCCTCAAACAAACATCTCTAAAATGTAGACATGCAGACTGTTGGAGTCAGCAGATAAGCTGTTGATGAGCCTGTTTTATATTCTATTTTTCTTTTCATTTAGGTCACTTTCAATTCAGCAGTCCCTGAAATTATCAGTTCCTGATAACAGATCTTATGCCACAGTGAGAGTCTGCTGATATTTAGGTTTGGCTACTCTTAGGTATTTACACTTTTTTTGTGTTTCTGTTGTCTGCCCAGTTTGCAAATCAAATAATCTGCTTATATCTTTTTTTTTTTTGGAATGCTTTTTTCATTGATGCTAATGATCAAGTTTTCAGGGTATGTCCTTTTGGGATGTACCCTCAGTTCTTTTGCTTTTCAGTATATATTGTAACATTCTCTTTCTCAGTTTCTGGTGGATGTAGAATAGTGTTGTGTTATTCAAATTTCCTATAATTTGTATTTGAAGCTCTTTCTCTTAGTTGTTTGGAGAATTTGTTGTTTGTCATTGAAATTGCTAAATGTAATCATTGTATGTCTTGGAATTTGCAGAATAATATTTTTTTTCCTGCTGGAGTTGATGTGTGGTTTCTTTCGAATGGTAGTTTTCCTGTACTTCTTTTTCTTGTACTATGACGTTCAGGTTTTTTGACTTTATTTCTTCTGGGAGACCTGCGATTGTTAAATTGTCCCAAGTCATGTTCTTAAGTTGTGTATCCCATCTTCAAGATCAATAAGATATTGTTCATATAGAGATCATGTTTTCTTTCAATATTACTGATTTTTGCTTTATTTTTTTCAGATTGATCTTCAGATCTGTATGCTTGTATTCCTAATCAGCTTTTTCTTTTCTTTTTTTTTTTTTGCTTCCTTTGAGGGACTCATGACTATGGATTCAAGCTTTTCTATTCTGCCAATTATTTTTGGTATCAGGCCATAAATTCCTCTTTCATGACACATTTTTCATCTAAACCATTTAGGAACATCCTACTGTTTTTCAACACTCTTTGGGAACTCAGAAGCCTCTGCCTCATCAGGTATTGGTTAATTTTTTTCTCTTAGAGATTTTTGGACTCATTTAGATATTTTGTTGGCCATCTTCCACTTAAATATTTCCCTTGATTTTTTGCTTGTGTTCAAAGTTTTTAATTGAGCTTTCTTCTTTCTGAAAACATTGGACATTTCAGCCATTTCTCCTTTTATTTCCCACTGTTACACACTTTCTGAAAGAATCTTCTTGCTTTGATGGCAGGTCCTTGAATCCTAGACCTCAAAGCTGCAACCACACTGGAAAATTCACTTTTTACCAGGCCTCAGACCCTGCTCCAAGTGCCTTGTGTGGACCAGAACTGGCCCCAGCTAGATGCCAGTCCCCTTTCCTTCTTGCCTGGTGCAGTCCCCTGCACCTATTTTTTCTGTTCTTTAGTTTTCTGACTGGTGCTGTAGCACCCTGATGTCCTGGTGGGCAGAACATATTCCTGCTTAATTCCTCTTCCTTCTATTCCTCCTCCCTCTCCACAAGAAGACGATAGAACTGAGATTCACTTCATGGTACCACAAGTAACAGGCATGACTGTCCACATGCATGGGCTGAGGGCAGGGCCAGGCTGTGCTGGCAGAGGGCACAGCAGGATCAAGGAAATTTCTGAGTAGTTCCCAAAACACAAACCCAGGGGTCCAGTTATGCCATCCTGTCATAGTGTGGAGGTTCGCTGGGGAATCAGAGCTGAGTGAGCAGACTATAGGGATCAGGGTTTCACCTTCTCTGCTTTAATAAATCAAGCTGTTACTTTTGTTAGACTTCTTGGAGTCTTAACCTGAAGATTCAAATGCAAGGGCGGGTTTTTGGTGTTTTGTTCATTTATTCTTATTTGACGATATTTTGAGAGTTGATGAGAACAGGTGAAAATGTCTAGGCTTCCATCTTTTCAGCCCCATGGCCAATACCAATATTTTAAATGACATTTCTTGGTTTCTTTATTTTAACGATTTAAATTTTGTTTTAAAAAATGACATTGTAGTGGGTGCTGACCTCTTGGATAATGAACCAAAAGAGAATGCTTGAAATATTCTCCTCCTTACTTTTGCTTCCTGCTCTCTCCTTCCGCAGGGGTCCTTTCCTGTTTCCTCTCCTTGGTTCCCCGAGACTTTCTTCTCAGATTATCTGCCGTTTACCTTGTAAGTGCCTTGTATGCACAGAGTTGTTTGCATATTATCAGCTCCAACAGAATGTGAGCTCTTTGGGGGAAGGATTGTGTTCTGGCCTTTCTTAGTATCCCCAGGGTTTATCACAGAGCCTGGTAGGTAGTGGGTGCTAGATAAATGTTTATTGACTAATTGGCCAATCACAGTACAAGAGTGTTCTCAAATGAACGTACCTGTTAGAAAGATTATAGGTAGGGCTCTAAGAAGTGAATCTGGGCAAAACTCTATCAAAGATGAGACTTGATAGATTGGAGTCCTGGAGGAGGGAGAGCCTCTGGTCATGTTCAGGGATGTAGAAGAGGGGAGCAGAGTATATGAGGGGAGGTTAAGCTTTTAGGCTGCGTTGATGGGGCAGTGACCAGAATACAGCAAGGAATTGTTCATATCATCTTCTGGTCTGGTCATACCACCTTGGGAGTTCTGGGTACCATTTTAAGAACAGTGAAAAGCTGGAACATGTCCAAAGGACTGGTTTAGGGAAATGGGAATATTTAATTTAGGGGTTAGAAATGAACTGCTTGGCATCAGGTGGTAGAATCTGAAAGCAGAACATGTAACTGGGTAAATGGAAGGAAAAAGTTCCTAACGATGAATGCTGGCCAAAGGAACTGGCTGCCTACAAAGGCAACTACAAAAATAGCTAGCATTTATGTCTGCCTACTCTATACCAGGCATTGTGTTTATGTTTGCAAATATTATATTATTTTATTCTCATAATATGTGAAATAGGGTATTGTCCTCTTTTTACAATTGAAGAAACTGAGGCAAATAGAGGTTAAATGACTTGCCTAGGGTCTCACAGCTCACAGTAAGTAATTGAGTCTGAATTGAACTCATGTTTTCAGAAAAACCTGGAAAGACTTACACGAACTAAAGCTGAGTGAAGTGAGCAGAACCAGGGGAACATTGTACATAGTACCAGCCACAATATTTGATGACTGACTTTGATAGACTTATCTTTTCTCAGTAATACAAGGACCTAAGACAATTCTAAATGACTCATGATGGAAAATATTATCCACATGCAGAAAAAGATCTGTGGAGTCTGAATGTAGTTTGAAGCACATTATTTCCTTTTTCTTTTTTTTGTGTGTGTTTCTTTATTCTTGTGGTTTATTCCATTGGTTCTAATTATTCTTTACATATAACACACACTCTTGGGATAGGAGGATGGGAGAGATGGGGAGAAAAATTGGAATTCATAATCTTATGGAAATGAATAATGAAACCTAAAACAACAAAAAAAAAATTGCACTCTGTCATAAGACCACACCCAAGGACCTAAAAGGCCACATCTCCAATGTCTTTGAGGCTACAGGTTCCTCACCCCTGCTCTAGACCAAACAAGACCATTTCCTTCATCTTATCTCCATATGACATAAAGTCATGGTTTTTTAATACCCTGGTTACGTCCTGGGGCACTCTAACTTCTCTATGACCCTCTACAGCCTATCAATGAGGCCCCTAGAAGTGAACTTAATACTCTTGAGGGTAAACAAGGGCAGAGAATGGATCACTGCCACTTCTATTTCTTCCTGCTCTGCGCTGCTTTCTTTCATTTGATTGACCTAGGTGGACACTCAACAGAGCCCTGGACCTGGGGTTAAGGAAGATCTTAATTTGGCTGTATACACTTAGTAGCCGTGTGATCCTGATCAAGTCACTTAACCTCTGTTTGTCTCAGTTTCCTCAACTGTAAAATGGAGATAAAAACAGCACGTGCATCACAGAGTTGTTGTGAGAATTAAAAGGGATAATATATGTAAAGGGTTTAGCACAGTACCTGGCACAAAGTAAGTGCTTTATAAATTCTTATTCTTTTCCCTTTACCTCTGTCCATTTGTAAAGCACCTCCCAACCAGAGTGGTTTTGAGTATCAAATGAGATAATACCCATAAAATATTTTGCAAACCTAGAAGTTCTATTTTAGCTAACTAAATGTTAGCTATTTTTCTACTTCTTAAAACAATTTTAATGTGGCCCAAGATTGAATGAGATTTTTTTGGCTTCCACAAAATATTGCTGACTCATATTCAGCTTGTAATCCACTCAAACCCTTTAGATCTTTCCCAAAACATCTTGTATTTATAAAGTTGATTTTTTATTAACCCAAATGTAAGAGGACAAACAAGGTGACTCTGGCCTTGACAATTAGAACCAATATCACAAGTATATTCTTATGAATTTACAAAGATACTTTTGAGGAAATATATTTTCGAATGTAAAAACATGCATGTCTCAGTTTGAGAATATAAACAGACAAGTTGAAAAATGTTACAACATCCTCAACCTTCTTCTATTGCTTAATCTATTCTCCTTTAAACTCATAAAAATGTAAAGCTGTGTACCGTAGGACTGGAACAGTGTTCCGAGCAATCTGACTCCATTTCCCTTTGTATAAAGAAGTAAAATATCTTTGGGCTTATGTGACTAGACTTAGTCCTTGGGTTTTGACACCACTGAAGGCCATTTTCGATTCAGACCCATGTTGAAGCCTGTCAAGATCATGTTGGATCCTGTTAGCCAATGAGTTGGTAGCTGCCCCTTGAAGCTTTATGTAATCTGCTGATGTGATAAATATTTTCCTGCTGCCCTTCTCCAAGGCTTTGATAAAAATGTTAAACAGCACAGAACCAGGCACAGCCCCTGGGATATTACACTGAAGATCTCCTGTCAAAATGATGAGAAATCATTAATAACTATTCTTTTGAATTCAGCCATTCAATTAGTCCCAAATGCATCTAATTATATTACACTCAGAACTGCAAATTTTCCTTTTGTTTGTGTTTCTTGACCTCATTATTCCTCTGCAGGCTTCAGGATAGGCTAGAAGTTGGAACTGAGACCTCTCTTCACTCCTGGGGTCCAAGCTACACGGCTGCATCTTGTTTCTGAATTTTTCTCATTAGGTACAAAGTCCACAGTTTGTAACTGCTCCTTACAACACCTCCCCCTGCCCTCCCTGCACGCCCACGCCACAAGCTGTACCCTGGGCTACCTAGAATTGAACATAATAAACATAATCCTCTTTTTTTAAGGACAGATTTTTCTTTTTAGTTTTCAACATTCAGTTTTATAAGATTTTTTTGTTCCAAACTTTTATTCTCCCCACTCCCCAAGATAGCAAGCAACCCAGTATAGGTTCTACAAGCATATTAATCATTGTATCATAATTGGGCCTTGGTATCATCATAATATGATTGTACAATCATTAGTTATGTTTACACATTAGTCATGTTGTAAAAGAAGAATCAGAATGGAAAGAAAAAAACAAGAAAACAAAAAATGAAAATGGTTTTGATCTACATTCTTTCTCTGGATATGGATAGCATTTTCTGTCATGAGTCCTTTGGAATTGTCTTGGATCACTGTATTGCTGAGAGGAGCTAAGTCTATCATAGCTGATCATTGCACAACGTTGCTGTTTTGGTGTACCATATTCTCCTGGTTCTGCTCACTTCTCTTAGCATCAGTTCGTTCAAGTCTTTCCAGGTTTCAGAAAAATCTGCTTGCTCATCATTTCTTAAAGCACACTAGTTTTCCATTACTTTCCTATATTAATATTGAATTGAGGACATCCCCTCAATTTCCAATTTTTTTGTCACCACAAAAAGAGTTGCTATAAATATTTTGGTACATGTGGGTACTTTCCCCTTTTTTATGATCTTTTTGCAATATAGATGTAGTAGGAGTATTGCTGGATTAAAGAGTCTGCATAGTTTTATAACCCTTGGGCATAGTTCCAAATTGTTCTCTAGAATGGTTGGATCAGTTCACAACTTCACTAACAAAGTATTAGTGTTCCAATTTTCTCATATCTTCAACATTTATCATTTTCCTTTTTTGTCACATTAGCCAATCTGATAGGTATGAGTTGTTTTAATTCACATTTCTCTAATCAGTAGTGATTTAGAGCATTTTTTCTTATGACTATAGATAGCTTTAATTTTTTCACCTGAAAACTGCCTTGAGCAAAATATTCTTGATGAAGTCTAACAAGGATAAAGAATAGATGGGCTATCACTTTATTATTCCTACAAGCTATACTTCTTTTTTGAAGAAGGAGATATATAGTCCAGTGGATAGAGCACCAGGTCTAGAGTAAGGAAGACCTGAGAACATTTCTGTCCTCAAACTCTCACTAGTTATGGGATTTCTAAAGAGATATTCTCAAATGCTTAGCTAAAATCCAGATAAACCATATCTATAGTATTCCCCATATTTACAGATTAGTTTGCAGACTTGTAACCCCACAAAAAAGAAAAAAATCAAGGGTAACAAATAACGAAAAATGAAAGATTTGCAGTATATACAGTGAAATTTCCCAGCTCTTTCCCAGTGCCTCCAAACATCTAGAAAATGCACTAGACAAAATACTCTTAGAGAAATCCAAGGAAAAAAGTCACACCAAGTCCTTTTTTTTCCAGTCCAGGTCAGCACAGGAAAAGAGATAGAGAGATCTAGGGGCACTGGGACCAAGGTCTAGCCAGGAACACACTAGTCTAGCACAAGGAAAGGTTATGTATCAGGGGACGAGGAAGCCCTAGACTCCTATCAGGGCATCTTGACCTCATGCAAAGTGTGGAAACTGGTGCCAATTGGCAGTTTTGATGCTCATTACCCAATAGGGCTACAGATCCAAGGCTGAGGAAGGGACCTGCATCCAGAATTTGGTGGAGTAAAGAGTAAAGAGCAGTACTAGGCTGTGGGCTTTGCACCAAGAGAAATTCAGAAGCAAGAAGCAGCATTGTAGTTTGGACTCAAGAAATGGAGAGGGGTCTAGGTCTCAACTTTCGGCTCAGCTTAAAACATGTAGATAAATAAACAGGGAAGGAATCAGAGACCAAAGGGAAGTCTGACATGCTGTCACTTGGAGTCAACAAAGGTTCTGCCATTTACAGTGCAGAAACTGTTCTCTTTGGGAGAGAAGATGAAAGCAACCTGAGGCTTGAGCAGTCCCCCCTTTTCATTGACCTTGGTTTTCCTTGGAAGTTTTAGCTCATTTTGTACTTTAGCCCTCCTGATACTATTTTTATGGGTTTGGTCCATGCTCATGCAAGTCATCCTCTGTTACATGCCCTTGCTTCCATCTCCTATACATCTTTTTAAAAAGTTTAATTTAGTAGGTGAGTTTCATATGCAACTACATCAGTCTCTTTAGACAACTATTTTTCTTCCTTATTGGAATTGTTCTCTTCTGACTCTTCAGAGAGAACATCCCCTCCCTCTTGAGCTGATGTTACCTGTTGAATTTTAGTCTGTGTAATCCCACTTATTCTCTTTCAAAGATTTAAAATTGCTTTCACAAAATCTAGAGTGCTTGTTGGACTTTGTCCAATGTTCTTTTCCTTCCCTATCACAAATTCTCAGAGGTAATGCTCAGTTCCCCCAAGCTTTCCAACATTTCTACTATAACAACTAGTTTCTTCCAATTGGCCAAAATCAGACTCGGAACAGAATTTCCCTACTTATTTCTTCCACATTTTGGAGGATGAAATCATTAAAAAAAAGTCAAAATGTTATTAGATGTTCTCTTTTGACAAAGAGAACAAGAGACGTCTGGATAATTGAAATCTCCCATGACCACTTTAATCATTCCTTCTGGCCAGATTTGTGAGCTGTTTCCTGAAATACCAAGAACCACAAGTAGCATTTATACGGCATTTTAAGCCTCACAGATACTTTATATATGTTATTTCATTTGATCTTTACAGCAACTCTGGTAGATAAGTTCTACTATTATCTCCATTTTACAGATAAGGAAACTAGGGTTGAAAAAGATTAAGTGATTTGCTCAGGGTCACACAGGAGGTCTCCTTGACTTCAAGTCCAACACGACTTACCTCGTTCCTCATCTATTTCTTCCTTCTGCACAGGTGGTCCGCAATATATTTTATGCTACTATTTCCCCTTCCATTGATCTTTACCCAAATCCTCTCCTCCATGCTTTCTCCATTGGCTCCTCACAAGAATGTAACTTTGAAATGCACAACCCTAATCGCACTCCACTTTCTGTTCTCCTATCCCGTTTCTTCCAAATACAGTACACCTATCTAGAACAACATTCCATTCATTAGCTTCATCCAACTAAGTTGCATCCAACTAATGCTAATGAGGTTAAATTATTCTCCTTGCCTTAGGATCTGTAATTCTATATGTTAATTAAGCTTGAAGCATTTGTATATGTACATCTGGGGACAGGGATTTTATAGCTAGGTCCTTTCTTGAATTAGCTGTGAACTTCTCAGTTCTTCAAATTCTTTCTTCCTTCCCTTTAATAAGTTGCTAGTTTCTAGTCTGTAGCTTAGATACACTTAGGCAGTTTTCTCTCTCTCCTATCCTTTTTTAGTTCTAAGCACTTTTGATTAGATTTATAAGATAGTCTTTATTAAACCAATCAATTTATTCAATAGATCACAATTAAACATACACTACAAGATAGGATCTGGGGATTCAAAGACAGGCGGAAACAGTCCCTGCCCTTAAAGAGCTTACATTTTGTTTGGGGAAGACACTGTCACAAGGAGGTATATACACAATGAATCTAAATCCATTTGTGAAGGGAAAGACTCTACCAAGTGAGAGATCAGGAAAGGTTTCAAATAGAAAAGGTGATGCTTAAGCTAAGTCTAGAAGGAAACTAGAATTTTTTTTCCAGGGTGTATCTTTATTTTTTTATTTGTTTTCAGTGTTCTACAATCACTTCCATATAACTTAGATTTTTTTCCCCCTCCCTTTCCCTCCTTCCATCCTTCCCTCCCCACTCCCTTCCTGACACAGTATACAATTTTGCATAGGTTCTACACATACATTCCTATTAAATACATTTTCACCTTAGTCATGTTGTATAGAAGAATTAAAGTGAATGGGAGAAATCATAAAACAAACCAAAACATAATACTAAAGAAAATGATCTGCTATATTCTGCGATTGAATTCTATAGTTCTTTCTCTGGATGTGGAAGACATTTTGCCTTAAGAGACCTTGGGAATTTTTTAAGTCCTTTCACTGCAATGAAGTACTAAGTCTACCAGAAAAAATCCTAGAACACTGTGGTTGTTGCTGTGTACAAAGTTTTCTTGGTTCTGCTCCTTTCACTTAGCATCAGTTTATATAAGTCTTTCCAGGCTTCTCTGAAGTCTTTCTATTCATCATTTCTTATAACACAATAGTATTTCATTATATTCATATACTACAATTTATGCAGCCATTTCCCAATTGATCAGCATCCCCTTGATTTCCAGTTCTTGGCCACCACAAAAAGAACTGATATAAATATTTTTGCACATGTGGGATCCTTTCCCATTTTTATGATCTCTTGGGGATGCAGTACTAGATGCAATATTGCTGGGTCAAAGGGTATGCACATTTTTGTAGCCCTTTGGGCATAGTTTCAAATTGCTCTCCAGAATGGTTGGATCAGCTCACAGCTCCACCAACCATATGAATCAGTGTTCCAACTCTCCCACATCTTCTCCAACATTTATCATCATTCCATTTTGTTATGTTAGCCAATCTGATAGGTGTGATGTGGTATCTCAGAGTTGCTTTGATTTGCATCTCTCTAATCAATAGTGATTTAGAGCATTTTTTCATATGACTATAGATAGCTTTAATTTCTTCCTCTGAAAAGTTCCTGTTCATGTACTTTGACCATTTATCAATTGGGGAATGACTTGTATTCTTGTACATTTGACTCAGTTCTCTATATATTTTAGAAATGAGGGTTTTATCACAGATACTGGTTGCAAAAATTCTTTCCCAGTTTTCTGCTTCCCTCCTAATCTTCGTTTGCATTGGGTTTGTTTGTACAAAAACGTGTCAATTTAATGTAGTAAAAATTATCCATTTTGCACTTCATAATGTTTTCTGTTTCTTGTTTAGTCAAAAATTCTTCCCTTCTCTATAAATCTGACATATACACTATTCCTTGCTCCCCTAATTTGTTTATAGTATCAATCTTTATATCTAGATCATGTACACATATGAACTTCATTCTTGTGTTCTGTGTCAGGCATTGGTCTATGCCTAGTTTCTGCCACACTGTTATCCAATTTTCCAAGCAATTTTTGTCCAACACTGGGAATTCTAAGAGGTGGAGTGAATTCTAGGTAAGGGCTATAGCCAGTGAAAAGTCACAGAGATGAGAGATGGGAGTGGCATGTGAGAAATAGTAAGCCAGTTTGATTGTACCAGACGACACGGGAAGGGGAGTAACATATAATATCAGTGAGTCAACAAGCATCTATTTAGTTTTTTGTTCATTCAGCCATTTATTTACTTTGCAGTTATTTGTCTATTTATTTTTGAATGTATTTGCTTTATTTTTTTCTCAATTACTTGCAGAGAAAATTTTTAACATTCGTTTTTTAAAAATAGATTCTTAGTTCCAAATTCCCTTTGCCCCTCTCTCCTTATTCCCCCTCCTTGAGAAGACAAGCACTTTGATATAGATCATAAATTTGCAGCCATGCAGCCATATTAGCCATGTTGCAAAAGAGAACATTACCAAAAAAGCAAAACAAAACCATATAAAACGAAACTCCAAAACCAAACAACCTCAAGAAAAATAAAGTTAAAAAAATATGTTTTCATCTTGATCTGCGTTTAGACTGTCAGTTCTTCCTCTGGAGGTGATGGCATTTTCATTATAAGTCCTTTTTAATTGTTCTGGATCATTGTATTGATCAAAATCATAAGTAAGTCACTCACAGTTGACCAGAATACAATTTTACTATCACCGTGTACAATGTTCTCCTGGTTCTTCTGACTTCATCTGCATCAGTTCATGTAAATAATCCCAGGTTTTTCTGACACCATCCTATTTTTTATAGCACAGTAATATTCCATCACAAGCGAATACCACAGCTTGTCCAACAAATATTTATTAATCACTTATTAAGTAGCAGGCTCAGTGCTAAGCATTGTGACTACAACTATAAGGAAAAAAAATACAGTCCCTGCCCTCAAGGACATTCTAATGGGGAAAACAATACAAAAAAGAAAGCCGAACAATGAGGCAAGAGAGAAGCCCAGAGGACTGTGTACTAGTGAGTTTATCCCTATCAGCCTGGCCCAGAGCAGGCACTTAAGATGTTTCACCTTTGTCTTTTGTATTCCCTAGGCCTTATATGATTCCTAGCACGTAGTAGGTGCTTAATCAATGCTGATAAGAATGTCTTTACTGCTATCTTGCAAATTTAACCAAAAGGACTTTAGATTAAAAAGCGAGAGGAGGGGAAAAAATTCTGCCAATGTATATATACTGCGAGCAGGATAAGTAAATATGAAATGGAGGAGTTTGCTTTTGATCACAGAGATGATATGGAGCCTTCACTGAGAAGGGAAGTTTCAAGGTCATACTTGTGCTTTAGGAAAATAAAAATAACTAATGTTTACATAAGTGGCATACTATGTCCCACTTAGAGGTAGCTAGATAGTTCAGTAGATAAAGTGGAGTCAGGAAGATCTGAGTTCAAATCCAACTTCAGACACTTATTCCCTGTGTGACCATGGCAAGTCACTTAACCCTGTTTGCCTCAGTTTCCTCATCTGTAAAATGATCTGAAGAAGGAAATGATAAACCACTGTAGTAGCTTTGCCAAGAAAACCACAAATGAGGTTACAAAAATCACGCATGACTGAACAACAACATGTAATACAATTGTGTTTTTCAAATGTCCCCTTTCTCATACTGGCATGGTCTTCCTAGATACTGTTTTGATAAAGGTCTCAAGTCAGACATTCTTGATTCTCTGGCCTTTGTTCCTATATCCCTGTGAAGATATCTTCCTTCCACCCACTAGTTCTTCAGCTTTTTAGCTCCCTGTTACATGTGGTTTTCTTTCATTGGAATGTAAGCTCCTGGAAACAGGAGCTTTTTAGTTTTTCTTGCATTTGCATCCTTAGAACTTGTCACAGTACCTGACTTATAGTAAGCAATTAGTATTCATTGGTGACTCAGTTTCAGATCCCACTCCATGCTTTAATTTGTTTCTTGCATTTAATATTTGTTTTTGGTTGGTTAGTGATTGGTTGTTGCCCTTCTCCAAGAGGACCAAAATGACATCATTATGATAGAATCAAGTTTTATTGTGTCGTACTGTGGTTGATCAGACCAATACGAACTCAGAATGTTCTATCACAGGTTGAGCACAGTCTGTGAACATTTGAGGTGGATTCTCTAAATTTGTGCATCCATTGATGATTTTCCTTTGAGCTGTTTCAATTCTGCTTTGTCCACAGAGCACAGCACCTTCTCTAATGGACATGCCATGCTGAGCCAGTGTATCCCATGTCACACAATCATGTGCCATTACTGGGACCTGGTGATGGAATAATGGTGTAATAGTAATGGGACCTGTGTTAAAAATCCTGACCTGACACTTACAAGTTGTGTGACTATGGACAACTCACTCAACCTTCCTGAATTTCAGTCAACTCGGAGACCACCTATCATAAAGAGGCAGTGTGATATATAGAATGACCACAGTGCAGGACATGAGTCAAGGAAATCTGCTTGCTAGCAATGGGGATAGTTACATTGCTATGAAAATTACTGAATTTCAATTTCCCTATCTGTTAAAAGGAGGAAATAATAGTCTCTACCTTAAAGGATTGTGAGTTGAAATGAGATAGGCAAGTAAACTCCAAACACCAAAATGATCTATAAGGGCAATGGGCGCCATTCTATAGGGCATTCCTGGGAGTGGGATTGTTTCCTTGCCCCTGACAGTGAACCTGAGGTGCTCTAGACTGTTACTGGAGAACAGGAAGGACCAGTCCCTCCTGATTAGTCCCTTATAAGGTGGGGTGGTGGTGGAGAAGAGTAAGCTTTGTTAAAGATGACTGGCAACTGGAGTAGGAAGATCTGCCCCCTGGGTGGGATACAAGAGTAACTGAGGAGAGGTTTCTATTTCTTTTGATCTCAAAGCAGAGGGAGAAACACAAGCAGCTTGGAGAGATGAGGAAATGTGTCTTACAGAAGGTGGTGCTTGATCTGAGATTTGAACAAAAGTAGGATTCCCAGACATAGAGGTGAGGAAGAGACCTGGGGAAGGGGAGTGGAGAACAATCACTGCAAAGAGGGAGAGGAGAGCTAAAACTCTGTACTTGGAGTACTTGGAGAGGAGCTAGAACTCTGAGGAAGAGGAAGAGCAAATGGACCGATATGAATGGACCAGAGTACTTGGGAGAGGAGCAAAGTGGAAGAAGATTGGAAGGTTGGAAGGGGCTAGGTTGTGAATAGCATTAAATGTCAAACAAATGTCAATCCTAGATATACTAAGGAAACAGTCAAGTTTATTGAGTTGGAAGAGGGATGATGTGGTTGGATTTATACTTTAAAAAAATTACTTGTGGAAGATAAACTGAAGTAAGGAAAGGCATAAGGCAGGGAGACTAATAAGGAGGCTATTGCAATAGTCTTAAGAGAAGTGGTGAGAAATGTGGTCAGAAGTATGTTGGCAAATATTTAACAACCAGCTCTCTGCTGGAAAAGAAATGCCCACTTAACATACTTTTAAGTTTAACCTACATTAACATGTTCTCCATCAGTATTTAAAAGTCTAGACAATTAAAAAAACAATAAATTAAAATCTGATTTGTAGTACATACCAATTTCTGAGGTGTAAATGCTCACACTGAAAATTTTACAATCAGCTCTTGTGAGCCGGTTCGACCTGGCTCCAGCACAAGCACAACTCTGGTTGTGACTATGTAAACACACAGGAGTGGACATATTTTACAGATGTGGAATGAGAAATGACAAGATTTGGCAACTAACTGGATATGTAGGGGAAAGTGAGAATGAGGATTTGAAGATTTTGAATCTGAGTGATTGGAAAGTGGTGGTAATCTCTGAAGTATTATGAAATTAGGAAGAGCAGGGAATTTGGGAGAAAACAAGAATTCCATTTTGAACTTGATGGGTTTGAATTGTCTATGGGATATGTAATTTATGTGTTCCGTAATATGACCCCCCACTATGTATATATGTATATATATATTCGCATACTATAATTATTGCTGTCATAAATTGAGATTTGCATTGATGGAGGGACTTCTCACACCTATAAAACCACAGTTCTTTGAAGCACTGACATATGTGGCTGCTGCTCAGAACTTCCCCCTCTAGAGTATTTTTAATTTTATAGGAATATAGTCTCTTCTAGATCAGGTTTGATACCAAATTAAAAAGAAAACTTAAAACATAGGAGTCCTTGAGTCCCTCTAGCCAGGCTCCTTGAGAAACAAACAGCTCTGTCATCTCAAGGATAATTCCCTGACAGCTCCCTGTTGATGAGTAGTGTCACAGACCTCCCCCTTTCTAGGTCAGAGAGTGTGGTGAAAGCCACAGGCCACATGTCCTGTGCTTTGTGAGCCAGAGGATTTGTTCAAATCCGTAGCTGTATGTACGCTCCTCTCCTGCGCAGCCACCTTGCAAAAGCATCTTCTTTCCATAACACAGATTCTTATATTTATTTGGTTAGTTCATAGACTGACTTTATTAAGTTGCAACAAACATTTTACCCACAATTTAGTTTAGTGAACCTTCATTTAGCACTTACTGTGTACAAAGGACAGTGCTCAGCACTGGTTTGCAAAGGTGAAACAATGATAGTTCCTGAATTCAAGGAGTTTGCCATCCACTGGGGAATGGGAAGGACATGTGTCTATGTCAGTCTTCCCAACTTTTATAAACTTAAGGTTAGGACCTACATCTACCTTTTTCTCTCCTTTGTCCTACAGTGAGTCATGGTAGGCACCCTCAAATATTTGTTATTAAATGAATAAATGCTGTTGGTCATTCATTCATCCAACTAATCAACCAACTAATCAACATTTATTTAGCATCAAACACCAACTGCCTACTGGATCTTTTGAACTATACATAGGCATCAATAACTCACCTTTTCCCCTAAACCCACCTCTTCTCCTCACTTAACTATTTCTGCAGAGAGATTATGGGAGTATATATATGGAGATGGAAGGGATTTCAGAAGCTATATTATCTAGACTCATCACCATCTTCTCTATGAAGAAACTGAGGCCCAGGTATTTAAGTGATTTGCCTGAAGTCATACCGGGAGTAAGCAGAAAAGGTGGCATGATTGTTCCTGTTCCACTAGTAGTTGCTTTGCAGTTGTTTATGCTTGTGGTTGTTTACAACTTGTGCATCTTCTGTAAACAGTTCATTGTTCAGTCATTTCAGTCACATCTGACACTTTATGACCCTATTTGGGATTTTCTTGGCAAAGAGACTAGAGTGGTTTATCATTTCCTTCTCCAGCTTATTTTACAGATGCAGAACTCAGAGGGTTAAGTGACTTGCCCAGGATCTCACCACTCTGTCTGAGTATCTGAGGACTGATTTGAACTCAGGTAGGTAAGTTTTCTTGACTCCAAGCCTGACACTATTCACTACACTATCTAATTGCCCCAAACTGTTCACATATTTTGACATTTTTTCTATTGGGGATTGGATGTTGATGCCTGTCAATAATTTTCAATACATTTAAAAACTTTTTTCTCTCTTCTATTGGCAATAAATGTTATTCTTTATGTTATGTTATTTGCTGTCTTCTTTTTTATCTTATGTTGATTTTTGCCATAGACTTTAAAATTTTGTGTAATTGAGTACATTTATCTTGTTTCTTAAAAAATGTCTAATTAATTAGAAAAAAAAATAGACCAATAGGGAACTCATTTTCTCTCCTCCAAGGAAATCTAGTCACATTTCTTGCGAACTCAGAGCACCAGAGCACCAGTTAGCAAAGTTCTTATCTCAGGTCCTATTATCTATCAGTGACTTTCCTCCTTTGCTCTGGGATTTGCAAGCTCTCTTGATCTAGTGCCTGCCTGTCTGCTCTCATTCCGACTCTGTCTTAGACTTTGTGCCCAGTTCTCAGCAGGATATTGTTGATTCCTACAGAACTTTACACGGACCATCACTTTCTGTGCTTGCATAGTTCCTGGCACTCCAGCTCTTGGCTCTGGCCATTCTCTCTGGCTAGCCCCCATTCCTGGGATGCTCTCTCTCAGGTCTGACTGCTGACCTTCCTGGCTTTCTTTAAATCCCAACCAAAATCCCACTTTCCTCAATTTATCTTAATCCTAATGCTTTCCGGCCCCTCCCCTTAAAAAAAAAAGTATTCATCTTCTAATGGTTTCCTATTTATCTTTCAAATAACTTCCCATATATATTTATTAGCTTCTTGTCTCCCTCTTAAGATTGTAAACTCCTTGGGGGCAGACTGTCTTTTAACTCTTTGTTTATCCATCTCTTAGCATTGTTCCTTGCACAAAGTCAGCACTTAGTAAACGATTATTGATTGATAATTCTGCCTTTGTGGCTGTTTTTGCCCGAAGGACTCAGAGTCCCACTTAACCACTCTACCCAGAAGCACCGTGTCCCTCTTCTCCTGGGGAGAATAGGACCATAGATTTTTATCTGGAAGGGACGCCTGAGGTCATCTAGTCTAACCCTCTCTCATTCTTACCCCTATTTTACAGATTGCCAAACTGAGAAGATGGGATTTCAACACAGGTCCTCTGACTCTAAGTTTGCAGCTAGGAAGTGCATTGAATATAGAGCTTTGGGACTGGAGTCAGCATGACCTGAGTTCAAATACAGACTCAGACATTTACTAGCTGTGTGACCCTGGGCAAATCACTTAATCCTGGCTTGCCTCAGTTTCCTCATCTATAAAATGAGCTGAAGAAGGAAATGGCAAACCACTGTAGTATCTTTTGCCAAGAAAACCCCAAATGGGGTCATAAAAAATCAGACACGACTGAACAACAACAGATGCTGCTGTAATGTACCTTCCTTTTTCTTCTATACCATGCAAGTGAGAGGACTGATTCCCTTTGGAGCCTGCCCTGTAGATAAAGGCAAAGCGTTGGGTTAGGAACAGAAGGGTAGGGATCCAATGATCAACAAAGCATAATCTCTTCCCATGTGGAGTTTACAACCTCATAAAGGCAAGTCACACTCATTTTTTGCTCTCTCATCTCTTCCCTATTCCAAATGAAGTTGGACTGTCTGAGGAGTATTGATCAAGGAAAAAGGTGATGTCACATTATACATAATTCTGAATGCCCTTGATTTCTCTCCTTCAAACCCCTTCGTTTTGAAAAGAACTCCTATGTAGTTTAAAGACCGATGAAATAATAGTCCTTATAAAACTTCTAACCTCCCCCCAAATATGATAAAAAATAAGTACTAAAACTTGGGAACACAATGTCTGCACACGCCCAACCCCTGAAGACCCAGGGCTGATAATTAGATAGGGAGAGTATTAAATCTTTTTTTCTGACCCAGAACAGAAAGTCTACCTAAGGTTTGACATTAAAAAAAAATTAGGCATGAGCTTTGGATTGTGACATATTTGACAATTTTCCTAGTCAAAAAGTAAGTTACTTTCATGACACTTAAGTGTCTTTCTCTACCGCTATCACTGTCTCTTTCCTTCAGAGGCTTTACTACTTTCTTATTAGAAAGGTCAGTGACTCTTTCACAGAGAAGATTGTTTTTGGGCCAGGATAGTTTTCTTTAACTCAAGAGTGTGCTGGAGCCAGCTCAAACTGACCGATGAGAGCAGATAGTTCAATTTTCAGTGGAATCATTTATACCTTTGGTCAAAATGTAAATTGGCAAGTGCAATTTACACTTTTGACCACTGGCAGACACTACATACAAATCAGGGTTAGTTTATTGTTTTGTTGACTTTCAGACTTAAGAAAGTGACAGAGGAAATATTAATAATGCAGACTAAACTTAAAAGTGAAAGTGTCTGGTGCTCAATTTCCACCTCCCCACCCCCCACCCCCCACCCCTGAGAATCAGTTGCATTCTCTGAGTCCAGGCATGTTGCTGCTTTAATCCATATATTATTTGTGTTTGTGTATTGGGTGGTATCTCTGAAGTAGAGTAGGGAGAAGAATGCCAGAGAGTAGAAATACTAGTAGGAAAGACAGTCTACATAATTATTCAAGGTAGGGGGAATGGGGGGTTGGGGAAGATGCCCTTTAATATGCTGAATTCTATTTATTTTGTAAAAATATGTTGGTATGTACACTCAGTATTTGTGCTGCGACCATGAGGTTTTCTCCCAATACAATGTGTTCTCCTTGAGGCCAAGAACTGTTCTTTGTGTCTCCATTACCTGGCTCCAGGCCTTGACTTACTACAGTGGAGTGGTTTCATTGACTTGGGAGTTCTTTTCAAAGATGCAGAACACAACTCACCCATATCTGATAATCCTGGGTGATTTTTACCCATTTCCTCCCCAAAGTTGACAATCTAGGCATCCACTACCTTGTATATAAGACTTTCTTCAAACATCAAAGTGCACCAGTAGAACACTGTGTTTGTCTGCCTGTCAGCCCCTGTTAAGTGACCAACCACTCTTCTCTTCTCACAATTAGTTCCTTGATGACCTACTTCTTTCCCACTCTTCTCTGGTTATGTTTTGTAGCTGGCTCATTCACAATCCATGCCCTCTGTGAGATGCTTATATGTTTAGTTCTTTGGAGGTGAGGTGTGGTATTCTATGTCTTACTGTGGTTCAGTGTTTTTCAAACTGTCCTATTGTATAACCTCATTTGGGGTTTTCTTAGCAAAGATACTGGAGTGCTTCATCATTTCTTTCTCCAGCTCATTTTATAGAAGAAGAAAATGAGGCAAACAGGCTTTAGTGACTTGCCAGGGTCACACAGCTAGTAAGTATTTGAGGCCATATTTAAACCCACAAAGATGAGTTTTCCTGATGGCAGGCTTAGCACTCTACCAGGGGAAGACATTCTAACTGGTGGAATGCTGGTAAAATATTACCATCCAAAAACTGGGCCTTTGTGGTGCTCCATGTATATTCTGATAGGACTATCAATTCCTATGTTTTTTGACATTTTGTCTTGATTAATGTAGTCTAAGAGAGAGTTAGTTTTTTCTTCCTGTTACATCTCACTGCTTAGCTAGTTCATTAAAATTCCAAGTTGTTTTTACACACACACAAACTACAGTCTAGTCATATCATCTCTTTCCTTGTATTCTTGATTTATGGAGTCCAAGTGCAGGATTTTGCACTTAACCCTATTGAATTTTTTCATAGGTATAGCCCATCATTCCAGTGTATTGGAATCTCTTAAAATTATAATCCTTTCATCACATCATTGTACTCGATTCAATTCAACTAATATTTCAAAGCACTAATTAAAATAATTGGTAAACTAAACTCTGGGGATACAAAGATAGAATAAAATGCATAGTTTTTTCCCTCAAGTGACTTGATAGGTAGTAAGAAAAGAAGATCAAAACACAATTAATTATAACTAGCCACTATAATGCAAATTAAAATGACAGTGCGTGCTCTGATGCTCTTGTCAATCTGGGATCTAGCCTTTCTTTTTAACTTTTACACGTATCCTCCCCCAGTTAGCCAAAAGGGGTCCAACCAGAATTCATTCCTGGTGCTCCACTTCGAATCTCGAGACTCTCTGGGGATGCTTCTAGCCCTTCGTGTCTCCTTTGGTGAGTCTCTTCATTTCCTAGCTGTTACTTACTATGTGTGGTTTTAGTTTGTGGTACATTACATCCCCTCACATCTGCACCATGGTCGGACGTGCCGGTTGCATCTGCCTCCTTCAGTCTCTCCATACTCCAATCCGTCTTCCATTCAGTCACCAAAGTGCTTTCCCTAAAATGTATGTTCCATCTGTCTCCATAAAAATCCCCATTACCCCCAGGTAGAAATCAAAAAAGCTCTTCATAACCTAGCTCCCTCTTACCTTTCCAGTCCTTTTCTACCTCACTCCCCACCTGTGACATGGATCCAGTGGCATTGATCTGGCCATTCTGTGAACAAAATACTCCTCTAGGTTCCAGATATTTTCTCTGGCTGTCCCCTATGCCTAGAATACTCCCCCTCATCTTTGCTTCCTGGATTCCCAGAATTCCTTAAAGTTCCAACTAAAATCCCAACTTCAAACGGAAACCTTTCCTAAGCTCTCTTCATTCTAGTGGCTTCCCTTAAATTTACAATTTCCTATTTATTCTGTATATAGTTTGTTTATAGTTGTTGTTTCTGGTCTCCTCCCTTAGCTTGGAAACTCCTTTAGGGCAGGGACTGTCTTCTGATACTTTTTGTTTGGGGCTATGCCTTGAATATGCTAAGTAAATGTTTATTGACTTACTGAGTCCTGGCCTGGACTACTATTTCTTGGGCTACTCAGTAGCCTCTCTTCATTCCAATGCTGACTCCATAGATTTTTCCACATCACCCTAGTAGTCTCTGTTATGATGTCTTTCTCTCCACTACTTACAACTACCTCTTCTGTGCTGTCTTTCTCCTATTAAAATGTAAATTTCTTAAGTGAAGGGACTATATCTTTGACTTGTATTCTCTCAACACTCAGCACAGAGCATCGCGCTGAACAAATGTTCCCTTTCCTCTCTCCTCTTCTTTCCTGTCTTTCTCTGTCTCCCTCTCCTCCTCCTTTCTCCGTCTGTGTCTGTCTCTGTCTGACTCTCTCTTTCCTCAGGTCTTTGATTTCTTTTGATATCCCATAGTACAAGTTGATCATTTTACCTAGCACTTGACATCCCTCATTCCTGTCATATGAGCAGTTCATCTTCCTTCCTGTCATATAACATAACATCCTTTGATAACGTGGCAGCTTACTTGCACCCACCATCTATCTACCTCTCCTTTGTGATGTCATTCTCATTTTGGTTTTGGAGGCAGTGGTGTTCCAAGTCTCACTATCAGATGACAGTACCAGGAAAATGTTAATACTGAAAAGACTGGCCTCAGCTTTCATGGGAACCTTGGGATCAGCAAAAGAGCTTGTCAATATCCCCAAAGCAATATTGCCTTGCACACATTAAGTATATGGTAAAAACTTTTTGAGCTAAACGCAAAAGATAGTAGTGACATGTATAAATTAGTTTGATGGTTTAACCAAGGATGAGGAACCTGCAACCACAAGGCCACATGTGGCCCTCTACCTCTCTAAGTACTGCCTTTTGACTGAATCCAAACTGAAGCCTCAAGACCACACGTAGCCCTCTAGGTCCTCAAGTGTGATCTTTTGAAGTACTTGAGGACCTAGAGGGCCATGTATGGCCTTGAGGTTGCAGGTTCCCCATCCTGGTTTAAACTGAACTAATAGTCTCAGTCAGTAAAGTAGTCAAATATCTGGTTTGATTGATAAATAAGATTTTAGAGTTGGAAGAGATCTTGGCAAGCATCTAATCCAACTTTCCAGCTTTTCAGAGGAGAAAACTGAGGCTTGAGATGGGAGGTGACATGAGTTAGTGACTTGCATGCTGTTACTTTGTGGCAGAACAAGGCTAGAACCAGGTTTTCTGGCTTTCTATTATGTGAAACTACCTCCCTCCTGCCCTTTGACTGAAATTTAATCTAAAATAGAAATAGGCATAAAAAAAGTGTAAAAATCAGTTATTGGTGTTACTACTGTAAGCTGCATCAACAAATCAGATTGTGATATGGCAAGTTTTTCCCTCCAGTATGTGATTTCTCTCGCTGTATCACGACGGGTTATTATCCTAACACTATACATTTTATTTCATCAGGATGTCAGCAGATTCTAAAATGACAGGAAGACTGTTTTGAAACATCCCTGTCATTGATATTTTGGCATAAGGGGGCAAAGCTAGGTTCATGTTGCAGTCTCTATTATGAGGCAAAATTTCTTTTTAAGCTTTTTCTGGGTGGTGGTGGTCAAAGTAGAGGTGCTGTCCTGTCTCATTGTTGTATGTTTCGGAGAGTTCTTGTTACCTCTCGAGCTGTCTAATAAACTGCTTAAGGACACTGACTGAGATAGCCTTTAATGTATATGGAGCTACTGAGGCAATAATCTTCGTCTTTATTAGATCACCACAGTGTAAACTCTCTTGTACCAGACTTCAGTAATGGATTCTAGCTATAAACTGGGAGTAGGTCTTCTTGTGACTCAGGAAGTGTAACTCCTGCAGTAGTCTCTCATTCCCTTTAATGTCTATCAGTCAGTCCATCACTCAACTAGTACCTTTGTGTTAAGTACCTTGGTGCCAAACACTGTGCTAAATGCAGAGGTTACAAACAAACACTCCCAAATAAGTAAATAACAGTTACGTCCTGCTTTCAAGGAGCTTCTTCTAATGAGGGAGACAAATAGCTAAGTTATTTCAGGACATATTAGGGGGTTATCTCAAAAGGAAAGCATTAAGGTTAAGGAGTATCCAGAAAGGCTTGTTGTAGAAAGTAGGAGTCTAGCTGAGACTTACAGGAAGCCAGGACACCAAGAGATGGATGAGAAGTGGAGAGCATCGCAGAGGTGGGAGACAGCCAATGAAGTTGTTGAGAAATGGCGTGTGGCATAGGCTAGTGTCATTGAATCAAAGAGTGCAAGAAAGACAACTTTCCTATTTCTCCCCTAAATTTCCCAACCTTCTAGGATCTCAGGTTCTTAATCTCAGTATTATCTTGGACTCTTCATTCTCCTTCACCCTACATATCTGTTGCCAAATACTGCTTTTCCTAACTTCTTGACGTCTTTCACATCTGACCCTTTGTTTCTACTCACAGTTCAGGCCCTCACCATCTCTCTCCTAGATTAATACAATATCTAGGAGTTCTGACAGTTTTCCTTGTCTCAGATCTGTCCCTACTCCATTCCATCTACACACTATGATCAAAGCAATTTTCCTTATGCAGAGATCTGATCAGGTGACTCCTCTACTCAACCATCTCCTGTGACTTCCTGTTGTATCTAGAGTAAACTATAAATTCCTCTGTTTAGCTTTTAAAGTCCTAAACAACCTGGCCCCAACCTATCTTTCCAGACTCATTGAACATCCTCTCTTGTACTTTGTGTTTAGACAAAATAGTATTCTCTCCTTTCCTCATTGATGGCATTCCCTCTCCCATTTCTACACCTTTCTACTGGTTGTCTCCCATGCCTGGAATGTACTCCTTTCTTGCCTCCACTTTACTCAGGTACCATTCTGTACATGAAATCTTTTCTAATGTCCATACTTTCCTAGTGCCCTCCCTCTGAGACTTCGTTGAATTTAATATATACATGCATTTACTAACTTTATATTTATGTCATGTGTTTTTATATATATTTATCTCTCCCATTAGAATATAAATTGATTAAGAGGAGAGATTATTTCATTCTTTCTATCTGTATCCCAGAACTTAACACAAAGTAAACACTTAATAATTACTTACTGATTGACTGAATACATCAACCAAGTCTACTGTACATGCAGTGTCTTTTAGAATGTAAATTCTTTTAGGACTGGGAAGAGTTTTGCCTTTTGTAATTTTTTTATCCCCAGTGATTTGCACGGTGCCCAACATGTCATGCTTAATACATGGTTCCTAACTGATGGATTGTCCCACATTCATGGTCCTTAATCATGAGAGGAGGGAGATTCATTCTCATATCTTTTCTTCTGGGTCAGATTTGATCATTAGAGAGTTCATTTTTAAATAACTTATTGCTATTCTTTCCATTTTCATTGAAGTTATTTTGCAAACGTTTTCTGGTGCTACATATTTCACTTTGCATTAGTTCACAGACATATTCTTATTTTTCCTGTATGCTTCATAGTCGATGTTTCTTTTAGGCTGATAATATTCCATTATATTCATATATGACAACTTGAGACATTTTCCAATTAGTGGCTACCAATATGTTTCTAGTTCTTTATTACTACAAAATGTATCCCTGTTGATGAATCAATGAACTCAGTAACCATGTAACAAGCATTTATTAAAGACTGACTATGTACTGAGCCACTGAGATGCTATCACTATTTGGAAGAATTTACATAAGATCTTTCTATCTTTGAATTCTTTGGGGTGGGATCTCTGGCTCAAAGAGTATGGAAATTTGAATCATTTTCTTGGATGGCAAATCATATCTTTTAAAGGTATTAGGGAGGTGAGGAAGTAAATGCGATCCTCCCTATATCCTTGATTTATTCTGGGGAGGAAAAATTAGCAACCATTGAGAGAAGTTGGATGATTGAAGCCAAATTACATACTGGGTTCAGCTAACCAGTGAGTCTTCTAATCTGAAGGGAAGTCAGTCACTGCCCTTGCTAAGGAAGGCCAGTGTTCCATTTACCTACACAAATAAACAATAAAATCAAATAAGCTTCAGAAAAAAAGGTTCTTTCCTAGTTCACTTGGCTCGAGGGAAGCATGAGCTTGACTTACGGTAAAGCTAAAAATAAAACTTTGAAAGAGCCCGTAATGCTTTTACCTTAAATGCACAAAAGTTTTTCTCTCTACCTGACTTGTGAACAATATAACGCACCACAAAAATATTGCTTGGCCCACTAATGGTCATAATTCTGAGAATGCCCCCGGGGGAAAGAGAGTTCCTGAGATTGTAGTCGATTATTTGAGACAGAGGTCTAAAGAAACTATTTTTATTTCCAGTGACTTTTTGTTCCTTAAATTGCCTTGTGGATTTTGGTACTCACCCATTTAGAGCGGATTTTTCTGCTCTCTGCTAGCCCTTGAAAGTTGCCTGAGCCTTAGTCTACACAGGAAGTCAAAAGATATGAGGTTGAGTAGCATCTTTTCTGGTTGGCTACATTTGACTTGGGGAGAGGAGTAAGGAGTCAGTAGCTTCAGCTGCTAGGCTCAGGTAGAGTAGACTAGGAATTTTATTTGACATTTGTTACTCAGACCTAGGAACATCAGACTGTTGAAGTAATTTAATAACAACAGCGGTAACTTGCATTTATATAGCACTTTATGGTTGGTAAAGTGCTTGACAAATATCATATTTGATCTTTACATCAACCCTGGGAGATAGGTGCTATAATCCCCATTTTATAGGTGAGGAAACTGAGGCAGAGATTAAATGACTCATTTCGCTAGTAACTGTCAGAGGCTAGATTTAAACTTAGGTCTTCCTGACTGCACTTCCAGTTCTCTACTCACTGTACCACTTTGCTGTCCAATCATGAGCAGGAATTCCCTCTACAACATATGATAAATAGTCTTTCAGCATCTATTTCAAAGTTTCCATTGATGAGTAAGCTCACTACCTCAGGGGTCATTTCACTCCATTGTAGACAGCTTCAATCATTAGGAAGACCCTCCTATTACGTGCAAAATCTGCCTTCCTGAAATTTCCACATATAGGTTCTAGTTCTGGCTTTCTGTCTTCTGGGGTCAAACAGAATGAGCTTTCTCTCTTCCCAATGACAGTAATTCAGATATTCAAAGAGAAGAATTAGGCTGCCTCTATCTGCAATTCAGGCACGATAATTTTTAGTTTTTTGCACAGATTCTCATGTGACCTGGATTGTTGCTGGAAGATACAACTTGGAAGAGGAGCAGGAGCCTTGAGTTCTAAGTATTCTTAAGCTATGTTTTAGATATCAGTGTTCTTGGTTAATCATACAAGAATGAGAAAATTGCTAATTACTAAAATTACCAATACCTTGAAGTCATTTAGTCTTCAGTCTCTGTTTTGTCACACCTGAGTGAGTGCTCAACACTACTTGCCCAGTTTGTGGATTAGATAAATTCCCCTGTTTTCCCACTCTTACCAGTTTAATGATTATATAAATACATATTATAATATATTGTGTAATTATAATATTATTATTATATATTATTATTTAATGTTTGTTGTATACTACCTGAGAATAGATAGGAGAAATATAAATGATGGAAATTCAGACAATTAAGTTGATTTTTTGTGGTTTTGATAAAAGATTGTGTAGGTAAGAGGCTGAAACTGTTAGATAAAATAAATTAGGAGATTTCATTTTTTGTTGCTCTTTCTGTCCTTCTATACAACTAATCGTGGCCAGTTTGTTTCTTATGTGACTAATTTTATGAAAACAAAAAATTTGTAATGAAGCATTTTGTACTTCTTGGAGAAGGAAATGAGAATGTAAACTGAAGGAGACTTTAGAGATGAGCTAGCCCAGCTCCATTATTTTCAGATGAGGAAACAGACCCAGAGATGGGAAGTCACTGACTTTAAGTCACCTGGGGCCAGGACTAAACCTTGATCTCCCAAATACCAATCTATTTCACCGCAGTGCCTCCTGAATAATTCCCATTGTTATAAGTGCTATATTATAATTGTTTTAATTCTATTATTTTGATTGCTGTTAAATACTTTAAAACGCAGGCAGGAAGAAGTTGCTTTTCCTGCAGGCTGTGCCCATCCCTGGCGTGCAAGCCTCATATGTGATGGCAGAGATGATTTGCATGTGAGCTGCTTGGAGGGTGATTTTTTTTTTTTTTTTAACAAATGAACTCAAAGAAAAGTTCTGTCCTGCTCTTGACTTTAACATCATGGGGATCCTGAGAAAAGTCTTAGGGTCTTCTTTCTTTTCTATTGCCCAATAGTCTCTTGGCACTTGCTTTGCATGAAAGGAGGGCAGTTATCCCTAGAACCAGCTGCAGAAAGGAGGTTCAAGGTCATAGGTTGTACTCTGTATCAGGGTGTTTTAGTAGTGGGAATCACCTGTAATATTCCTGAGCTGGCCCTGTGGGCCACAAAGAACAAAAACTAGGGAAGTAAGTTAAGTAGTGGTTTCTTGGGGGGAGGGTGGAGTAGACGTCTTCTGTAGATGATTTGGTCTGTTAGTTATTTGGGAAAAGGAAAGGGGTGGGGAAATGTAAATGCTCAATGTTTATGAAAATAAAAATTCCTTGTGGAAGAGTTTAGTGAAGGAATATGTATGATGAAAAAAGGGACAAAGAAAGAATTCCTTGCAGAAAAATGTTTGGAAGCACCTGGAGTAGAGTAAATCTATTTCAATGCTGCTTTCTTTTCAATACTGCAAGACTGTATGTATTAATCCTATTTCATAGTGGAAAAACTGAGACCTAGAAAGGTTAGGTGACTTTTCCATGGTTATATGGTTGAATAGTGTCAAGAGATGGGATTTAAACTCTAGCTTCTTAACTCTAAGTGTGTTGGACTTCTGTCTCACTTCATCATGCAGTCTTACCTCTTAAAAGAACTTAGCAGAGTGCCTGGCATATAGTAAGTATTTAATGAATGTTTATTGATTGATTGAGAAAACACAGCTATTATTGCTTCTGCCGGCATTCACTTTACCTGTCAGTGTTCAGGAACTCATCTTCCAAAATGTTGGTTTTTCACCCAGAGGCAGAAAGAATCATTAAAACTTTCTCATAAGAAGAGCCATCACAAAGTGAAATGGCTGTCTCAGGAAGCAGTAGGATTCTCCCAGGGCTGTGTTGGAACCAGTGAGAACCAAGTTCTCCAGTGATTGTTCAATTTTCAACGTGAAAATTTACACCTCAGAAACTGGCAAACTATATATCCATGCTTGCTGTATTGTTTGTTTATTGTTTAGACTTGAGAAAGTGATAGAGGAAAATATCAATATGTAGATAAAACTTAAAAGTGGGTCTTGTGTTGGTCTTTAAACATTTACCAGCCTATCCCTAGAACTGCTCCCTCTGAAGGGATTAAGTCAAAATATCACAGGTTCATAGATTTAGAGCTGAAAGGAAACTCAGAGGACATCTGGTCTAACTTTCTTATTTTACTTCTTATTTTAACTTTACTTTATTTTTATTTTAGACGAGGAAATGGAAGCCGAGAAAGTGATTTACTGAAATTCATACAGCTAATAAGACTAAGAGCTGAATCCAAATCTTCTGATTTTATGAATCCAGCTTGTTTTCCACTGCCTCTCATTACCTCCTAGGATATAAACTGAAACAGCCCATGTGAGAGACAATGCTTTGACTTTACAGTTACTATTAGTGCCGCACTGTAAAACTGCAGCTAATTGGCTGACTGATTCCTTGTCTGCCACGGTTGTACTCTATCCAGGAATGACAGTGATGTAAAAAAGGGCGCCTCCCGACCATCTCACTTTAAAAAAAATATGTATCTCACAATTAACAAGACTTTACTTTCTCTCCCTCCCATCTCTTTCTCTTGTGTCCTTCCTACTCTCCAAAAAAGAGAAACAAGAAATTTCTGGATGGTATCTCACCCTAAATCAGAAGTTACCAGAAACTTAACCCTTCCATTCTCCTCATGCCTGTGATTGAAGCCATGAGTGATCTGAACTGATATTCAGCACTGATGTTAGCACCTCACACTTAATTACTCTTACAAGTAATCTTTTACTCCTTTACTATGAGCCACAGTGTCTGATGTTACTCTTTGGGTGTAGGTACCCATGTTATGAGCCATGAATAGAAGGGGATGTCTTAAGAGTTTATGTAGCTTTATCCTACTTCTTCTTAACAGCATTTGTTTCCCTGTGGAGAAACAACTACCCACTACTTCAGATCTATTAGGATTAGGAGACCTTAAGAAGACCTTTAGGGTCAGAGGTTGCATTCTTCCTCAGAGTGTTTAAATCACACTGTGTGATTGAAGTGATAAAGACTCATGTTCAAATCCTGCCTCAGGTTCTTCCTAGCTGTGTGACCTTGTGCAAGTCATTCACTCTTTTTATGCCTCAGTTTCTTTATCTGCAAAATGAAGGGATGCTTGTGTGGGCAATGGTCTCTAAGGTACCATCCAGGTCAAAATCTAGGCTCCTGCGAATTTATTCTCAGCATCATAGTTCCCTCTCTGATAAGGAACCCATCTACATTATGAATCATAGAAGGTTATCTCTGGAAGAGGGCTTAGAAATCCTATAGTTCAACTTGGGTTACTTTTGAGGAAATGGTTGTTTGCATGTTGTCTCTACCATTAGGCCATGAGCTCCTCACCTTGAGAGCAGGGACTGTCTTTTGCTTTCCTTTGTATTCCCAGCTTTTGATAGAATGCTTGGCACACAGTAAGTACTTAATAAATGTTTTATTGCCTGACTGACTGAGGACCAGAAAGGTTGCACACAGTCACTCAGAAAGTTCTTGGTAGATCTTGGACTTGAAACTAGGCCTCTGGGCTCCCAGGTGACTGTTTTTCACTCTACTGCCCTGCCTCCCTTTTTTTCTGTAAAATGAAAAGATGCATTCCAAGTGCAGTGCCCTAGAAAGAGTGTTGAATTTGGGAGTCAAAGGGCTGGAATTCACACTCTGATGCTGGCATGATCTGGAACAAATCACTAACCCTCTCTGGGCCTCATTGCCTTCAGCTGTAAAATGAAAGGCTTGGACCTCTGAGAGACCCCTGAAGCCCTTTCCAGCTCTAAATCTATGATCCTATCATCTTTGACACAGATCACAATTTTAATAGCTGATCTCATGGGTTGATCTGCTCCCTGTACCTTCTGCCCTCCCCCATTATCAGTCGGTGACCAGCTCCTTGGTCATGAGTCCCTTTGGGTTTAAAGGCTGGTCTTCAGATGGCAGCCAATAGGTCACCACTGGCTGATCTGCTAACACATGCTTTGGTGGCATAATCTTTAAGAATGCCATGCATAACCAGGGATGGGAAGAAAACTTCAGTAGAGGATTTTAAAAAGTAATTAACAGTAATATTTTGATACCTCCCCATCTCTACTGCTGCTAGCTTTCAATAAAGTAGCAGCCATAATATTATTCAGTCACATTAGACTGTGAGTGCTTTGGGATCTGCAACTGCTTTTGCCTCTCTTTATGTCCCTAGTGGTTAGCACAATGCCTGGCACACAGAAAGCACTTAACAGAGGCTTGTTGACAAGGACCATTATGATATATAACATTAGATATGCTAACATAATAAATATTACATTTATGTATTTAAATATACAATGTATTGTACAAGTCTAATATTAATATATGCTGCAGTAGATATGTTGCTACATGCTCTATTGTTGTTTGGATCTTCATTATTTGTTTTGGCCTTTTACTGGACCTGTGGTTTCTTTGGCTAAGGAAACTCTTTAATTCACTGGGCACCTGTATTACATTTATAGTTTTAGGGAATTGCTTGGGCCCTATGATATTAAGTGACTTATTTAGGGTCATACAGTCAGGATATCAGAGGTAGAACAAGAACCCAGGTCTTCCTGATTTCTAAGATGGTCTCTTTACTATGTCACACTTCTCCCATCCTTTTCCCTCCCATGCCATCCCATCCCACTCCATCCTATTCTATCCCATCCTTTCCCATCTCATCCCATCCTATCCTATCCATCATAAATAATGTATTGACAACTGTAATGTATTAAAAACAAAAAAAGGGGAAATCATGTGGAAACAGGTACAATATTCACACAAGGTGAAAAGTAATAAAGGAGGTGAAGTCTAGGTCTGTCTATGTTCGTATTAAGGAAATGAAGGGTTTTTTTCTAGGCCTCAAAGTCAACCCTATGGCACCCAATGGAAATCTAGTTTTCATTATAACTGTACAAATACAAGATGCCAATTTGGCAGGATCTCCTCTATGCAAAACTTAGTTGGCCTCCCACACTTAGACCAAGAGGAAACAGCCATTTTTCTCAAGAATCTGAACTTGTGGCCACACAGTCATCACTAACTCTTAGAAGTCCTTTTCCCCTTCCACCCACACTGGGAATCAAGAGCTGGCCCGATTTATAACTCCTCCCACCCACCCTTGCTCACCTTCCCTTTTCAGAGTACCATCTGAAGCAGTGCCAAGGTGGGGAAGCCTTGTTTGGTGCCAAAGAATGTGTGCAAGCACTTGGCGTGTGCTCATGTACACACAGCTGGAGCATGTGTGTACATATGTGCATAAGAACCCAGGCAGGGTTAGAGAGAGTAATTCATAAATATTCATTTAGCCCCTTTTCCTCCCCTCCTGGAATCTGGGAAGTAAGTCCACTTGAATTGGGTGGATGATTTTATCGTTACCATTTCCTATACTTGCCAACAGTGAGGAGGCAAAATTTGAATGCTCTGGACAGGGTGTCCCTTTATGAGCTGTGAGAGCTCCAAAGTAGTGGCTAATCTATAGGAGTCTGGGTTTGAGAGCTGTGCAAGTTAGTGGCTGCATAGTTCAGGAGGTCCATGCATACTCTCTCCCATCTTCACTTTGCATTACCTGCTAAAGGATGTTTAGAGAGGACAGTCTTTCTTTGGGGCAGCAGTGAAAGACTGGGACTTGTTCCCTTGAATTCAGAGCTTGGGTCCAGTCAGGTCGATGAGAAATATTGAAATAGATCACTTCCTTTTCTGCAGGCATCTTCTCAAGAAGGATTAAAATCATCCTACTAATAAGAACTAGCATTCATATGTCACTGTAAGGTTTGCCAAGCATTTAAGAAATATCTCATTCAAGCCTCACAACCACTCTGGGAGGCTGCTGTTATTTATCATAACCCCCATTTTACAGATGAGCAAATCAAGGCTAAGAGAAATTGAATGATTTACCTAGACTTGGAAAGATCCATCATTTCCTTATAATGGACACTTCCTTCACAGATTCAGATCTCAGGCCTTTTGTGTCTTCCCTACCTGTGTGAATGTTGTACTTGTTTCCCCATGTGCTTTTTTCCCTTTTTCCTTAATATGTTAGGATTACCAGTATACCATTTGAGTTGCCCATATAGTGATGGTGCCAGGGTCAATCACAGGTTTCAATTCAGGTCTTCCTTATTCCAGGTCAAACACTCTAAACACAAACCACTTTGTTGCCTCACCAGAACCGATGGATGGAAGCGAAGGGGAGGCAGATTTCAGCTCAGGTCAGTTTTCTAAGTTATCCAAAACTGAGACAGGCTGTGTTGTAATTTCTCTCTCTCTCTTCCCTTTTCCCCCCTCCCCCAGACCAAGACTGACTAGCCACCTCTTAGGGATGTTACAGAGAGAATTTCTGCATATATGAGAAGCTAGGCTACATGCCTTCTAAGGTCCCTTCTATGGCTCTATAACACTTAAGGTATTACAGCATGCTAATGGCTTAAGGTCTCCTGGTGGGTTGATACTTGCATATACTAGTCAAATCACACCCTATAGAGAAGTACCTATAGGTGGAACTAGCTTAGCACAGTGCTTAGCACAGTGCCTAGCACATAGTAGGTACTTAATAAATGCTTACTGATTGATTGTACTTGTTTTTTTGTTGGATGAAGCTGGATTGTCCTTAACTACACTGACCCCAGCACAGGCTGGCACTCTGCAGCCAAACAGAAGTTGGCACCTTGCAGGTGGGTATAATGGGAAAGTGAATTGATTTGGAGTCAGAAAACCTGGGTTGGAATTCAGGATCTGTTGTTTATAGACTGTTTGACCCTGAGTAAATTGCTTAACCTCATAAGCCTTCGTTTGCACAGCAATAAAATGTTGAGGTAGGGCTTGATGATCTCCAAAGATCCTTGTGGTTCTGTATGATTTCCTGCCTGTCCCTGTCCTTCATGGTATCTGTCACACCATGCTGGCTGAAGTGACAGAAGGCTGTAGGTGTGTTCCAGGTAGGAAGGATGTGTCACACACAAGATGCTGCCACCAAAGAGGCATTGGGGCCAAAGCTCTAAGCACTGGATAGAGTCCCAGGCCAGAAGTTAGCAAGGCTCTTCTTTCTAGGATCAAATCTGGCTTCAGACACTAACTAGTTGTATGACCCTGGGCAAGTCGCTTAGCCCTGTTTGCCTTAGTTTCCTCATCTATAAAATGACCTAGAGAAGAAAACTGCAAACCACTCCAGTATCTTCACCAGGAAAGTTACAAATGAAGTCACAGAGTTGGACATGTTAGTCAACAACCCACAAGATAATGTGGAGCAGGGGCTGAGGACTGGGTGGGCCAGTAGCTACATGTTCCTTCCAAAGGATGCATAATTGCTGGGAGCAGCACTTTATTCCATCTACCACACGTTTGTGGATTACCCATATATCTTGGCAGAAGTTCTGGGGGTAGCTTGATTATTCACCTTTCCAGGAACTGAGCAGCTGGGATACCAGTTGCTAAGGATCAGCTCAGAGGGGAACTGAGATGAAGATCAGTATTATTCCCTTTGGCCTTTTCATCTGCCAAAGAACAGAAAAGTAAACCCCCCAAATCCTTTAGCTGATTTAGCTAGCTGCCTATTAGACTAAGAAAGGAAGAAACGTATCTCACAGTCACAGAACCCTTTATTTATTATGTTAATTAAGGCAAATGCCTACGTAGCAAGGAGGAGTAGTGTATAAAATACTGGCCTTGGAGTTGGCAAGACCTGTGCTCGAAACTGGCTTTAAACATTTACTAATTTTGTCACCTCGGGCAAGTCACTTAACTCCTTTGAGTAGTCTTTATTTATTCATCTGTAAAATGGGGATGAAAATATCTGCAGCACTTAGCTCAAAGGTTGGCGGTGAGTATGAAATGAGATGATGCATGCAAAGCATTTTGCTAACATTAAAGTATCATATAAAGATAGTTGGTACAGGAGAAAAAAAACCAAAAAACTTTGACTTGGAAAGATCCATCATTTCCTTATTATGGATACTTCCTTCACAGATTCAGACCTCAGGCCTTTTGGGTCTTCCCTACCTGTGTGAATGTTGTACTTGTTTCCCCATGTGCTTTTTCCCCTTTTTTCTTAATATTTTAGGATTACCAGTATACCAGTGTGCTAACCAGACAGAGCAGGGATTCTAAACTTGGGGTCTACACACACAAACACACACACACACACACACATTTAATAGAATTGATTTGTTTTGTAACCCTGATTTATTTAATGCAATGCATTTAAAAACACGATTTCGAGTAGGAGTCCAGAATCTTCGCCCGACTGAAAGAACCCTTGATAACAGTGTGTTGGCCCTTCTTTGGATAACACGTCTACAGAACTGAATGCTTTTTGGATCGATCAGCTGTTCTAGCTGTTTAGGTCACAAGGCAGAGATCAGGGTGCGAGTCATGTCTGTTCCCTATGTGTGTGCATCTGGCTACATGACCCAGAAACTAAGCCCCCAAACCACCTTGGAGCTTCAGGCGAGTTGTACTGGCTCCGTTTCACGACAGGAGCTGGGGGTAGTCAGCGGCATTCACCTGTAGGCTTGTGTTATGGTTCATGATTGCAGTCCTGAGGGTTTCTAGTACTTAGCAGGCCAAGGCTGCCAGTCTGCTGGGACTGTTCCCATTTGGCTGGTGGGATCAAGCATGTCTCTTGGCTTTCACTCCTCTGTTAATTACTGGTAAAGTTGAATACTGTAAATACCATTAATGACAGTGAGTTAATTTCTCTCTCCTGTTTCATTTAATGTTGTATCCAAGCTCGGTGGAATGTTTACTAACGCAGGATAGTTAGGGATGTAAATAAATGAATTTAGCTCCTTAAAGAGCTCTGAAGTTGGAATTAAGGTGAGTGGAATTAATCATGCTTGGAGTAATTAAATTACCTGCTAATCTTAGTGGAGCTATGCTAGAGGAGTTCTGACATTATTCTTCCCTTGGTTTACTGTATTAATTTAGGATCTTTACTAGGAATCTTTCTTCCTTGAATGCCCCAGGTTCAATTTTTAAATTGATAACACACTTGGACAACTCAGCACCTAGAATGAATAGTATAGTAAACTAGCTAGAACTCTGGACTTGGAATAAGGAGAAACCTGGGTTTGAATCACTTCTTTTACACTGACAAATAGATCAGGAAGCAAAGTGGTTCAGTGGGCCTGGAGTCAGGAAGACCTGAGTTCAAATCCAGCCTCAGACACTTCATAGCTGTGTGACTCTGGGCAAGTCACTTAACCCTGTTTGCCTCAGTTTCCTCATCTGTAAAATGAGCGGGAGAAGGAAGTGACAAACCACTCCAGTTTCTTTGCCAAGAAAGCCCTAAATGGAGTCAAGAAGAATTGGACACAACTGAAATGTCTGAACAAGGAAATAACAAATGTACCATGTCCTTTCTTTAGCCTCAGTTTCCTTACCTATAAAATGGAAATAAAAATATAGGACCTGCCTCACAGGGTTTCTGTATGGCACACAAAAAAGTCAACTTTAACAGGCTATATGTATCAGTTATTATTAATTACCACTATTATTTTTGTTTTTATTCCTGCAAGGTTATGATAAATCCCAGAAATTGCCTTCTCTCTCCTACTTGCCAAGCTCCCTTTCTTTTGAGATAATGTATGTATCTACTAAAGGCTTTTCTTTCTGTTTCTGAAAGACTAAGATGTACTTTGACCTGAGATGTGTAAAACCTGAATTATATTTTCTTAACAAGCTCTCATTTCCCATCCATATACTGCTGCAACTCTCTTCTGTGTTGGAGGGGCCTCACCCCTTCCTTGACAATCCATGTTTTCCATTTTGAGATTTCCTGTGAGATCTAAAGGGCAAAGATCTTGAAAATATCAGCCCTGAGCTGGGATTCCGTGTGCAGAAAGCTGAGACTGTTTCTGCTTCTCTGTTTATGTACTACCCTTATCAAGGGAACCCAAGTCCCAAGTTCAGCGTCTTTTGCTTCCTACTGATTTGCCAGGCTAAAGTCCTGCCTTTTCATGCTTGGAGCTGGGCAGTGCTAGAGCCAGCAGGGTCATTTTACGTCTGTGAATGCATGGCCATTTTATTATATCATGGCAATTTACAATAGCCAGGCAGACTTCTGTCTTCAGGGTGTTTCCTCTCCTTACCTCCTACCCACTTTCTCCACCCACTCTGCTGAGTACTTATCTCATTTTCCACCTGGCATGTGCAGTCCAGTGTGCCTGTGTGGGTGGATGTTGGCGAAAGAGATGGGGTACATAGAGATGAAGGGGGAATGCCAATGGTATAGCCAGCCTTGTTGAAAAGCCTGAAATCTTAACTCAGAGCTGAGCTATCTACCCATGTATGTATGAGTGCAGCTTACCTAGACCATTGATCTGGAGCTGAAATTTGTCTAGGTCAGCCCCCTTATTTTATATATGCCTGAGGTTACACCATTAATAAACCATAGAGTCATAGGTAACAGACAAAAAGTTTAGAAGGAACCTAGTTCAGTCCTTCTATTTTACTGCAGAGGAGCTGAGACCTAGAGAAGTAAATGACTTGCCCAAGGTCACAGAGCTAATAAGTATCACAAGGAAGAATTTGAAACTAGATTCTCCAACTTCCAATCAAGGTTTCTCTTCACTGTACTAGTCGGAGACAGGATTTGAACCCAGGACCACTGGCTCCACATCCATGGCTTCATGGCTCCTCCCTTGATAGATGTTCTATAGGTGTTATTGCCCCATTATTGATAGAACAATCTGATTGAATGAAATGTTAGATCTAATGTCTAATAGCTTTTTTTGTTTTTCAGGGACAGAGAGACTGCTTAAGAAATGTATTGATCCCGTATTAGAATATTTTTCTGTTTTGCCAGCACAGGCCTGGAACATAGTAAATGCTTCAGAGATGTATGTTTCCCCCCTTTCTCTAATATTCTGTAACAGTCCTCCTGTACTAGCTACCAGGGTAGGGAGAGAGCTTGCCTTGAAAGCCAGGAAGACCTGCCTCTTCTTTATGCTGTCTATGTGACTATTTGACCTCTAAAAGCAACAAGTTAGTTAACCTCTAAGACTCTAACTTGCAGAGATGATGTGATTTGCATTCATAAATGGAGTTTTTTCCCATAGGAGTTCCCTAAAGTTAATCAATCAAACAAACAACATTTGTTAAGTGCCTACTATGTGCCAGACACTGGATAACAAAGGATACAAAAAGAGACAAAAGCCTGCCCCCAAGGTGTTTACCAATAAAATCATCAGTCTATCCCTAGACAAAAGGACATCATACATATACATTACATATGTGTGTATATATATATATACATATATATATATACACACACACACACACACATGTTATCACTATATGTAGAGATTATACTGTATATGTAAACACACAGACCTTTCATTCATATATATCCTTCATATACATTCATATACACACATCTAATTCTGGAATTCCCAATTTAGATTCATTTTCAAGGTTTGGATTGAGAAAAAGATGGTGCACCAATCAAATCCCAATCTCTCAAGGTCTTTGTACTCATTTCTAAATGAGGGTGTGGGCCTGTATGCCCTCTAGGATCCTTTCAGCTACCAGTGCTGTAACCTTTCAGTCATAATCCTATCACCTGTGATTGATTGAATCTCCGGAAATTAACACTGATTCTTTTGTCTCTAAGACCCAGGCATTTAAGCCAAAGGACCAGAAGAAAAAAGGGTGGATGGGATGGGGAGTGGTAATCTAATACCTGCTACTCTAGATTTAGGTGTCTTACTGGATAGAGTGGCAGGAAGACTCAGTCTTCCTGAGTTCAAATCTGGCCTCAGATGCTTACTAGCCGAGTGGCCTTGGATAAGTCACTTAACCTTGTTTGCCCCAGATTCCTCCTCTGTAAAATGAGCTGGAGAAGAGAACGGCAAAATCCTCTAGTATCTTTGCCAAGAGGTCCCCAAGTGGGGTCACAGAGAGTAAGAGACTACTGAAACAACAATAAGCAAGGGAGCTTAGTCAAGCAAACAACTGGACTTGGGGCTAGAACACCTGGGTTTCAATCCTAACTTGGCCATTTTCAAGCTGTAAGACCTAAGGCAAGTTAGTGCTAAAACACTCGGAGCCTTATTTCCTCAAACTGTCAGCAAGGATGATAAGACTTATCCAGGCAACCTCGGGGCTGCTGTGAAGGGCAAATGAGATGATGCCTGCGAGAAATGAATTCTGACTGTAGCATGCTGTATACTTCAGTTCTTAAAGGATTTGTGAATTCATTGGTATAGGTGTATCTTCCATTTCTGGTAATGGCAACCATGGTCTTTGCGGGTTGTCGTAGCTCAAAAATTCATTACCCTTTATTCTGCCTTGTGATGTTTCTTCCTGGACTCAGGTGACATACCCCAGTCCATTGCTGGTTTGTACTTTGAGCCATCCTAGATCACCAGGATTGCCAGAGACTGGGTTATACTGGCATATGCCATTTCTTCTCTTTGGTGAGGCATCAGAGGAAGACTTTAATGGATATGAATGCACATAAAAGTGTTATCATTTCCTCATAGAATTTCACACTAGCATCATTTCTCCCTCTCCCTTATTTGTTCCTTCATTTCCTCCCTTCATCTTCCTTCTTCATCCCCTTTCTTCCTTTCTCCCTTCCCTTTTCTTTACTCCCCTCCTTTCTCCCTCCTCTTCTTTCCTTCCTTCTTCATTTCTTCTTCCCTTCTTCCTTCCTTCCTTCCTTCCTCTCTTTCTTCCTCACTTGTATGAAAGAAGAAAAAGGCGAAGGAGAAAAGATCAGGCTAAGAGGAATCAGGCTGAGAAGATAAACCTGCACTTCCATGTGCTTTTCTGTCCCAGTGAGTGAGGTAAAGGACACTGTTAGTTAGTGTGGCAAAGACATTTAGTATCTTTGTAGAGGCAGTGTGGAACCCTGAGAAGTCTGGACCTGGAGTCAGGAGGAGCCCCAGGGTTTGACTTCTGCCTCTGACACTCTGATGTGTGATGATAGACACTTAACTTGGAGCCTCAGTTTTTTCATCTGTAATGAGAGAATCATAATGCCTGGAATGCCTATCTTATAACATTACCGGAAGGTAGTATATGGCATGGACATTGTAAATCCTAAATTGCTAACCAAGTATCAACTGTTATTTTCTTCTTTTTTCTTATGCCTTGAATCAACCCTGGAAGTTGGCCACAGAATAGATAGAACCTTAGTGTTTGACATAATGCAGATGTTCTTTTAGTTAGAAAGAACGGGATAGAGGTGGCATACATTTCTTTCTACTGGCCTTACATATCTGGTGATCTGGGGGAAAAGAAAAAGAAGGAAAAACAGGCAGAAGGCAGGGCAAGAAGGTTGGAGTCATGCTTCTCAACAAATGAAAGTCTATCAACTAAAGTTTATGATAAGGTAATCATGTTTCTGAGTCATTTTCATGAATCTACATCCATAAACCTCCCTCATTAAGTGGTAAGCATTCTTGTTTTATCTTAATTCATTTTTTATATGTTTGTGGATTCCTGTGTTTATCGCTATTTCCTTGGGTCCATATGCTAGATGGCAGAGCATGGCAAAGCACTGATAACTTTTTGCCTCCAGACTGTTTCACCATGTTTTCTTAGTGTGTGTGTGTGTGTGTGTGTGTGCGTGCGCATGTGTGTGTATGTAGGGTGTGGATTGGGGAAAAGGGTAGCCTTGTGGTTAGTGCTACTTCTCTTGGTCTGTCATAAAAAGTTTTGTCTAACAATGCCTTTCTCGGTAAAAATAATTTTTTAAAAATATTAATAATTTGTAAATTCTTTAAGGTAATGCTTATTCCCCCTCTTCCTCCTCCCACAACCAATCCTATGAGACAGGTAGTACAAATATTACTACAACCATTGTACAGATAACAAAACAGGCTCAGAGGAGTTGTGACAAGTTAAATGACCAAAGTTAAATGACAAGCAAAGGCTAGGATCCACATTGTCTGACTCTTAACTCTAGGGCTCTATTTATAGTAATGGATTATCTCTCCGAAGGACAAAGTTTAGCTCTCATGGATTTAAAAGTTTCCTTTACTTGTAGATGAGATTGTTCCCTTGCTCCATAGGTCATGTAATTTTGTTTATTTCTTTTGCCCGTTTCCTCCCTAGACCTGAAATGCATTCATTCCTCTTACCTCTGAGAAGTCCCTTTTTCCTTCAAAATTAGTTCAAGCTCCATTTAATAAAAATATGAACTCTTTCCTTGTCCTTGCCAGTCCTTCTCTAAATTACCTTGTATTTATTTTACATATACGTTCTATACATACAACAAACAGCAAAAATATACTTACATAAATGTTGATTTCCCTATGGAATTTAAGTTCCATGAGGGCAGACACTCAAATCTTTCTCTTTTTATTACCAGAACTAAGCTTAATGACTGGTACATAATGGCACTAATAAATGCCTACTTGCTCGCTCATATTTTCCATGAATTATAGCTATATAATGGAAAAGAGTGATGTGAAAACTGGGCATTTGAACTAGGGAGCATCGTGAGGGAGGCTCTGTAGTTCCACAGTTTTACTCCCTGTCGGTTTCTCCTTGTTGATGGCTTGTGTCATCAAGGGGCATCTTGTGCCCTAAAAGTGCTATAAAAGATTGCCAAGGTGGTGTATGATGCAATGGAGAGCCAGTCATGTAGCAAGGCACATATAACACATGGCCAGTCTACTGGTTACACTGGTATCCATAAAAGAGAACCAGAAGAACTCTCAGCATGTTGGGATATCTCCTGATCTTTCTGTAAAGTATTTTCTTGGAGAAGTCATGGATTCAGCTGTCTCTCTATTTAGATTGTTCTCAGATCTATTTACCCATGCCTGATGTCTCCCGATCTCTAGTTTCTCATCTTCAATTGCCTACTATACAAACTTTACATCTCCTCTTAAACTCATTATGTCCAAAACTTAGTCTTTCCTCTAGAATGCTCTGCTCTTGCCAACTTTCCTTTTTCTATCAAGCATACCTTACCATTGTCTCAGTCATCTAAGTTTTCTGTCTTCCATGACTCCACACAACTCCCGCATCCAATCTATTGTCAGTTCTTATCTATTTTACTTCCACAAGACCCCTTGCATATGCTTCCTTTCCTCCTCTGATCTGATGCCACTCTAATTCAGGTTCTTCTCAACTCATATTTGGGCTGCTGGCCTTCTGGATGGCCACCTTGCCTCAAGTCTTTCCCTACTCAGGTCTACCTTCCACTCAATTTTTCAAACTGATCTTCCTAAAATGCAGGTTTGACCATGTCACCTCTCCCCCATTTAATTAGCTCCATGGCTCCCTATCCCATCAGGATCAAATACATCTCTGGTTTTAAAAGGCCTTTATAACCTGGTCCTTCCTACCTTTCCAGTATTCTTATAACTTCTTTCCCCATGTGATCCAGTGACTGACCTCCTTACTTCTCCTTGCACAACACACTCCATCTCCTGATGCTATGGATTTTCACTGGTTGTCCTTCATGCCTAGAATTCTCTCCCTCCTCACTTCTCCCTTCTGCTTTCCTCCTTACCTCAGCTAAAATCCTACCTTCTGCAAGAAACCTTTCAGAGTTCTCCTTAATGTTAATTCCTTTCCTTTTAGAACACACACACACACACACACACACACACACACATATGCATGCATATTCATTCAGGCATATAGATATGTATTATATATACATAGATATGTATGTATATAAACACATATATCTTCTTTTTACATAGCTGTTTATATTTTGTGTACCCTGCTTAGATTTTGAACTTGAGGACAGGGGTTTGTTTCTGCCGGTCTTTGTATCCTTAGTGCTTAGTACAGCATCTGGCACATAGTGGGTGCTTAATACTTTTTGACTCACTCTCTATGGACCTCAGTTTCCTCATTTGTACAATGAAAAGATTGGACTAGATGAATTCTAAAGTCTCTTCCTCCTTAAATCTGTGGCTATGAGTTCATTCAATTCTGTTAAGATAGGTAGGGCAGAAATTATTAGCCCGCATTTGCAAAGAGAGTAAATATTACACCGGAATTTAATGTTAGATGAAGCTAAAGCTTTTCCAGCTGACATCTAGATGATTGTTCTTCCAGACTATGCTAACTAAGATTTTGGGACATTTTTGTTTTCTTGTGTGTTAAGAATTATTTCGAAAAATACTTGGTAACATTCTTGAAACATTTAAAATATGTGTTTAATATTCATGAAAGTCATTGGACTACCAGATGTGCAGTCCAGAGTTTATTTACTCTCTCATTTAGGACTAATGCAAGCAATAACATTGAAGGCAGCATTATTTTTCCTGTACTTTGGCCAGACTTGGAATACACTGAACTGCTGGCCTCTCTTGGGCTTACTCTGAATATATATCAATACATGAGTTAAATCATTCAATTGACAAGCATATATTGAATATCTGCTATGTGAAGGGTATTTGGTTAGCCTCTAGGGATACAAAAATGCATGAGACATAATTTTTCTTTCCTGTAAGAAATTTATCATCTTATTGGGGAGACAGAACATAGTCCTACATGTACCTGTAAGGGCTACAGATGCTATTACATAAAAGAGAGAATGATCAGAAATCCATAATTTAGGCTCCGGATCATATTCCAATTAGTAAGATCAATTATTTGTTTTGAGGAACTTTATTTTCAACTCTTTGTCATTAATAAGTAGGAATAAATGAAACTCTTTTGGAGTTTTTACTGTTCCCTAGTCTCTATTGAATTTTTTGTTTTGATGCTTGTATTCACGGTACAGTATCTCATTTAAATAATAATAGCTGACATTTATATGGTACCTTCTATGTGCCAGGCACTTTGCTAAGCACTTTACAAATATTTTCTTACTTGATCTTCACAACCACCCTGTGAGATTGGTGTTGTTATCTCCATTTTACAGTTGAGGAGACTGAAGCAAACAGAGATAAGCAACTTGACCAGGGTCAGGTAGCCTATTAAACTTCTAGCAGCCTACAAGATGTCGACAAATTTATTCCAAGTATGCACAATATTTATTAAATATCTACTATAATCAATGTATTCTCAAGAAAAATTTATTAAATGAGCAATCACAAAATGATTTACTTCTTCTTGAAGCTTATTTAAGTTGAACGTAGGATTCATTTATCCAGGGAACAGAACTTGTCTGGAGATTTTCCTAGGGTACTTGTCCATAGACCAGTGGGGACCAATATCAAGGACCATCTCCTAGGGGAACCTGGGATTGTGGAGTCTGCAAAACTCCAGCATCCTTGATCACTATCCCTCCCTTTTCCTTCTCAATAGGGAAGCAGACGGTTCCCTTATGGATTCTTAGTACAATCTACTTCAACCCATTTTAATTCCCTATTCCTATTAAGGTGTAGGTGATTGATGACATAATATTACCTATAATATTATCAGTAAACATAATATATAGTATTACATAATATATAAAACTTGTTTGGGTCATGACAGCCACCTTGGCTGTAGCCTATTGGGGGCTACAAGCCCATAGTACCAGTGTCACAAAGTTCTGAACTTCAAGTGCCAGGGAAAATAGTGCTGCAAGACCTTTCACTGCCTGTTCTAGTCCAGAGAACTGAGAAATAGGATACAAAGCACGTGGGGAGCTGTGTAGCACTCCACCAAGCCTGAGGGAGAGAGCACAAGGTACAGCTGAGCCTAGAACAGACAACTCAAAAGTCATTTGTGGCAGAGAGCTAGGCTGGTAAACTATGAATTGATTGCTCAGTGTGGGAAGAGACCAAGATGCTTTGAGATCTAGCTCCTAAGGAAACCACAATCAGAAGGGAAGAAGTCAGAAAGTGTGTGATAGGGAAACTGGAGTTGGAAAGGAGAGAGGGAGGTTAAAATTACCAAAGATTTCAGGAAGAGGAAATTTCAAAGACTTTGAATATAAACAGATAAATCAGCAGAAAAAACCCCAATAATTACAGGGATAAATATGACCTCTAGGTATGTTTATTATGCAAGTAAAACTTACTGATCCTGAAGGCAGGATGAATGGAAATAACATAAGTATCATAGATCTTCCAGAAGAATATAACAAGACAAAAAACCTTAACACTATAATTCAGGAAATAATAGAAGAGAACTGCCCTGAACTTCTGAAATAGAAATAAAATTCCAATTAAGAGATTCCCCAGATCACTTCTAGATTTAAAAAAATACAAACTTAAGACTGCAAAGTACAAACCAAACAGTGGTGAAATTTAACAATTCATTTCCAAAACAATGAGTTCTACAAGCCATTAGGAGAAAAACCTTCAGATATAAAGGAAAATACATTCAAACAATGCAAGACTATTCTGGACTCACTAGAAAACATAGGATGGAAAGGAATCATGAAAGCAATGGACCTCAGGACGTAGGCCAGGGTAATCTACCTTGCAGATGTGAGCTTAACCATACAGGAAAAAAGATGGACGTTCAATAATAAAGAATAGTTTGAAACATTTTTAGAAAGAAAACTAGAATTAAAGAAATTATTTGCTTTTCAAATACTCTAAGTAATAGAAATATAAGAAGAGTGAATAAATGTAACAGGCTAAGACAGTAATAGCAACAGAGTGACAAGAGAAAGACTAGTAAGAGATAGCTTTCTAAATATACACAATAAGATAGGAGTGAAGGTAGACATCTGGTAGAAGTAACAGTGAAAAGGCAGACAGAAACATGGACAGAACCTGATGACACCCTGACTACAGGTGAATCAATGCTCCTTTTTTTGTTTGGTAGGACAACATTACAACGTAGGATGGTACGTAAAAGTAAGGAAGGGACCAGGAACATAGGGGGCTGATGCACCTGGGATAAATTCAGGGCTAGCCATGAGAGGAATGTGATCTCTATTGTCTCAGAAAAAAGACAGGAGAGTGAGCATGGAGGAAGAGGAAATGATTGAAAAGGGTGAGAGAAAGGCAAGAAACCTTACTTTGGAGGTGGGAGAGAGTTTTACTGATAAATGTACCTAGGAGTCAAGAGAGATGGTTAATAAAGGGTGATGGGGAACTTACAGTGGATGAGGCTTAAACCATTTAATGCTTGAAAAGTCTGCTTGTCTACAATGGTTGGGGAGGCGTGGCTGGGGGTGAGTGGGAGTGGTTGACCCCTAGAGACAACTGGAACCTAGAGGAGAGAGCATGGACACAGAGAGATTTTGAGACAAATACACAAAGGAAAGTATAGGTCAATGGTGAGCTGAATAAGGAGGTGGTGGGGGAGGGACTTTACCTGTCCTCTTTGACACCTGAAGTCATTGGCATTGTTCTTAGAGTTAAGCACAATGGAAAAGGGAAACCCTACAAGGCAATGGTAGAAAACTCCTTGAAGGGGGAGCCTAGAATGGATATTCTGAAAGTTTTCAGAAAAAAGAGAGAGACCAGATAATTACAAGGGTCATGAATCAGGAATTGATGTCTAGAGTACACAGAAAGAGAAGATGCGTAATGAAGAGAGTGAGAAAAATGCTTCTGGAAAGGGGCACAAAAAATGAAAAACTCTAACAAATAGAACTAGTGAAAGGAAGGAGAGGAAGGGGGAATCTACTTGACTAACTGAGGGAGAAAAGGAGGGAGAAGAAATATGTAACCAAATAAAAGAAGGAAAGAAAAAGGCACTAATAAACAAAACCATAAAGTGAAAAGGTTAAATAAGTAAACAATAAATTAAGTAATAAATTAACAATAAATAGGAAGGCATCTGGGATGAGGAGAATAGAGCCAATGGGGAAAAGGCCACTTTAAAAAATGATAAATAAATGGAGGAACATCATACTTTGTTTACTGTAGGAGGAAGGAAGAGGGAGATCATAATTTGAAAATAAAAAAATTTTAGAGATATGTAGGAAAACAATCCTAACTCATAACTTTGAATGGATTAAGTTATCCAATAACATGTAAAATGACATTGGAAAAGAAAACAACATCCTACAATCTATTGTTTACAAGAAGCACAGCTTTTGAAAAATAGACATATGCAAAATAAAACTGATATGGAAAAAACAATTACTATGCATCAAGTCCAAAAAAGCAGGAATTGCCATCATGCTATTAGACAAAGCAAAAATAAACTTTCAAAAAATAAAAAATGAATACTATATTATGCTAATCTATGGACAACCAAACAGTACCAGCAGTAAACTTATATTTCAAATTCCTTAGCATCCAAATTCATAAAGGAAACACCTGACTTTCAAGAAGACATAGTAAAATAATAGTGACAGGAGACTTCAATATCCTATCAATTTTGCATAACAAAAAGATGAAAATATAGAACTGAGCAAATTTCTGGAGAAACTAGAGGTAAAAGGCTTGGAGTATCTTCTAAGTAGAACAGCAAAGAAATATACGTATTATGTACCACATGGAACTTTTACAAAAATTGACCATTGACGAGGGCCAGGAGATAATGTGAACAAATATAAAAAGGCAGAAATAGTATACCCTTTAAGAGTTCATAACCTGATAAAAGTAGAAACTGGCAGAGGGATCAAAAATAGAAGATATGGACCCAAATAGAGACTTAAGAATGAAATTTTAAATAAGTGGATCAAAGAATAAATGATAGAAACAATGAATAACTATGTAAAATAAAATGATAATGATGAAACGACATAGCAAAATTTGGGGGATGTAACTAAAATAGTCCTGGAAGGGAAAGGTGGCAGAAATCATGTTGTTGCAAACATACTTTAACCAAATAGAAAAAGAATTAAGTAACTGAATATTCATTTTTGAGATTAGAAAATCAACAAACAAACAAAACTAAAATAAACACAAGAGGAGATACTGAATTTTAGAGGAGACACAAATGAATTGGAAACAAAATTTATAGAAAGAATAAAAAAAACAAAGCTAGCTCTTTTAGACTAACAAAATAAAAAGGTGAAATCTTGGTATACTAGAATGAAAAAGAATAATTACTATGCACATAATATGAATACTTAAATGCTAACAAAACCAAGAACACAAATAAAAAATACCTTCAAAAATACAAAATACTCAAGTTTCAGAAGACCAGATATCTTAAACAGCCCAATTTCAGAAAAGGAAATAGATATAGCTGTAAAGTAACTAACAAATGAAAACTTCCTGGTCCTGATGGATTCAAGGAGGAATTCTATCAAACTTTTAAAGAAGCGTTAGCAAACATAATTCACAAATTATTCTCAAAAATTGAGAAAGTATCCTATCAGAATCTTTTTATGAGCCTAGTCTTCATCCCCAAACCAGGGAAAGATAAATCACAGAAAGACAATACTAGTTCAATGCAATTTTTGAACACTGACTCAAAAATTTAAAGCAAAATCCTGCTGAACAGATTTTATTATCCAAGAAATCATTCTTTTTGATCAAGCAGGATTTATATTAGATATGCAAGAATGGTATAACATTAGGAAAACAACACAGTCATAATAAAAATCAAAATATCCAAAATCAATGATCTCAATAGATAAAGAAAAAAACAAAGTACAACACTCCTTTATGCTAAAAACCTTACAAAGGATAGGTATAGACAAACTTATTTAATATCATAAAAATCACCTATCTGAAAACAAAAGCAAGCATCATAGGCAATCAGGATACACTAGAATGTGAAGCAAAAATGTCCACTCTCCTTACTATTGCCTGGAACAGTTATAGGCTGCTAGATGGCTCAGTGGACCAGGCACTCGGCGTGGAGTTACAAAGACTTGAGTTCAAATGTGGCTTCAGATACTTACTAGCTTTGTGACCCTGGACAAGTCACTTACCCCCTGTTTGCCTTAATCCACTGAAGAAGGAAATGGCAAACCATTTCAATATCTTTGTCAAGAAGAGAACCCATGGACAGTAAATAACTATAAAAAAAGGTAGCAATAGCAATTAGATAAGAGAAAGGAATACAGATAGATTGAGAGAAGATAGAGCTTTGGTTCATGAATTTATGGACTATTACTTGTGTTAATAAGAAATGATGTGTGTAATGAATACAGAGAAACATGGGAAAATCTATATAAAGTGATACAGAGTGCAGTAAACAGCCAAGAAAAGAATATACACAGTAACTCCAACAATGTAAATAGAACAGTGACAGCAAAAAAGATCCAAAGTAAATGTAATAAATTATAAAAGTCAAGTGGGACTCATGAAGGTATATGAGAAGACACTCCCAACCTACCACTTTGTGGAGGTGAGAGGTCCATGAGCGTTACACATTCAAACTTTTTCAATGTGTTCATCAGTTGTGCTACTTTCTTCCCTAAAAACTATTATTTGTCGTGTGGAATGGCTCTTGGAGAAGGTTAAGGAATGGGTTATGTGAAATTACTGTGGTGCTAGAAGAAACAGAAATTATCAATAAACATATCAAATATATTAAATTGGCTTGTTGTTACAGTATTGAAGTTAGAATATAAATTTTTCTTTGACTCTTCTTAATTCACTATGCATATAAATCTTCCCAGGTTTTTTTCTGAAACTTTGTCGTCATTTGTTCTTTTTCCATTACATCACAATAGTATTAATATCATATATATACATCACATTAATATTCAACAATTTGTTCAGCCATTTTCCAACTGAGTATTCCCTTCATTTCTAGTTTCTTGCCACAAAAAGAGGTACAGTAAATGTGTGTATACACACACACACACACACACACACACACACACACACACATATATAATCTTTTGATTTTTTGCTTTTTCTTTTATCTTCTTGGGTTATAGGCATAGTTGTGGTATTTTTGGGTGAGAGGAAAAAAGGTATGCATAATTTAGTAACGTTTGAGGTATAATTCCAACTTGTTTTCCAGAATGGCTATACCTATTCATCGCTTCACCAACAATGCCTTAGTGTGCCTATTTTCCCACAGCCTACAAGTTAGGCCATTTTCCTTGTTTGTCCACTTTGTGGACAATCTGATGTACATGAGGTAGAACCTAAAAGTTACTTTAATTTGTATTTCTTCAATTATTAGTGTTTTAGCATGTTTTGAAATAAATCACTTTTTACTGCTAATTCGAGACAGCATCTTTCTCTAATCTCCCAGGGTTTGTCTTACTATTTTCTTTCATAAAGCTCTTCTGCTAAGATTGCTGGGAATACAACCACAGGCCTCTTGTGGGTGACAGAGAATGAGTCGCAACACTTTGCAAAGCCAGCAGAGATGGCTGTTGAAGAGTGACATCTGTGAATGGTTTCTCATTGCCTTGCAAGCATTTGAAATGCTTCTTATGTTGAAGTGGTTGCTGTTGACAGAACTTTCCACTGACCTAAACTTTTGATGAAAACAATGAACCAACAACCCGCTCTAGCAATCACACAACATGATTATTCAAGTCAACACATTCAAACCTACAGCTCTGAGAATATGTTCATGGTCCAGCTGCTCTTCTGTGGCTGAAATGGCAGGTTCCATCAAAATCATAAATCATCATTGCTTGGTGAGTTGCTCAACATTTCTCCATCTGGGACTGCTACGTAGGAAATGCCATTGGACAAGATGAAAGCTTCGATGACAACAGAATTAAAACTACATTAAGCTGCTTGGTGGAGTACAGTCCATTCTCTCAATTCCCCCTTCTCAAAGCTAGCACAGAAAACCTAATCTCAAAGCCTAGAGAAGCTGCAGAAACCTCCAGAATTGAGTTTAAATTACAAAATGAATAAAAACATTTCAAGGAGAGCCCACAGCATCTGAAGTGGACAAAAGTGGAGGCATATTTGTCCTTATGAGATTGAAGAGTGTCACGAATGGTGCCTAATGGGGCAATAGGTAGTGAGAACTCCTGTCGGGAAATATCCTGCATAAGCCAGCACAGGTTAATTGTAGGGTACCTGTGGAGCCACATATCAGTGGAGGACAAATTTATCTTATCTATAGATTTAGCTGAAGTATGGAATGATTCTAATACTTCATGGACTTAGAAGGGGCTTTGTATTATGGCAGAGCACTAGGATCTTTGGGAATATTCCTGCTGTTGTAGGAAAAAAGAGAGGGAGGAGTGGGGGGAAGAGAGAGGAGAGGAAAGGAGAGAGCTGGAGAGGGAGGGAGGAAGGGAGAGGGGAGAGAGAGAAAGTCCAGTAAGCAAGGCAAAAAGTATTTTTGATAGAATCAGAGAATATTAGAAGGGGATGGCGTCAGTATAATCCCTTCTTTTTACAGGTGAGGAATCCCAAGTCAGAGAGGGTAAAGGACATTTTGAGTCATACAAGTGACTTAGCAGAAAGGATTCAAACCCAAGTCTTCTGTCTCCAAATCCAACGATCTTTTCACTATATGAGTGCTAGTGATTTGATTGGAAAGGACAACCCGGATTTTCTGTTAGAGCGTAGTAGTTTCCCCTCCTCTCAATGTGCACCTACATAGATGAACAATAACTAGTCTTTCAGCATTTGGGGCACAGTCTTCCCTTCCAAGGAGCTGTGTCGATACAAACAGCTCCCTGAGCCTACCTTCAGGCTATGTGGGACTGAGTCGTTCATCTTTATAGAGGTAGGCCAAAGATCAAAATGTATTGTCCCTAGACAAAAACAGACAAACTCTTTTAATGATTAACATGTAATACTGTTATTGGATTGCTGAGTCCTTTTCAGGGTCTGTAAGGTGACAACAACTCTAGAGGCTCTCGTGGTTTTTGACCATGAAGCAAAACAATTTTATAGCAGCTCTGTAGGTCACTGTGGAAATTCAGGTGTTTGCTATTAATGCTCTGTGATAGTGAAGAATGAGTACTGTACTGAAGCAACCCTGTGATCTGATATAATTCTTGCTGGAGCGTGACTCATTTTATTTCTTCTTACCCTTCCAAGTCATCCGTCAGTGACTGAATTAATTGAATTGTCACTTGTTGCTTTATTTCAGTCTCTGTTGAGAGTTAGGACCCACGGGGAGGCAGATATAGGGGTTTATAGGTGGAAGAATTTTCTAACAGGTAGAGCTATCTGATGATAGAATGGGTTGCCTTGTGAAATAATGAAACACCAAAAGTATCCCAGCAGAAGCTGGATACTATGGAGTCTAGGGATACTATAAAAGGTATATTAAAATGGGTGGGAGATTGGATTAGGTGACCTCCGAGTTGACTTCCAGTTCTGTGATTCTGTTTGGGAAACGAGGGATAAAGGCAAATAAATGACCTACTGGCAGTGTATCCATGGAAAAAACTTTATCATCTTGGCCAGGTAACCCAGTCCAATGGACTCCCATATCTTGGGATGAAGTCATTCCATTGAAACAATTTGTTCTTGAAGAACTGGTATCTTTTGTTTTCTGACTGTCTTATGTATTCTCCCCCAAACAATTCCATTCATTGTGAAATGGGAAGTTTTATATCAAACGTGGAACATTTTCAGACAAGTTTTGTTGCCAGCTCTGATATGATCTCTCTCTTTTTTAATTGTTGTTGATGATGACGTGATCTACCACAATTTCATTAGGCAGACTTTTTAGATAACCAGCATTTAAGTCTCAGTATACCTTTGAATGTATTTCACAACAGTTAACAGTTCACTAAAGTTTGGACAACAGAATCATCCTATAGGAATGTTCTTCCCGAGAGTAGAAAAAAAAGATTCAGAATGTGGCACTTGGAGTCATAAACATTTAGAGGTAAAGGAACTTAGAAACCATTTAATGTAAAGCCCCTTCATTTAACAGATGAAAAGACTGAGTCCCAGAGGGGGAGACTGATTCTCCCAGTGAATTAGTGACAGAGTTGTGACCATAAACCAAGTCTCCTGAGTGTCAGCCCAATATTTCCATTACATTGTATTGGAGACCTCGTGACAAATTTTAATTCATTTTTTTATATGCAAGTTTTTCTTTCATTTCTTTCCTGGCTTTGCTTCTGATTCTCCTGACTTTTCCAACACACCTTCTCCACCTTGTTCCCAAGCTAGTTTTTTTTTGTTTTGTCTTCTCCCATAAGAATATAAGTTGTGTGAGGGAATGGGCCACCTTTTTTTTTATCTTGTACTTGTATTCCCAGCACTTACCATGTTGCCTGGCACGTAAGTCCTTGTTGCTTCTGTTATTTTAGCACGGCATTGTAGTTCAACATATACGTGGCAAGCAAAATCTACCTCTGCTGCTGGATTGGGGATGATGTGCATAGAGCCAGATAGTCATATTGTCTTCACAGGTGTGGGGATGTTGGCATTTCCTTCTTCCCGTGACCTTACTGGTCAAACCTGCTCTTTCAGCTGCAAAAGTGCAGGTGAACCATCAAAGTGCTGAAAGCTGTAGGTTTGGATTTGTCCAACTGAATAACCATGCTGGGTCAATGCGAGGGTGGATTGTTGGTTCATCCTTGTCATCAGAAATTTAGGTCAACATAGAGATCTGTCAACAGCAACCCCTTCAACTTAAGAGATATTTCAGATGGAAACATTCACAAAGATTTCTCTTCAAAGTTCTCTCTCTTTAGTTTTGCAAGGCGTTGAGACTCATTACATTTTATCATTGTTACCCAAAACTTGCCTTTCCACCTGACTTCCCAGTCAATAAGTTGGATATTGACTGTAAATTCACTGGTGTAGGAAAATTCCAGATGAGGAAACTGTGGTTTGGCATGTCTTTATGCAATTAGAATCTTAGAGAACTGACTAGGGCACTGAGAGGTTAAGGGACTTGCTGAGGACCACATAGTCGACGTATGTCCTGAATTCAGGTCTTCCCAGAACCAAGACAAACTCTCCACTATTTCACATTACTGATCAATAAATGTTAACCAGTGAATTAAACAAACAAAAATCAGTAACTGCTAAGGTTAATAGTATTTCTAATCCCCCAATCCCACAGACTGGACAAAAAAGGCCTACTGAATCCTCTCCCTCTGCTACTTCCTTTTCCTTCTGTATCACATTATTGGTCACTCTCATCAATTAGTCAGCTGATCAGTAAACATTTATTAAATGCCTGCTATGTGCTTAATGCTAAGAATACAGAAATAGGCAAAAGACAGTCCCTGTCCTCAAGGAACTCACAATCTAACGAGTACATCAGTCCTCACTAGATAGAAGACAGATCTTTCCCAATGCCATCATCCTGTTTTAAGCTCTTATTACCACTCTCTTAGAATATTTCAATTTCCTCCTAACAGATGTCTTCCTCTGTTAGTTTGGCAATGCTGCTAGATTCACCTTCCCAATCCATTTCTCATCACATCGTTCTCCCACTCCAAAACTTTCAAAGGCTCCCCATTGCCTTTTGAATAACATATAAATACCTTAGTTTGGCACTGTTAGCCTTCAATAACTTGGCTTTATTGTTTATTTTCAATCCATTTCCATGCTCTCCCTCTTCAGGAATTCTGCGTTCCATTCTAACTTGACTACATGAAGTTCCCCAAATGCACACACTGCCATTGGAATATTCTCATGTCATTGTATATGTCTGGAATGTACTCTCTCCACCTCTACCAATTGAAATCTTAATCATCCTGCAAGGAGTGACTTAAATGGCACTTCCTTCACCTAGCTCATAGCCAGAAGTGATCTCTTGATTCCTTGGTCCCTTCTCATAACTGTCTTGGCACTTGGCTTACTACACTTATGCTTTGTGTATATACGTTGTATCCCCTCCTATAGCGTACTAGATGATACGCTCTTTGAGGGCTGTCTTTTTCATCTTTTTATCTTCAGTGGAAATTTAATTTGTTCCAGTACAATTGACTTTTCTCAGAGGCAAGTCAATTACTATGTTAAGGATCTTCTAGGCGACTGAAAATTAAAGAATAATTTATTCTAATGTCTCCCTAGGTATTGAGGCTAAGTAGGCAGGCTATAATTACCTTAATTATCTTTTCTTCCCTGCTAAGGAGGTGGGAATTTATCCTTTTCTAATCTTTAGGGACTTCTTTAATCCATGAGTTACTTTCCCTCAATAAAAGGAACATTGATTTAAAGCTGAAGGGCTATTAAAGCTCCTTTAGTTGGACCCTTTCACAGACTGTGAGCTCCTTGAGAGCAGGGACATTTATTCTTCTTTTCTTGGGATCCCTGGTTCTTAGCACAGTGTCTGACATACCGTAGGTGCTTAATGAGTGATAGTTGACTGACTGAAGCCTGGAGAGTTGCCCTTGATTACATAAGCATTAGGTAGTGGGTCACATTATACTCATGACTAGTCCCTTGATTCCTTCACCACTTTAGGATAGGTCATTGATGTTGAATCTTTTCCTTTTGTTTTAAGCTTCTCATCAGAGGTAACATTCACAAGCTACCATACTTTGGAGTAAAGAACATTATAAAAAAGCTCCTACTTATACTGTTTCTCTAAAACATCCTCCCCTTTTTCCTCTTCTCTCCTCTCTTGCTGTCTCGGTCTGTCTGTCTCTCTGTTTTCTTTATCTTACTATCAAGGGACTGCTTCCCAACCCCTCCACCCTGGGTCTGGAGGTAGAATGGGCTACTGAAAAGAGTATGGAGTCTGGAAGTAGATGTCCTGAGTTTATAGCCCAGCTTTGCTGTTAACTATGTGACCTTGGGAAAGTCTCATTTCCTTATCTGTAAAATAATGGGGTCAGACTGTGATTTGACACTACCCCCCCTCCCTAACCCTCAGCTCCAAATGCTATGATCTTCTTCCTATACACTAGTGCCATTTCTTTAGACCCTTTTCTTGGTTAACCTTAACTTGCTTTTTTGGTTGACTTTCTCATTTGCTTTTCCTGTCTCTGGATGTTTGGGGTTTAGCTAACTTAGCATGTTTATGTGATACCCTTTCTGTTTACATGATACTTTTTATCTCATCCAACATTTTCTTCTCTCATTACATCCTTGGATTTTTTTTTTTTAAGATGACACTGAATGGGCTAAGAGGAAAATAAATACCTTAGACATTGATGCCATAAATAGTAATGTAAATATAACAATAGCATTGTACCACAAAGCCAAGACAGGGCCCTTGAGAAGAAGAGTACACAAAACTGGAGAAAGAAATACATCATATGCTGCAGTGCATGCCCCACTCCCCTGACCCCCAGTCATGGGTGACCTGGAATCTAGAGGGATACACCCATCAAAACTGGCTCACTTGTGAGGTAGGATTGAGGTCTGAAGCCAGAGCCCTGGAAGACCATGCTGGGTACTCTGGAGAAATGACTTGTTGAATCTGTGGCAGTCCAACCAGTTTCCCCAAAAGACAAGTGATATAAATGTTTATTTGATGATTTGTGGCCTTGGTTTCGGGCATAAAAGGGAAGTACATACTTCCTACACTTGGCTCTTTGTTTGTGTGGTGGATCCTAGAAGCAGCTCAACGGCTGAACTTATTGACAATGATTCATATCCAGCTGTCACAAGCAATAGAGCTCAGTCTTTAGACTCCTCAACTCACCCAGGATCGGGAGTCAGGGTTTCTCTGTACCCCAAAGACATGATGTTAAATTATCATTGTGGGACTATAATACTTGCTCAAGGGAGGTGACATGATTGTCTTAGGGTTATATTTCAGGGTTTCCCACACATGGTTTAAGCCTCCACTTAGAAAGTTGGGGAAGTATTTCCATTGCTTGGGGCATGCTGGGTTGACATTAACTTCTCATTTGCCGTCTGATTGCCACAAGCAGATGTTATAAAGAAAAAAGCTGTGTCCTTGAACAAGTTTGTGGAGCCCCAAGTTCCAATGAACCCAGGATCTGGGTTTTCCTAGGCTTATCTACAGTCTCAGTACCTGTACTTTTCTGTGCCACTCCTACTAGGTTTACTTTCACCTGGCATCATTGCTGTGGGTCACCTCAGGGGGAGGCTTTTCTTAGCCTCTTCTGCTGTTATCATTTAATGGATTACTTTCATATCTCTTCTTTATCAGGGTTAGTGCTAAGGGGAACTAGAGATAGTCTAGTCCAAATTTCTCATTTTACAAATGAGGAAACAAATTCATTAGTTAGGTGACTTGTCCAAGGTCCCTCAGGTACTTTGAAACAACTTTTTCTGATTACAGATTCATAACTTTTTCCACCATGCTATATGGCCTCTCTCTCCTCCTAACCCTTTCTTCCTACTCTCCCTTTCTCCTATCTTCCTTTCTCTTTTCTGCCCGTCTTTTTACTTTCCTTTCCTTCCCCTTCTCTCTCTCTGTGTCTCTCTCTCTCTGTCTCTCTCTCTCTCTCTCCTTCTTCTCAAATTTTCCCCTCTTTCTCCTTTCTTTTACTCAGCCTCTCCAGTCTTTTTTGTGCTCAGGTTATAGAACTCCACAGGGATCAGAGACTACGTGCCTCAGAAATTTCTTCTATATTCACTCAGGAGCAGAGGTTTTTGCTTTTACAAGTCAATATATTCACAATATATTTCACAAGTCAATATATTGCAAGGGGTTTTTGTAAGCTGATATATTCACTATTTGAATTTCTCAAGAGCTGTTCATTTCCCAAGGTTCCCTGGTCCAGCCACTGAGTGTGTGTGTGTGTGTGTGTGTGTGTGTGTGTGTGTGTGTATGTGTAGGTGCAGACATATATATATACAGTGCATGTATTTGTAGAGTGAAAGTGAAGGGGAACCCAGACTCTGGTGATTCTATACCCAGTTTAGGTGGCAAGGCTTATCCAGCCAGTAATCCTCTCAACTCTGAAAAGAAGAAGGTAAAAGTGTCCTCCTTAAAAGAACCATGCTCCAGTTCTCTAGGGGCTGTGACCCCCACTCCCCCATGGTTCTCTATTTAATCTTATAAAATCCTGGATGTCTATAATCCAAATAAAGTCCATGAAAACATGTAGTTCTCAGGAATAACACTTGAAATTCATGCAGTTCATGGAGAAAAATCAGATTGTTGTATGTTTAGCAGACTGAATAAATTCACTTTGTAGTTTGTACAGTTCATACAAAAAAGATTTACTGGACAGAGAGTTTGGTTTGGAGTCAAGAATACCCAAGTTCAAACTCAATCCTTGACACTTACTGTTTTTGTGACCATGAACAAATCCTATAAGCCCTCTGACCCTGAGTTCCCTCATTCACATGGAACAGGAAGGAAGAAAGAAGGGAAAAAAAAGTATTCATGAAATGCCAACTATGTAGGAAACGAGCATTTATAAAGTGCCTACTATGTGCCAAGCACCATCCTAAGTACTTTACAAGTATCTCATTTCATCCTCACATCCACCCTGGGAGATAGGTGCTGTTACTATCCTTATGTGACAATATGAGGAAACTGAGACAGTCAAAGGTCACATGAATTGCCCAGGGTCACAGGGAACAAAGATCTCTATGACTGGATTTGAAGTTAGGTCTTCCTGACTCCAGGTCCTATGCTCAATCCACTGTGTCACCTAGAGACAGAGACAGAGAGAGAGAGAGAGAGAGAGAGAGAGACTAAGAAAATGGACAGTACATTATAGCAGAAAGAATCCTGGATTTGGAGTCAGAAAAGCTAGGTTTTAATACTGGCTTTGCCACTTAATGACCTGCTTGACTTGGGTTATCACTTGACTTTGCTGAGATTCAGTTTATTTTTCTATAAAAAATACTTCTCTCTGCCCCAGAGACTTATTGTGAGAAAGGACTTTGTTGATCTTAAATCGTTATGAAAATGTGAGCTATTATTTAAATCTTGGATATATATAAGGTTGAAATAGTTTCATGTTGTGTATATGGTTCTTGAAACATCAAGGTGCAAAGATTTTTGGTCCTCAAATCAATGCTCCTATAAGTATCTTCACCAACCTGAAGGAAGGTGGTGGGTGTTTAATGTACTCAATAATTCTAAACACTTTTCCATATCACAATGCAACTTTACTGGCTAAAACATACTCTTTTCTACAAACCAACCTGGGATAGAGAACATTCTTTCTTTTTTCTTTCAGCACAACATCTATTCAATTTGCAGGAAAGTTCTCCACAACCCAAGGCTTTCAGCTTAGAACAGCTTTCTTTAGACAAGAACATGACTAGATCATAGATAGCATCAAGAGCTGAAAGAGACTTCAGAGATAAACTCATCTAATCCCACAAATGACTTGCTGACATAATTCTGCATGTCCTGAGGCCATCTTAATGGACAGGTATGGCCCTACAACAGAAGACACAAGATTCCTTCCATATCTATTTAGATTTGTGCTTTTCCTCTCAGAGGGATGTTATGGCTGGTTTTCAGTTTTATTCCTCCATATTTGCTTGATCATCTCCTTTTGAAGGATTAGGAGATTCTCCTGAAAAATAGCAGAAGGATAGAGGGCAATGGGATGACCTTTCAAAAACCAATGTTTTTGCCGGATTAGACCAGGAAGGGCAGCTAGGTGGCTCTGTGTATAAAATGGGCAGCCTTGAGTCACAAAGAATCAAATTCATTCTCACATTTACCAGCTATGTGATCATAGGCAAACCTTTAGCCCTGTTTGCCTTGGTTTTCCCATCTGTAAAATGAACTGGAGAAGGAAATGGCAAACCACTACAGGATCTTTCCCAAGAAAATCCCAAATGCAGGCATGAAGAGTTGGACATGGCCAGGAAACTTAATGATGCCTGGTTCCAATTCTTTAGACTCAGAGTAAAAGAAGGGGAAATTGGAGGCTTCTATGTATCTATACTGTATGACAGAAGAACACATATCCCATTTTTGAGGACAGATTGGAGAGCTCAGGCTTTTGGAACAGGGACTTTACTTGTGCCTAAACTCTCTTTTTCTCTTTTGAACTAAGGCTTTGGACAAGGAGCAGCTCATTCTAATAGTGGTATGGTTTACTATCCAGTACAGGGGTAGTTGGCAGCAGGGGACCTGGATTCAGACTTCACTTAGCTATGGGTTCATTCCCAAATCATTTAACAGCACTGAATCTCAGTTTTCTTATTTGTAAAATGGAGACCCAGACACCTGTACTCCATACTTAATAATGTTGTGAGAAAAGTTTTTTTTTTTTCAAATTTTAAAGCACTATAAGAATTAAAAAAAGAAAGCATTTATTAAGCACTTACTATGTGCAAAGCTCTGGGATGCAAATAGAAAAGATAGTCTTATCTTAATGAGCTCACACTCTAATGGGCGACCCAATGTATTTGGAAGATTTTAGATGCAAGTCAGATTCATAGACCCCATGGTCTTTATGGTACAGTGGCCAAGCGAATTCGTAAATTCCATTTTTACTGATAACATTCAATCTGTGTTTCTAATGTTGAATGTGATTTTTTATTAGAAAGGTTAAAGGTCACAACTTTATTTTTCTAAATAATTGTCTTTGAGTGAATGGATCTTCATAGGAATTTTTCTTCCCTGATTTTAAAAAAAAAAGGTCTAAACATTGTTGAAGCTTTGTTCATGGAACCTTCTGACACCAGAGCACAGTGTTCTCCCACCTTTAAATCTTTTGTGGTGAGTTTGTACCATACAACTAGTACTTTATTGTATATTGTTCTAATTTTGATCAGGGTAGAATGCTATCTTGCTCCCTTATTGTTACACGAGAGCATGTCTTGTCTCAGGAAATTGAATGAAAGTTTCTTATCAACAGGGAGGGACCTTGTCTCAAGTACATTTCTTTGGGGATTCATAGCACTCAGAGTTGCAGTTCCAAAATAATGACTGATTAATTTAATTTTTCCCTCTGCAACAGATGTTAGATACTACATATGTATCTAACAAGAGGTTACAAAACATTTGTGACTGAACTGAATCAAATTCAACACAAATTTATGGAGTATTTATTATATTCAAGGCATGATATCATGCAATATGCTTTGCTGTTGTTAAATAAAAATACAATATGGTTTCCCCCCCTCCCACTCTCACTCCTTCCCTGAAGGAGGTGAGGATTCATTTCTTCTCATTCCATCTCTCTAATTAAAGGTTTGATCCCCCCACCCCCACAAAGAGTTAGCCTTAGTGAGGCTAACTCTATCAAGACACAGACGAAACATGATGTCTAATTGTAGGTTTCATTTTTCTTGTTACTTATCCTGGAGGTTTATCAGCAATATGTTTTTAGTTAGCTAAGATCACTCAATCACACCTCTACAAACTGGAAGTATGAGTAATTGACTTGAATTGAACAATCTTCCATTATATTTCCTGTCTGTTCTCTTTAGATATGAAAAGTTTTCTATAGGTTGTAGAAGGTCATACAGAGCTGAGACTTGGTTTGAGCTCCCAAACCAGTAGACTGGAATCTTTCACTTGGTGTCAAGACTTTACTGACAAGAATCTCAAGCCATTTGTTTCTGACCTACTCCCTAGTCTTTCTCCTTACTTATAACCTTTTCCCACTTCCCAACTCAGTTCCTGTTTAGCCAAATTACCACCTGGTCAAAAGATACTCTCCCCAGTCCAGGGATTTTAGGGTCAGCACAAGTCCCCTAATTTTTCCTCTCGTCATGGAAAGGCTTCAAGTAAACAAAGGCTGGTAATCATAGATTTAAATTATTTCTACTTCTGAATAAATAACTTTGAATAAATAGATCTTGAGTAGAAATTTTTCTCCAGTTTTATGAAACTGCAAAATAAAAATCATTAAGATGAACAATCACCAGTTCTTCAAACAAGTCTGGGCATAATTGGCCCGTAAGTCTCCTTATTTAAACCCAGAGGTAAATAGATTATTGAACAGTTTCACAGCATATGTCATATCTTCTTCATTGAATGCATGCGTAACGAGGAGTAGCATATATTTCTCATTTAAAAGAACAATCTTTTTTCAAGACTGCTTATACCAGATTTCATTGTTACAAGAATTCTGTATTAGATTAGACGGATGAGATAAAGCATTTACCAAGTGTTTACTACTGTCCGGCATGGTGCTGAACTCTGGGCATACAAATCCAGGGAAAAATTAAGGTAAGTCCTGACTTCAAGGAACTGGCATGCTAATGGGAGGGGAGAAAAGGGATTGGACAATACACAAAAAGGAACTGGAAAAGAGTGGAGGAAATTTTTCCCAAGAGTCAGGTTAGAATAATCACGACTGGTGAGGATACTTCCTTCTGTGGAAGTTCTGAGGAGGAGCTCACCAGTCAGAGGAGGAGGTGAAAAGGACAGAGGTATCCCTACGACAGTAAGGCAGCTGGGGTTAAGAGGAATATTTTTTCTTTCCTCTCTCTCTGTCTGTCTCTGGTCTGTCTCTGACTCTTACCCATGTACAAACCCTCAATAAATGTTTTGGGGATTAAAAGATGAGTCTGCTCGTTACTTTTGATATTCTGAAACCTAGATAAAGATCATGGATGGAGTCGCTCTTTGAATCTCAGTTTCCTTATCTGAAAAATGGGGATAATTCTCTTTACACTGTACTTCTCCCATGGTATTGCTTAAGGAAAGTGCTTTGGAAACCTGAAAGTGCTATGCAAATATGAGCCATTATTGCTCCTACCTAGCATTTATTATTCAATAGTAAGTTTGCCAGTTAACTTAATTCTTGGTGGTAGGCCATCGAAATAAAAGATTGGACATAAAAGGCATTCCTTCTTTGGCCAGTTAAACATTTAAATGTGACAAGCACAGCCACAACATGTGATAGGTACAGTTCATTGGCTACACTTTTCATGTATCTTTCAATACCGAGAGGTTATCCAAGGTTATGTAGAGGGAGCTTGAGTTTGAATATGGTGTCTTGTTCCCCAGGCTAATGGTCTTTCCGCAATGCCATACTGCTTCTCAGCTCACATTCCCTATTTTTGATGAAAAGGGATGTACAGTTGGAATGATGGGATAAAGTGTCCTCTCCTCTCTCTGACTTTTACAATTTTCTCCTCCTGCAGAATTCCCCAGTGGCAAGTTAGATCCTGTTCTCCCAATATGGTTGTACAGTCTTCTTTTGCTTCCATTGAAAACAGTACAGTCATTCTTCAGTGCTGTAAACTGGAGGGCTCACATGCTGAAGGTCACTGTGCTCAGAGATATTTTATAGCCTGTAAGCACACCAGCCATTTACAATGAGACATCTTGAGGTCATGAATCATCTCACTGATAACCTCTTATTTGCAGTTACACAAGAGGGGAAAAAAACGTACTTCCATTATTTTTTTTGTTACATTTTGAATTGAGTTGTCTCCCTCTTTCCCTCACAAGTTCGCATTAGAGAAGGCCAACCTTTGATGTAGTTATGTATGTGGAACCATACAATACATACTTTTTTTTTCTGGAGGGAGATAGCATTTTCCTTCATAAATCTTTGTAGTTAATTTAAATGATCATAATTCTTAAAATAGCTTAGTCATTCACAGTTACTCTTCAAACAATATTGCTGTTGCTACATACAGCTTTCTCTCGGTTCTGCTCATTTCACGTCTTTCCATGTTTTTCTAAAGCTAACTTATTCATCATTTCTTACAGTACAGCAGTATTCCATCATAGTCATATACCACAATTTACTCAGCCATTCCCTAATTGATGGGCATTCCCTCCCTTTCTAATTCTTTTCCATGAAGGGAGCTGCTACATGTATTTTAGACCATAAAGTTATTTTCTTTTTTTTTTGATTACCTTGAGAAATTGAACTAATATTGGTATTGAAGGGTCAACGGATATACACAGTTTTATAATTCTTTAGGCATAATTCTAAATTTCTCTCCAAAATGGTTGGATCAGTTCACAATTCCACCCACAGTGTATTAGTGTCACAATTTTTCTGCAATCCTCTCAATATTTGTCATTTTCTCATTCTATCATTTTAGCCAATCTATTAGGTGAGATAGTACCTCAGGGTTGTTTTAATTTGCATTTCTGTAATCAATAGTGATTTAGATCATTTTTTCATATTGCTACATATAGCTTTGATTCCTTCTTCCAAAAATTGCCTCTTTCCATCCTTTGGTCATTTATCAATTGGGGGAATTACTTATATTCCTATAAATTTGTCTCAGTTCTCTGTATATTTGATATATGAGGGCTTTTCTGAGAAAATGGTTGCCTCCTCCCTAACTTTTCTTCTTTTGCTTATATTAACTTTATTTGTACAAAACCTTTTTTAATTTGATGTAAGTAAAATTATGTTTTATAGCCCATGATACTTGTTATCTCCTGTTCATTCACAAATTCTTCTCTTATCCATAAATCTATCGGTAATATATTCTATTCTCTTCTAATTTACTTAAGATGTTTCCCTTTATGTCTAGGTTATGTTTCCATTTTGACCTTATCTTGGTAAATGGTGCAAGATATTGGCCTATACTTATTTTCTGTCAGATTACTTTCTACCTTTCCCAACAATTTTTTTCTTTTTTTTTCTTTTCTTTTTTTTTTTTTTTACCATATAGTGAGTTCTACTTCCACTCTTGCTGGTGAGAAAATATGCATTTGTCTTCCTTCATGACCTCCTCTTTAGAGAGTGATTGAGAAGGCACAGGATGGTGGATGAGGGAGAAGAAAAAAGTCCCCATTGAAAAAATTTCCTGGGATGAATCTAAAGAGGATCTCTAGGACATCACTTCGTGCCCCTGGTTCTTTAGCACCACTTTGGTTTGGACCCCTAAGAGTTTCTGAGGCATCAGAGAGAGAGGAGTAAGTAGGTCTTCCATTTTCCTTGGCACAAACATCTGCTATAAATATACAAAAATTTCAGAGTCTGACCTAGGTAAAATGATAAAGCTAGTCAGTGTTTGTCTGAATAATTTTCCTCCATGGGATCATAAGCTTAGAGGCCCTTATATGTATGAGAGAACTCATGCTAAGAAATCTGGAATGACATGTCTAGACTAGGAAGTTAAGAGGTTTATGAGTACCAGGATTTGAATCCATTCTTTAGATTGGTACCGAAAGTCTTTGCTCTTTAGATTGTCCATCACTCCTTCATCCTTAGTAACCCAGTACCTTTATGCAGTCCCATACTGCACTATTTCATAGTGTGGCTCCTTACCTAGCCCTATGAACTCTATAAGGTACACATCCTAGTATTTTACCAACCCTGTACTCCCCTAGTTTATCTTGAATTTTCTTTGAACTGAATTCTTTAAGCCTAATAGGCCTATTAAAACTAAAGGTGACTGTATCATATATTAGGGATAGAAGAGGTGTCTCTACTTTTGGTGTCAAATTCTTGAACTATAGGCCAAGATAATACCTGTCTTTTTTAAAAAAACAAACAAGAAAACTTCTAGTCGTTTAGGGGATAGAAGTTCATCTTTCTTCAAGAATAGATTTAGTTAACCCCAGCCTGACTTGACAATGTATGAGTGCTAGCTCTCCTAACATGTGACCAGAAAAAAGAAGGAAAGAGAACCCTGGAGTTTGCAAAATTAAGCTTCGAAATACTAAGAAATGTCAGAGTAGGAGGATGGTTTTGATGCATAGTGACATAAATCTCCAGAGAAATCAAGTCCGTGATGCCCCATGAATTCCATGAAAACTCCTCGAATCCAGTATGCCATACTGTCATTCTCTTCCTAGCTATGAACTACTTCTTATTGTTGCTTGGTACTATTGGTTCTTCCCTGAGGGGCCACAGCTGCTGAAAATTTCATGGGGGTAGAGGGAGAGGGGTTGGAGTGGGAAAACGTATTGGTCTAATTCTCAGAAAAGTATCTTCTGGCTATCTCATCCCCCTTGGTCATATTGTAGAAGGGAGTTCTTTATAGGTGGAGATTGGACTGGATTCTGTTCAGTGACACAATGGTGATCTAATTATAGTCCTTTTCTCTCCCATCCTGGTGTGTGGAAGCCTTGTAAAGGCAAAGTAGTCTAGTGGAATGGGAATTAGCTAGGGAGTCAGCAGACCTGGGTTGGATGTAAGCTCTCCTTCACCTTAGCCATGTGACATATGCCAAGTCATTTAACCACTTCAATATGCATTGCACTTCTAATATCTATCTCTTGGGGTTCTGGCTGAGTTTCTTGGTGCCACTCCTTTGACGAAATGTTTGTATAGCACTATGTTAACCTTAGGAGAGTTATGTAAATATAAGTTTTTCAAGATCTTATTGCTGATTCATTATGTTTGTCCTATTTGCAATCTGCCATTTGCTTTGTTTATCATTTCGTCCAATTGATGGTGCCAAGAAAATGCGTAGGGCTCGGAGAAGAGGAAGCTTCATGTTGGGGTGATGTGGACCATCATTTTGGTACCTGCTGACTGCTAATTGCCAGCTTAATCCTTCAGCTGGGGTGCAGCTGGGGGGATCTGCCAGTTGACACAAGGAATATACAGAATGATGAAGAGACCGTAGTGTATTTAACTGGCTTAATGACTGTATAATTACAAGTCTCCCTAAGTGTTCTGCTACAATTAGAGCTCATCATATCCTCACAACATGACAGGCTTAAAAAATATGTAATTACAGGCTACCTCATTATTTGGTTTGAATATGGTTGGGGGTGGGAGGAAGGGGAAGAATTATTTTGAACAAAATATGTCTACACCAGCATTGTTATCTTACTAAGTGCTCCAGACAAATAAGAGCTCCACAGAGTAGTATTTTCTATGAAAGGAGGCACCATATTGGGGTAGAAAGAGGATGTGATTTGGAGTCAAGTATTGGTTCTGCCATTAATTACTCATATATGTGCCTTTAGACACTTACGTTTGTATTGCCTTAGTTTCTTCATTTGTAAAATATGAGAGTTGCATGGATTTGTCCATTAGACTATGAGATCCTTGAGAGCAGAAACTGTCTTTTGCCCTTTTTGTGTGTGTGTGTGTGTGGGGGGGATATTCCCAGGGCTTCATAGTACCTACCACATACTAAAGGCTTAATAAATATTTATTGTCCAACTGACTGGATCAGATGATTTTATGGTTCCTTCTAACTCTGATATTCTATGGTTTTAAAACAACAACAGGACCTCCTTCTTCTCCCATTATGATATGATACAATTTTAAGACTTTTATGGCATGGATGAATGACGCTTATTATGAAATACCAAGATACACATTTTAGGTGTTATGCTGTAAAGTAGTGGTATGAAACTCAAATAGAGAGGTGGTTACTAAATGGTAATAGGGATCCCTGGGGGCTGCATATTGACTTGGAAAGCTCCATATTAACTTTATTTATGTTCTACCGAATTTTTTATTAATTTTTGAAATATTTGCCAATTATATTTTCATCTGGTTTCGACTTTACTCCTGAGTGTTGGATGCAGCAATTAAGCCTGTTGGCTGCATGTTTGATGCTTCTATCATAAAGGAATTTTATCTCAACTTGTTGACTTTGATTTTAGGTCTTCTTTCTGAGCACACCACTAACAAGACCTATCTAAGCTTCATCTAACTACTTTAAAAAATATTTTTATTATGAATTTAATAGGCATTAATCAACTCAATCATTTTCCCATTCGAAAAAGCACATAAAAACAGAAGTATACATGAAATTGTGAACCTCTAATTTGTACAGCTTCTTGGTTTTAAAAGTACATAATAAATCTGACATGCTATTTCCAATGTTGTCTTGCTTGTTTGTGTTTCTTTCTGAACTTCCTTCTGCTCTCTTCTGTGTATTTTACAATTGTTTCATTGGCACTCTTTCTTTCCTTCTTCTTTTCCTCCCTTCTCTTTTTCTCTTTTCCTCCCTTCTTTCTTTCCCTTCTCTCCTCTTTTTCTCCTTGCTCTCATCTTCCTCCTCCTCCTCATCACTGTCCTCTTCCTCCTCTTCTTCCTCCTCATCCTCATCCTTCTCTTCCTTCTTGTTCATCCTCATTCTTCTTTTTCCTCCTCTCCTTCTTTGCCCTCCTCTCCCTCATTTTCTCCTCCTCCGTTTTCATAAATTCTCAATGATGGTAATTCATGGCACCAGCTCAAGGATATGTGATTACTTTGGATGGGGATTCCTTCAGCCAACACAAATCCTAATCCTTTCTTGCTTTAGTAGATGACTTCATGAGTGGTGTGGTCAGAAAAATTCACCCCCTGTTAACCAAGCTCCTGATAATGAACCTTTGTACAACTGACACACTGTTCAATCACAGACCTATACTCAAAGCATTTCCAGCTTAGAAAGTTCTGTGAGAGTTCAGAATGGTCTTTGAGAACCCTCTGACTGGAGGGGGGACATTGGAGGGAGACTCTAGTGGAGGTTTGCTTGTGTAATCAATAGTTGTCCAACTCATCTTAAATATTTTCCCCCACCCCAGCTCTGAGCTGTTAGGCCTGGAGTGAATTATCTGAGGGAAATTTAAAGATCTTCAAAGATAAGTACTTATTGCTAATATATGTTATAATTGCTAACACATTTAGACACATGTATGTGTACAATTATATAGTGGGCAGCTAGGTGGTGCAGTGGATAGAGCACTGCAGGAGTGAGGAGGACCTGAGTTCAAATCTCACCTCTCAGACACTTGACACTCACTAGCTGTGTGACCTTGGCCAAGTCACTTAACCCCAATTGCCTCATCCTGGGGCATCTCCAGTCATCCTGATGAGTGTCTGGTCATTGGATTCAGATGGCTCTGGAGGAGAAGTGAGGCTGGTGACCTGCTCAGCCCTCCCTCACTGAAAACAAAGTCAAGTGTAAGTCATGTCATCATTTCTCTGATGGCATGGTCTTCTTCGGCAATGAAGGACAAACACACGCACAATTATATAGTATATATAAAATACATAATAAATGTATAAATATGTACCTTTAATTATTTGTTTATTCCTCCTCATCTGGACCTAGGCACTTTTCCTTAGTGAACATTGTCAGCTTTTGCTGCTATATTTAGAGAATGCTCTAGAGCGGTTCTTCACTTTTTGCATATGTCATGGATCCCTTTGACATTTTGGTGAAGTTTACAGACCTTTCTTAGAACAATGCTTTTAAATGATGAAACTAAAAGACATAGGATTATAATGGAAAACACTCACTTTGCAAAAGTTTTCACAGATCCCAGGTAAAGAATCCCCATACTATTTTCAACTTAAACTTAAGGGTCAGCCAATCTCTTCTGGGGAATGCAAAGTAAATACGCAGGATTCTAGCATAAATGTCCCTTTTAGCAGTGTTGTCCTGCACTGTGCAGAGGAAGCTGGATGGAGTGGATAGAGAGCTGACCCTGGAGTCAAGAAGCCCTGAATTCAAATTCAGCCTCAAATACTTACTGGTTGCATGACCCTGGGTAAGTTACTTGATCTTTGTTTACATCAATTCTCTTATCCATAAAATGGGTATAACAAAAGCCCCTACTTCCCAGGGTTATCATGAAAATCAAATGAGACAGTCCTAGCACACAGTAGGCACTACATAAATGTTTATTCCCTTCCTTTTCTCAGTCTTGTACAGCTTATGTTTACTCTTTGGATAGATTCTGGCTTTTTTTTTAAGCTTCTTTTCTTAATTGAACTGGGCATATGCTTATGTGGTATCCAGATGAGCAATTGGTACGCAGGAAGTTAGCATATGAGCGTATTAGGTTAATTCGGTGTAAATAAGATGAAGGGTCATTTAATTTGTAGTGATGGAGAAAACCAATGAGCATAAACTGATCTCAAACAAGAGATACTGACACTATTAATGGAGTCTTTCATTTCAGCCTCAGTTGGTTATATGTCATCTTCAGGTGAAAACAAATCCAACCAGGGGAACAGCTGACAGAAAACTGGATTCTGCTTCTCAGTAAGGAAGCAGGGCCTGCGTATAACTGTCTGAGCATGTAAAGGAACAGAAATTTCCATTTCCATTAAATATCCAGTATCTAAGAAAACAGGGTCTAAAACTCAAATTCTGGTCCAACGTCAGTTGTGGGTCTTTGGTAAGATTTTAAATATATCAACTTCCTCTTCTCTGAAGTTAAAATGAGTTACCCTGGCTATTTCCTTCCAGGAATACTTTTTTTTTTTAAGGGCACAGAGAAGCCTTATAGAGACTATTAGTCTCTAAAATGGTCAGCCATTATATTGAGCTCAGGTTTTCCCTGGTATTTCAAACATTTCCCAGGTATTCCCTGGGATCCAAAGGACAGTGGAAAAAGACATGATGGACGTGATCAGGCTGCAGTGTGCTGCCGTACTGCTTCATAAAAGACATCATGGAGGGCATGTATCCCCAGTGCCTATCTTGGTGCCTGGAATTCAGTCAGAGCTTAGCAAAAAAAAATGCTGATGGAATGATTGCTATATGGCTAGATCTTGTGAATTGAGTAAGGGATAGTCACCCAAACAACTGCACTAGAATCTATGCAATATTAAAAAAAGCCAAGCATGTTCTCCACTTCATTTAACAGATAAATCCATGGACACAATGAAGGATTAGTAAGCATGCAAGGGTTGCCATCTGCACTAGAAGATTATAGATCCATTGGAACAGCCTAACATTTCACAAATTTGATCTCAAAATTCCCCTCTGACTTCCAAGAAGTGGTTTTTAAAGAGAAGGCTTGTTTGGGCTTAGAAGATGAACAAAATATCTAAACAAATATGCATGAAAAGGAAATATCAAGAACCTTTTACAATTCTAAGACCAATGTCTCAGAAAATGTCAAGGATGTTTGTTTTTATTTTTGCCTAAAATTGTTTAAATCGACTACCTAGTTGAAAAGGGAATCTGTTTAATCCTATACATTCAATTGCCCGTACTGGGATGTCTTTATACCACCATAGATTGGAACAAGACTATTATTAAATAAATCCTAGGGCATTATTGCCTAAGGCACAAAGGAATTAAGTGACTTGCCCAAGGCCACAAAACTATGGATTAGAAGTGACTTACTCTGGGTCACACACTGTGGTGTGCGGGTAAATGTTTAACAATAGGCAGTTCTGCGAAACTTATTAAAGCCTAGACAATCAACAAAAACATTTAATCTAGCCCTAATTTTCAGTGTTTGCAGATTCTGAGATATAAATACTAAATTTGAATTTAATAATTAGTCTTGAATCCACCTCTACATAGGAAGATTCAGAAGTGGGATTTGAACCTGGGACTTGAACTCTGCACTGAATCTACTCCCTCCTGTGTTTGTGAATGGACTTGGGTGCTAACAGTGGGTGTCCCCCTGTGGGGGGCCTTTCCTCACCCTCTTCCCATTTTTCCCCCTTTTCTGTTTCATTGGGTGATCTCCTCAGCTCCAGTGGATTAAACGATCGTCTTTCTGTTCATGATTCTCAGCCTCTACTGACCTCTAGTCTCTCATTTCAACTGCCCATTAGTCGTCTTGAATTGGATGTCCATTTAAACACAGTGTGTCTAGAACTGAACTCATTATCTATCCCCCCAAATCCCCTCCCCATTCTAAACTCCATTATTACGGTTGAGGCCCTCAACTATCTCCATCCCCCCCACTCCATACTGCTACTACCCTGGTGCAGTCCCTTATTACCTCATGCCTAGACTGTTGTAATAGTCTGCTGGTGGATCTGCCTGCTACTAATCTCACCCCACTCCCCTCCATCCTCCACTCTGCCATCAAAATGGCTTTTTCTAAAGCAGAGATCTCACTGTTTCCTCCCCCACCCCCTCGCCAATAAACTCCAGTGACTCCGTATCATCTCCAGAGTCAAATGTAAAATTTTCTGTCAAAGTCCTTCATAACCTAGCCTTACCCTCCCCAGACTTTCCAGTCTTTTTACACCTTATATTTACGTAGGCAGCTAGGTGATATAGTGGATAGAGTGTTAGGGTTGGAGACAAGAATACTACAGTTCAAATCTGGTCTCAGATATTTACCAGCTGTTTGACTTTGGGCAAGTCACCTCTGTCTGCTTCAGTGTCCTCATCTGTAAAATGGGCATAATAGCACCTACTTCTAGGGCTGTTGTGAGGACCAAATGAGATAATTGCAAAAAGTCAATGTTATCTAAATGTTCGTATACACACCCCCCCACACACGCCCCCCCCACACCTCCCCCCACTCACACACACATACACACCCCCCCACCTACACACACACACACACACACACACACACACACACACACACACACACTGCTTGATCCAGTGACCCTGGCTTCCTTTCTATAGGTCCCTGCACAAGACACTCTCTTGCCTTACTCAAGACAGGTTTACTGGAATTCTCCCTTTTCCTCTCTGCCTCCTAGTTCACCTGATTTCCTTCAAGTCCTAGTTAAAATTCCCCCTTCTACTTCTACAGGAAGCCTTTCCCAATCTCACTTAATGTTAGTTCCTTCCCTCTGTTAAGTATTTCCCATTTATCTTGTACATAGCTTGTTTACACATAGCTGTTAACATGTTTTCTCTCCTATTAGATGATGAATTCTTCAAGGGCAGGGACTGTCACTGACCTTTCTATCCCCGGCTTAGCACAGAGCCTGGGACATAGTAGGTACTTAATAAATGTTTACTGACTGATTGACTGATGGTCTTTGTATCTTTAGTACCTAGCATACAGATGCCTGGCATTTAATAAATGTAAGGAGTAAATCTGAAGGGAATTTCCCCTTTACTAGGTAGAGATGTAATCAGAATGGAACCACACCTGTACAAATGTGTGTTTGTTGATTGATTGGCTAACTATACTCCTTAATGCTATTTGTAAGAAGCTGGAGAATTTCAGGTTCTTGACCAAGATGCCTTCATCAATATTAAGCAAGTGTGATGGGTGATGCAAGTGTTATGGGTGAAACAACATAACCAAGTAGAAAGTTTAAAGTCTTTACACTGGCTCAATTTTACAAACTAAAAATGAACCAAGCACTAAGCTAAAGATGTGTTCCATCCATTGTCCAAATGACATTTAATTCTATTGGCCACATTTCTCTATTGGCAGAAGAGATTCATTTTTCCCCTATTGATTGAGATTCAACATTAGGAAAAATTATCATAGGATCTTAGCTTCTGAATTGGAAGAGACCTCAGATTGTCATCAAGGAAAACTCTCCTATTTTATGCATGAGAAAACTGAGTCCATGGACTTGGTGAGGTTTCAAGATCTCAAAGGCAGTAAGTAGTAGAGATTAGATTTTGAACTCAGGTCTTATGACCACAGAGGAAGTGCTCTGTCTACTGCACCATCACTTCAGGCTAGAATCTCCCCTATCACTGGCCCCCTATGTACACACTGGATTCTTAGCTCTGCCAGTAGTATAGAACTTGGCCTACTATAGGAAGTCTATTTTCCTTCCATGAAAAACTTTGATTGACCTGAAGTTTTTTACCAACTTAATTTGGAAGCAAAGGAGACCAGCATCTTGACATATCAAGGTCTACAAAAGTTTAACCTCAGGGAGGTCCCAGGATTTACCAGCCCAAGATTAGACCTAGGGAGGAAAAGACATATATAAAGAAGCAAGGGACCCTGATGCCTGTCTTAGAAGGGCAAGAAGAGACCTTGTTTTGTGAGAAATGTTGGGAGAGGGCCTTCAGGCGAGTTATGTGCTATCTTTGATATGCAAAAATGACATTGCTGACCCAGGAAATTTTATAGGGAACATGCTTTGGATTATCTGGCCCTGAGTCACTCATTTTTCATCCTATCCTTCTTGTTACTGACATGAAGCATTATTTTTGGGAAAACTAGCTAGGAATGTGCTGCTTGGCCATAGACAGTATAAAATTAACTAGACCATATAAGGCTAATAAACTTGGGCGTCATCAGAAACCTTCTTTAAACAGTCATCTAGATTGAGGCAAAAAGTCTTGAGTAGTCACACCTTCTAGAGCTTAAGAAGTCACACCTATCCTGTGCTGCCCTTTCTAAAGTTTGAAAAGAAAAAAAAAACCCAAATACTTCCACCTACAGGAATGTTATTATTTTCTGCAAAAAAAGTCATTGTGGACATCAACTCGTAGACTAGAAAGACCCTAGTCCTAGCCAACTGGATTGTGGTTATTTTCTGTTTTTAAGGAGTTCCTTTTAGCACCTTAACCTGTAAGAAGCAAAAGAAATTCTTAAATGAGAAATATTGGTGGGATTGGTGTTGAATGAATTTTGGGTTCTCTGGGACCAAAGAAAAAGCCGATTTCAGTAAATTATCTTTCAAGTAAGATGTCAATTAGCCAGTTTACTTAAGACCTACATTAATAACAATAGCAACTTAAATTTATATAACACTTTAAGGTTTGCAAAATAATTTACATGCAGCCACAGTTGGAAGGAGGTAGGAGGCATACAATGAACCCGATTTTTGTTCAATCATTTTCAGTCACATCCAACTCTTTATGAGCCCATTTGGGGTTTCCTTGGCAAAAATACTGGAGTGGTTTGCCATTTCCTTCTCCAGCTCATTTTACAAGGTTAGGTGATTTGCTTGGGGACACACAATTAGTAAGTGTCTGGAGCTAGATTTGAACTCGGGAAAGACAGTTTTCCTGACTCCAGGTCCAGCACTCTAATCATTTCACCACCTAGCTGAACTGTTTTTTACATATTAGGAAACTGAGGCTCTAAATGGTTAAAGGACTTGTGCTTGATCTGAGAAGAGATTCAAACCTTGGTCTCCTAATTCAAAGTCCAAGTACTTTCCATCACCCCCTACTGCCTCCTAAAAATGTTTTCCTTGCTTAAAATATTCCCATCAAGGCTGCAGTTAAGAGTGTTAAACAACTCTACGCAGAAGGGAAGTTGTTTCCTGCCACTACTACTGTAAGTAAACTTTTACAATTGCCTTCTCAATATTGTTGGTACACCCTGTTTCTTCTCCAAACAAATGTACTGAATTTGTGCTGAACTTCACCCTCTCTACAATGAGGAAGCATATTTTTAAAAGCTTCACTTGTCAAAAAAAGGTTATAAAGCTGATTTAACAAGATTTCTGAATATATGAAGGAGCCATCTGACTGCCTATTGTTTTAAGTGCACAATCCAGAATTCAGTCTTCTGAATTCTGACTCAGGCCTTGGAAAATTATCTTTGTCCTTTTATGTCACTGATAAAACCCCTAAAGTCCAGCTCTTTTTTCACTATGCAAGGTTCGATGTTCAATAGCAATAGAAATAAGGGACTACAGTGACAGGCACTTGAACTCTTGAAGTTCAGGAATTTTACTGAAAAGGAATTTTACTGAACTGGAAAGGAGAGAATGAAAATGGTTAGCTGGAAGTTGAAATCCACAGTAAGTAAGGAGAGAGTAAGAAAACACCTGTCTTCTCTCCACCAATTCAAGTCACATGACTGGGGAGAATTGTATTCTATGACATAGAAAAAAATTGGCACACGTTGGTGAACAAGATGTGGAGACACTCTCAAGAACCTTTGGATCGCTGAGAGGTTGTGGAGAGCAAAAAAGGTGCCACAGGAGAGGAGAAGAGCAAATTTAAAGAGAGGGAGACACAGAGAGAGACAGAGACAAAGGGAGGGGAGAGAGAGAGAGAGAGAGAGAGAGAGAGAGAGAGAGAGAGAGAGAGAGCGAGCAAAGAGATTAGGAGAGAGACAGACAGGGATTATAGTCTTCAAAGTAGAGGCCATTGAATTTGACTTGAGTTACTGGGAAAATTTTAGAATGTGTTAGTAAAGATTTTAAAGGTAGTAAGCAGGCATTCGAATTTAGATCCTCTGACTTTTAGAGCCAGTGGTGTTCCACTGCACCAGGCTGCCAGGACACAATAAAGGAATGTGAACATCTGGAAAAGAAAATCGTGACTACATAGAGAGTCAGTTTGGTGTCATCATGAACAGGTCATGACAGACTAAACTCATTTCCTTTCAGGAAAGAGTAACCAGGATGGAGAAAGGCAGTTTGGCTCAGTTTGTAGATGAAGGGCTGGTCCTGGAGTCAGGAAATCTTGAGTTCAAGTATTGCTTCTGTGGTCTATTTTCTGGGTCACTAGAGCAAGTCCCTTAAAACTCTCAAATTACATTTCAGTTGCTGATTATATATTAATGGAGGAAGTTTTCAAACCAAATTTCTGACACTAGAGATACCATGTCTAGATCAAAACAAAATAAAACAGAAAAAATTAGACTATGTCAAGAAATGCTGTAGACAGTTTATCTAAACTTTAGCAAAATATTGACAAGGGCATTCATGGCACAGTGCATCTCCAGTTTCCTCAACCATATGAGAAATTGAATGAGAAATTGAAATTGATGGTCTCTAAGGACTCTTCTAACTCTATGACAACCAGGAGAATATAGACACAATTAGGTGAATTCAGAAATGGTTCCATTTGGCTTTTGGAATTCAACGTCCTCAATATGGAGGCCATCTCTAGTTCTCCTGATTTACATCTTGCCACTAGACCCTGATGGCTCCAGAGGAGAGAGTAAGGTAGGTGACTTTGCACAGTTCTCCCTTACTTTAGTCCAATTCACTTGCAAGTCATGATCTCACCTTTCTGATGTCATGGTCCTCTTTGAGAATGAAGTAAGTAGTGGAGTGCTGCCTTATTTTATGGGGCATTTTCATCAATGGCTTAGATGAAAAAGGAGTTGGCAGGCAAGTTCCTGTGAAGGTAGGGACTTTTCCCCCCTCTTTTTCTTCATATCCCTAGTACCTTGACAGTACCTTGTAAAGAGTACCAAGTCAATCAACAAATATTTATGAAGCATCTACTGTTTACCAGTCTAATAGAGGGACTTAATAAATGCTTGTTCAGCTGAACCAAACTAAACCAGAAGTGGGGAACCTGTGACCCTGAGGCCATATGTGGCCCTCTAGGTCCTCATGTATGGCCTGTTGACAGAATCCAAACTTCACAGAACAAATTTGTTTGGATTCAGTTGAATTGCCACATGAGGATATAGAGGGCCACATAAGGCCTCAGGGCCATAGCTTCCCCACCCCTGAACTAAACTGAATTGGATTGGGGATTTTAGTGAACCATAAAATCAGTAACTACCAACTGAATGTCATGACAGTAAAAAAAGCTAATTAAAACTTAGGTAGCATTAACAGAGGCACAGCCCTTAGAACATGGGAGATGATGATCGTCTTCTGGCATGGTCACATCTATTGTTTTCAGGTCTGAGTCCTATATTTTGGAAAGGATGTTGACAAACTATAGCATATAGAGAAAAGGGCTATCAGAATGTGAAGGGTCCTATGGGTCATGCCATAGGAGAACCTACTGAAGGAATGAGAGAAGTTTATCCTCCATTAGAGAAAAGTTAGGGGAGACATGATAATTATCTTCAAGGACTTAGAGGATTTCACATGGAAGTGAGAGGAAATCAGTTTTGCTTAGCTGCAAAGAGCAGAACTAGCAGAAACCGAAGAGGGCAAAGCTAGTAAGACTTTGTAGAGAAATGGATGTAGACCAAGGAAACACTTTCCAATAATTGTAGCTGCCTAAGAGTTTAAGAGGCTTCCTCCTGTAGTAGCACTTT
>CM053769.1:16809723-16819938 GCA_028658325.1 Potorous gilbertii | reverse complement strand
AGTAGTTTCATTGTTTCTTTTATACAAATGCTTACCCCAAAACATGAGATGAAAATCTCTTGCCTTTTGTCTTCCCTGAGGACTTTGATTCAAATTCTGATTCTGCTTCTCCATGACTTTGGACAACTCATTTAACTTATCTTTGCCTCAATTTTTTCACTTGTAAAAATTAGGAAATTGGAGAGTACCTTTTAGATTTTTGTAAATCTCTAAGTCTATAAGCTTATAAATACCCTAGTAAGAACCACCCAGTGCTCTGAAATGTACTACCCTATCCACTAATGTTTTGGAAATAGATCAGTACACCCATTAAAACTATATTTCTTAGAACCTTCAGTAGAATTTGGATGTAAACCTTTACTCAACCTGACATTTTCATGGTCCTGCTTCACCTGGGAGTAAAGGTGAACTCTGCAGTTTTGAAAACCAAGAAAAATCTAAATACCATTTGGAGGTAAGGTAGCTTGGAAAGTCTTAGATCTATATAAACAGAATTTATTACTCATCTAATATTCCCTGTGTCATGGATGTATATTGAAAATCATTTTAATGTCAAATGGTTTTTTAAGAGGTTACTAATGTTAAATTGGTAAGTCCCTATGGTGACCTGATTTATTTTAGCATTTAAAATAAATAGCAGAGGCATCCAAAAGTGAAAACCAAATACTGAAGGGGTTGTTTTTCCATAGAGAACAGAGGCTATGATGAACTCTAGATTTTAACTGGAGCTAATGACAATTTAGCAGGGCTTCATTTCCAAATATATAGCTACATAGTGGATAGAAAGGACATTTTTGGGACTCTGAAGAGGTCACTGGTAAACAGCATGGAGTTAGGAAATGCTCTCAAAATAGAATGTCATCAAGTCACACACATTAAATAAAGGCTGCAATGTCTATCCATTTGCAATACTGTGTGATGAAATTTTGAAAAATACAATTACTGAAAGGCATTCTGGTATAGATGCATAGAGGACCAGACTTAGGGCCAGAGGGACACCTGTTTCTGAAGCTTATTGGCTGCGTGACTAAGGGCAAGTTATTTGACTTCTCTGACTCAGAAAATTCTCTGAAACTATGTTATAAATAAGTAGCTAAAGTACATTAGAAAGCCTTTTACATTCTGTAATAATAAACAGCTTTGATCGCTGATACATTTTTCTAACTGTAGCTAGTTTTTCTTCCCAGTCTGACAACAGTAATTATTTACAACATGCTATATAGCATATAAGTGAGGCGAATGAAAATAATAACATACCAACAGAGTGTAGCATATAATACTAGTTCCGTTTCCTCAGAGATTATACAGAGCTACTGTATCTTTAAGAGCCTAATGGAATTTGTGGAAATGGCAGCTTGTTCACAGAATTTTAACTATTGTTCTAGTAGGAGTCAGTCTGGACAGAATCTGTGTAAGAATGATGACCTGAGCAAAGCTGAAGAGACTGTTTTCCTATCATGGTTGGAGAGGAGCTGGAGAAAGCTGAGAAATAATATGGAGAGATCTTCTTTCCTGATGAAATTATCTTACCTTTTCTCTTTTGAAGACAATTCTTGAGAAGATGGTTTGAGTGAGTTAGTTTGAGTGAACTGAATGGTATGACTTTATTTCTAGAAGTGAAGTTATTTGCAGTTATAGTGATAAAGGTGACTGTGAATGTGTTCTTTCTCACAGTTAAAATATTGTAAATATCCATTTGCCTTTTTGTCATTATGGATTATATTGTTAAGAAACTATATAGCTGATACCTTTAACATTGAGATAATTCCAACAGATTGAGAGTTTTGAGCTAGAGATGTGAGTAACTGCTTATGGTGAAAGTTGTTTCCCTAGTTTTTATTAAATATATAATAAGCTAGGGTGGGGACTATGAGCTAATTGATGAATAAAAAGGGGTTGTAATTCAGTTAGTTAATGGGAAAATATCCAAACATGCCCCTAAATAATTTTGGACTACCACCTTTGAGATGAGAGTGAATATGGTATTAAACCAAGTGACAAGAAGAGTAGTGACTGAAAAGTGATGCTGATGTGTTACCACCATTCAATATGGAGGGTAGTTCTCTTAGACCTGTTACTCTAGAGCTTAATTATAAATACAGTTCTCTGGGTTTATGCTGTTGGATAGTATCCAAAAAACTTTTTTTCCTTATTCCTTATTATGTTATTTATTTATATATTATTAATATATATAATACAAATATGAAATTTATATATAATATAAATATAATATTTCCTTATTATTTTCTACAGTGGTTGGAGTTAGAGTAGTTTAATTGTTTATTTTATACAAATGCTCACCTCAAAAACCCAACACCACAAAAAACAAAAACTAGAGACAATCCTGCAAACTATAGACTTTTTCTTCTACTTTTCCTTATTCCCAACAATAGGGGTGGATTCTCACTTTGACCAATTCCCTATAGAGTATTGAGCATCTCATTCATAGTAATTTGCATACCAAGACCTTGGACAATGAGAGTGAAGCCTAATAATGAACAAAATTAAGAAAAAAACTGAAACAACCAACGAAAGATTTTACCTGAATCTTTTGAAAGCCTCAGAGAGTACAACACTAGACATGTCAAATACAGAACCACAGATTGAAAGTGGCTGAGTATAGACAAAACCAGATTAAGATGTAATTGGAAAATATTTAACAAAATAAATAAAAATATTAAAAAAACATAGATAACATTTTAAAATTAAATCAATACGTGACTTTCAGGGTAGTTATTATAGATTTCTGCCCCTATTTCGAGTTTAGCACCATTGGGCTATGCTATGAGGACATCCTATCCCAAACTTAAGATTTCCTAAATGACATATCCCAAGAAGCTCAATGAATTTCTCTAGCACTTCCAGGTTCCAAAAAGGAAATTACTCTTTCTGGCACTTCAGTGTCTGAAAAGGAGACAGTTTATAGTCACAGGTGATCAATAATTTAATTAGATTAGAGAGGAGACATATCCAGATGCTTATGTTTTTAGCTACTGTAACATAAGTGAGTAGGTATACTTCCTTCTACAGAACAGCTATTTCCCTGAAGATTGGTAAATCACTGAAGATTTTATAAATATTCACAAAGTATTAGGGCCTCTCTTTATTGAGATTTATTTCTTTTCTCCAGTGTGTCCTTTTCTAAAGCACAACCATTTTGTCAAGCAAATAATGCCTCCTTCCTCCTTCCCCAACCTATGGAGTGGACTCTAGGAACTGGATTGAAATTCTGATTCTTCCAGTTACTACTTGTCTGATTTTGGGCAAGCCACTAACTTCTCTGAGTGTCAGTTTCCTCATCAACACAGTGTATGTAGGGGGAGGGGACTCATTGATCTAGACATTCTTTAAGATCTCTTTTAGTTTTAAATTTATGACCCCATGAGCCTATTCAAATCTGGATTTTCATATCTTGTTCTCGCTTACAGCAAGGTCCATCTGTAATTTATGAAGATTTTTGACCTCCCGAGACTCAAGTTTGGTTCTGTGGCATGGCGAGAGAGAAGGTGGATGTTGCAACTTCCCGGTGAAAGAGATCATTGGCTCACTGTCTTCCAAAGCAATTACTTTTTAAGTGCCGGCTGAGTTCTAGGGGTACAAAAGTAAGACCAAAAACATTTCTGGGTAAATCAGTTCCTACTCACAAGGATCTCATACTCTAATGGGAGAGACAACCTGAAAACAATTATTCAAAAACAAGATTATACATATATGTGTAATATATATTATATATGTACAAAAGTATATGTAAATATATGTACACACACACACACACACATATATATATATATGTATATATATATACATACATACATATGTATATATATACATATATATATATATATATGTAGTATAAATTGAAGATAATTTCAGAGGTAAGCCAAAGATTCTGGAAGGTTGACTTGAAGAAGAGTAAGACATGAGATGACATTCAGTGAGAGGCAGGGAAATTGGAGATTTCAGGAACAGCAACTTGACCACTGTAAGCTGGATTGTAAAGTGTGTGGAGGGGAATACTATATAAGAAGATGGGAAAAGTAAGAAGGGGCTAGATTGTGAAGGTTTTTTAAAACTTGAGAATTTTATATTTGATCTTGAAAATACTAGGGAGTCACTAGAGTTTGTTAAATAATTGTTTGGGTGACCTGATCAGACTTGCACTTTAGGAAAATTATTTTGAGTGGAGAGTTGTTTCAAGTTAAAAAGAAACTTGAATCAGGGAGAAGAGAGAGGTTACTGCAATAGACCAGGAGAGAGGTGACTGACGGGGGAATGGGAAAATCCTACCTGCTTCTATTGGCATCACAATAAACCTTCTTTGTGATTGAAAGAAGGTTTGAATGACCAAATCCTTTCAAGACAGACCTGCACTCTTTGCCCTTTCATTTTGGGTTCTTAGAACTTCTAGATCACAACAGTAACAAGGGCCTATGGAGGTGGTGGTGTTTCTCCTTCATTCTCAAAGAGAATCAAAATGATATCACCATGTTGGGGTGAAGGTATTGTGTGTCTGACTGTGGCTAATCAGACCAATACAAGCTTGAACGGCTCTATCACAGATTGGGCACAAATACTCCATATGAACATTTGGAGTGGACAAGTCTCTAAATTTGCACATTAATCAATGTGGGCCAATACCACCCAAATTAATGGCTGTATGGGGAGAAAGGGAAATATAGGAGAAATATCATGAGGATAGAAAGTATAAGGTTTAACTGACTGACCAAAGATTTTTAATGTCTTGTAAGCTTCTTGTAAGCAATCCTACCCATTTTCATGCTTGACCTTGTATCCCTAATGCCTGGTGTAGTGTAGCCAGGCACAGTGTAGCCTGGCGCACATTTTTAAATTGAACTGAATTATCTTCCCTCAGTGAATTCACTAAACGTTTCTGGGATACATAACATTATTGCATTGGTGTAAAGAGAGGGAAAAGGAAGTAGGTGTCAAGATATGCATCCATGCAAATTATTTCATTTAAAAAGTTAAAAAAAAAGGTAAAGACCAGCTGATTAACCTGAAAAGTAAAAATGCTTACCACTTTCCGTCAATAACCATTGAAAATTGATTGGGTTGATATTAAACGGAGTCGTTTTAAGAAAATTTTCCATATGGTGAAGCTGTTTGGTATCACTGAAATCCCCCATCCTTTTTTCCTCTGGAGGGTGGAAGCAGCTGTCTTTAGATCTCATAGTGTAGTGAAGGTACACAGGAGAACAGGGATGATGGAAAGTAAGCTTCCCCTCAGTTCCTTTCATCTGAAATTCTAGTTTTAGAGTTAGTAGACGAAGAACTGCTGTATTCCTTAAATTGTTCAGGTCTCCCTAGCCAACTCAACCATTTTAAAACCAGATAGTTTCATGCATTTACATCCTTCATTCACTTTTACACAATACTTAAAGTTTAAAGGTTTGCAAAGGACCTAGCATGTATTCTCTCTCTATAATCTAGTAAGGCAAGAAGCTATTATCATATTCATTTTGAAGGTGAGGAAACTGAGGATCCTTTGCTTACAGCCATGAAGATGGCATCTGGGGTACAATTAGACCCTCCACGGTCCATCTACTACCAAAGTATAACTATGGCATAGAAATAACTTCCTATCTCCACTCTCTAGACCCACCACACCCTTTATCTGAGTTGAATACTTAGAAATTAATGAATTTTTAAGAAATGGTTTGCTGTTATCCGCAGCACTGGACTCCCACAATGGCCACCTCGTAATCCCTTGGAGGACTCCTATCACTACTTCGCTGTTAGCAAGAATTACTGGAAATACTTGATTAACATTTCTGAGTGCACTTGGTCCTCTAAGATAGGCAAGGTTTTCAGAATACAGTTGACTCTGTGGAATCCTATAGACGTAGTAACATAATCAGAGAGCTGATTACGGGTTCATGAAATATCTCTTCCATTGTCACTCTTACTTAGGAGTTGTCTAGATAATCAGCCTGTTATTACATCATATTGTACTTTTGCTAATCATGTATTTATTTTACAGATATTCATGGAACGTTTACTGCATGCAAGGCCCGCTGCTGGGCCATCTTGGGGAACATGGAACTCTCCTGATATCAAAGAACTCAATCAAGCTATATCTATGTAGTAGAGAGACAGTGGAGTGTGTGTGTGTGTGTGTGTGTGTGTATGTGTGTGTGTGTGTGTGTGTGTGTGTGTGCGCATGTGTAAATCATTCAATTTGGACCAAGGACCTGGGTTTAAATCCTAGTTTTTCTTCTTAGTTTTCTATGTTAGTTTGGGAAAATTGCTTGACCTCTTTGGGCCTTTATTTGCTCCTTAGCTGAAAACCTGTGAAATGAATGATCTCTAAATTTCCAGTTTGGCATCGTGTCAAAAACAGAATATGAAATGGACTGAGCCAGCTCTCTAATGGGCTGTGGTAGTTCTGAGGAGGGAGTGATCACCCTTGGCTGGGGAAAGAAGGGAAGGAGGGGACATCTGCAGGACTGAGGACATGAGGGAGCCTAGATATTTTTCTGTGTTATACAAAGTGGATGTTATAATTACCTAGCCTAGAGTTGCCCGAAGGAAGCTCAGTCTGTTTCTAATTGATTTGTAAGGACACTGTATTGGATTTTAAGGAGAGTTATTTTTTTTTTTTAATAAGGATCTCAGTGAAGATCCAGAGTCATGGTTTGTCAACAAAGATTTATTGAGCACCTGTAGGGCAGCTTGCTACTATTCCAGGCCCGGGAGCATCACTCTTATTAGACAAAAGCCATTTCCTAAGGAAAAATGAGCTATCATTGCTGGTTTAAGAAGCCAATTCCCCAGCAGGTCAATGAATAAAAGCCAACAATGAGCATGGCAAGGCAGCAGCAGGGACCTAGGCCTGCTGTGCCAGTTACAGTTTGGAACCCTGTTGGGTCCTAGCTGTTCAGTGCCCAGCCCCTTCCATGTGCTCTATTCTTTCACTCCCATTTTACTGGCAAGAGCTCATTATTCCAGACACTTGTAATTCTGCCTTGCTTTTCATCCCTGCAGCTCAAAGTGTTTTACAAACGTTAATTAATTTTCACAACAGTTCTGTGTAGGAAGTAGTCATTGTCTTGGTGGTACCAATGGGGAAATGAAGGCACCAAGAGGTAAAAGGGAATGCCTACGGTTGCTCAGTGACTCAATCATGGTTCTGGGAATGGAACTCATAAACCTGAACTTCAATCTCTAGCCTGAGACGCTAGCCTCATGGGCCGGGGCTGAAGTAACTGCTGAGAGTTATATTGGCGATTAGCAAGTGAGGTACAAGGTTTCCGCAGCTCATAAGCATCCAAACAAGCTTAGGGTGAAATGTCAAGTACTATGAGTAAGCATTTATATGGCACTTCTTGTTTGCAAAAAGCTTCTCAGCCATCTCTTTTATGGGTCATTACTCACAGCAGCTCCAGCAGGTAGGTTAGCATTGTGATTCTCATTTTATAGCTGAGGAAAAGGAGACAGAAAAGTTAAGGACTTACCCCTAGGCCAAAAAAGAGACTGAAAAGCAGAGTGGGGCTTAAAAATCAGATCCTGAGGACCAAGATTACTGGTCACACTAGCCTTCCTTCTTAGAAGTGATCCATAGGGAATGTAGCTATTCAAAAAAGTCTTAAAATTTACCAAGAACCTTGGCTAGAAGGATTACTTTGCATCATTTTATAGTTTCTGTCTAAAGAACATAAGCTTTGGAATTTGGAGGGTCTTCAGAGATCCTTTAATCCAAGGGTTCTTAACCCTTTTAGCAACATGGACCCCCACGACATGTCTAGTGAAGCCCATGGGCTCCTTTTCAGAATTATGGTTTTAAATTCATAAAAATAAAATGCATACATTTACAAAAGAAACTAATTATATCAAAATGCATTCATCAGAGTATTAAAAAAAAAAAGTTCACAAGACTCCAGAAAGAGAACTCTTGCGCTTATTCATTTTATGGTCAGGGAACCTGAGACCTAGAAGAGGACATGATGCTTAAGATCGATAAGTAACAGTGCCAGATTTTGAACTCTGTGACACTTTTACTCCAAATTTAATTTTCTGAAACCTTGCTGCGTCCCTCAGATTAGCTAGAGAAAACACCAAGCAACTTCAGTGTCATTGAGTTGAGGGCTTCAGACTTGAGTGGCCCCAGCCCTTTCTCTTTGGTCTGTCTAGGCCAGAGAGGCTGAAATGGATTGAACCCAGGAACAGAAACCTGTCCCAGGGTCTCACTGCCAGGCCAACCAAAGGGATGGCCTTGGAGTTAAGAGACCAAAGAGTCTTTTTGGAAGGAAATTCCTCAGCAACTTGAATCTTATCCTTATTCTCAAAATTTCCTTGTTACTAGTACTCATAAATAATAATAGTTGGCATCTATATAAGTGTGAGTTATTTTTTTATTTATATCTTATTCATTTTTTCATATATTATTCATATTGCACTTTCTAGTCACTAAGCACTTTACATACATATTAGATTCTTACAGCAATCTGACAAGATAAATAAGATAAATGATTTTAAACCTATTTTCCAGATGAGGAAACTGAGGCTTAAATAGGTTAAATGAATTGTCCAGAATTCTAAAATAATAAATGATAGATATGGGAAAATCACCTGGGTCTTTTGACTCTAAGTTCAAGGTTAAGGCTGTCTCTCTAGACCTAGGCACATAGGGTTACAGTGTTGCACTCTAGTAAGAGGTCCTCCCATTTCAATTTCATCCACAGAGTACCTAAGCTACAGTGTGACTGAGCAGGCTTAGAATGGAGTTCAAAAGAGTTGTGTGTATCAAAAAAGTCTGTATATCAATGTATCCTATCTGTGTTCCTGTTTGCCTATCTCTAACTCCATTTGTCCATAGCTTTCTGTCACTGACATATTAATATGGCCTCTATCACCATAGTCTATTGACTAAATCCAGGGAGGAGAATGGAGGGATGGATCCCCTTACCTCTTTACCTCAGATCATCTAAGACAGGTGAAAATTGTGAAATACCCAAAGGGAATAGATGAACACAGTAGCTGCTTGCCAACCCCCTTATCCACCCTTACCCAAATGTTTAGGCTCAGCTCTCTTGTTCAGACATTCTTTCTGTGTAGGGGTTTGCAGTCTTTGGGTGGAACCCTGCCATTTAATCCCACTTCCTCTTAGCAAGGCCTGCCATGAACCTTTTGGGCATATATTACGCCCATCTGCTCCCTTCCATGCTGTGTGAGGGAGGGGAACACATGGGTCCTAATGAATATTGTGCTCCACATCTGCAGCTGTCTGGAAAAATGGAAGCAGAGAATACAAACTCTGTAAGGATTTTACCTCTCCTCCCTCACCAAGCCCCTAGATAGCAAACAAGCAGGTTCTCCTGGGGGTCCTGGAATTATGTGTCATAGGCTGCACTGAGCACTTTATGCCCAAATCTGCTGAAAGGAGTTTTCTCTTTCCTCCCAACCCTTGAATCCCCCTTCAGTTTGTTTTGAATACAGAGAAAATTGAAGCTGAGAGGGTCATCTTGTGCCCCCTTTTCAGATGAAATCCCAGTTAGATGATAGTATCTAACAGCAGTAACAACTGTGACAAATTTGCAAACTTCAAAGCGCTTTATGTCTATCATCTCATTTGCCTCCTACATTTACTAGTGCATTCTGTACCTACTACGGATGTTATTACCCTTAGAGGAGAAACAGAGAGGCTAAATGATTTGCTCATGGTTGCAGAGTTAATTAAATATCAGAAGTTACATTTGGAACCCAAGTCTTCCTCTTTCTAAGTTCAGAGCTTTTTGCATTACCTGGTGATGCATCTCAAGAGGTAATTTTCAAGATCATATGGTCTGCCCCTTTATTTTACAGATGTAGCCAGGAAAAAGGAAGTGACTTGCCTAGGGTCACAGAAGTAGCAGAACTGGGATTTGTTTCTTCCATTCTCCAGTTTCTGGTCAATAGTGAGTCAGATTGAGAAATACAGTTTTTAGGAGTAAAACGGGTTGAGTCTCCAAGAAGAAAAAAATAACCACTCCACTCTCCAGTCTTGTTCTCAGCTCAGGGCAATGTGGTAAAGTAGACAGAATGAGTGCTAAGTCTTGAGTCTGAAACTTGGGTTCAAATCCTGGCCCTGGCATTTACTAGCTACAAGAACTTGGGCAAATCTCCTAAGCTTTCTGGGTCCCAGTTTTCTCATTGTAAAATGGGTGGGGGAAAGGAGAGAGAGAGAGAGAGAGAGAGAGAGAGAGAGAGAGAGAGAGA